>VZRV01005605.1:42958-105613 GCA_013398115.1 Falcunculus frontatus | reverse complement strand
TTCCCGAACCTTCCCTTCCCGAGGCTGTGGTGTCCTTGGGTTTAATGCTCATCTCCCATGTAGTAGGTGAACTACAGAGCACTGAGCCAGCGAGGAATCTGGCAATGGCATGAACAAAGCACACTGTAGGATCAAAGTCACCTTGTGCATAATGATTAAAACTTGTTCAGGTGAAAACATCAGAATTAGGATTTTTTTTTTTTCATTTTTTCTTGTTTTTAATTGCTGCAAAGCTGTTTAGTTGGTTCACATGGGATGCAGTTTAGTCCATGTGAAAGGAATGTAAAATATAATTTTCAGTATGGGTATTATTTGTTACATTATGTATTTTTAGCCTAGAGGATGAATTATATATCCTAAATACCTGTTTCAGTGCATAAACCACTAATTCACAAGCATGTGGCAAATGCTGGAACCTTCAGGTTATGTACAGACTGAACTAATTTTATTCCTGTCTTAATGGTTTGTGAAAGGGCAACATAATAGCTTCCATCGAGGAACATTACTAGAAACAGTATTATTTAAAATTCCAGACTTTGTTGCAAATGCAGTTCTTCTCCTTTTTTTTCTTTCCTTTGTCCCAGCCAGATCATCTGTTAAGCTGGACATGACAATATTTTTCTCCTTTTTTTAATAAATGTAAACAGAACTAAGCAGAGAGCAGAAATTCTCTGCAGCCTTAAGATACCAAATTTTTCATTTGACCTTTATGAAAAGTCAATTTGTGCTTTGTTTCTTTAATGTGAAATCTAAAATGCCCTCCAGCCCCTTCCTCACAGAATTCGTTTTTGACCATAAGCAAAGCAATTCTGCCTTTGCTCTTTTCAGGCACTGCTGAAGCTCAGGAGGCAGGGGAGTCGTTTCTGCTTTTTGTTTCTGCTGGAGGGTTCAGGTTGCAGAGCTGTGGTGTCACCCCATAACATCCCTCACTTTGCAGTTAACTGTGCTTTGCAGAACACCAGCGTGAGCTCTGTTTGAGAAGGGATAACTGTGGATTGAACGGGGATGAACCCCTGGAGTGCTGGTGGTGCTTCTGCTGCTGACAAGAACAAGTTAGGCCAGTTCCTAAGTTCCTTAGGCCAGAAGTGGCGGCTCAGTGAGGATGACTCACACTTTGGAGATCCCCCACCACGGCATAAACAGGCTGAATTTTTGGAACAGGGAAACACCTCTGCTTGCAGCTGGTGGGTCACAGTTCTGCAGAACTCCTTTATTACACGGAGTTTGTTTGATAGGAGTGGGTACGAAGCGTCCTCTGAATTAATTTGCTTATGTTCCACAAAGCATCACCCGGGGGTTTTTGTCACAGTAATTTGGGTTCTGCCTCTAGACGTTCAGAGGGAGATTCACACCCTGTGATTTTTTGTGCCTTTAAACACTCTAAGTAAAATTCGTTGCCTTCTTGACGGTCCATCAGTGACTTCCAAAGTGATGTGGTATGGAAAAGCCTTTCCAAAGAGCTCTGCTGTGCCTGACCAGGTAAGCTCTCCTGCACCTGGGAGCACTTCCCAGCTAGTACCCAGGCTTGAAGGGACATGTCCCTTGACCTTGTTCCTGGTATTACATCCACAGTGCATAGTTTTGGACACAAGGCATGCATGCCTTATGCTAGCTGTGGTCAAGTATCCACGTGAAACCCAGGTTTCCAAAGAAGATGCTGCAGCCTGGAAGTGTTGGTGAAGAATCAGTTTCCTGTCAGTATAGGCACCCAGTTTATTTCTGGGTTAAATTTAAATATCAATACATTAGAAGGATGTGGCACTGGGTTGAAAACCCCATGATGGTGTGGTTGATCAAACCAGTCACATTTTTTTTCTGGCTGAACCAAGGTTCATGATTTACAGGCTCCTTTGATGCCTTAGAGAGGCTGGGAGGTTACCAGAACTGCATGAATTGAACATTACCTTCTACAGACTTCTTTCAAATAACCATGATTTAATAGAGGATTACATTTTTGGAAATTCAAACACTGTATAGTATCCCCTAATTGCTCAATGTTCTAAAAATAATGTTAACACAAAAAATCAGCTCTGCAGAATCAATTTAGTGTCTCCTCTTTTCAAACTTTCTAATCTGTGACAATAAAAATTCTTCTTGTAAGGTATTTTATGTATTTTGTGACAGTGTGAGGCATTTAAAGTAGGACTTCAAAATGTTTATGAGCACAGATTTTTTAAGTTTTCCAACACTCAGTGGAAGAAAGTGAATGTTATTGCACTAGAAGTCTTCAACAGAGTTGGAAGGAGAAAAAATTTAGGCCTCTGGATTCCGTGAATCCTTTTACTTTAACCGCATCTGTGACTCAAAAAAAGAAGTTATTTTTCTTCACTGTAATGAGATGTAGTAATTAGAATATGGAAACAATCTGTGGCCTCTGAAGCTGTGTAGAGATGTCACTGCTGCATCTTCGAGTCAGTTGGGGCTTTGTGGTTAACTGGAGATAGAGTTTGAACTGTCCTGTTCCGAAAGCAAAGGCTCTTCACTGTTGGGCTAAAAAAGGAATCTGCGCTGACACTTTGCTGTAAAGGGACTGTGATGTTCGCATGTGATAAGCTTTGGTTCTGACCACTGCAAACAATATTATGTCATCTATGTGTCCATAGGAAGGATAGAGCAGCAGGAGTTCCTGGGCAGTGCTTAGTAGCTCTTGATGTCTGATTTCCTCATCAGTCAATTCATTTACTGCAGCTTTGTGTGTGCAGTGATATGGCTCAGTGTTGTAAAATTCATCTCCCTCTGCAAGAGACTCACTGTCCTGGTTTGCAATGAGACCTTGGAAATGTCTGAGTGTTGCTCAAGAAACTTCTTTTTTTCCCTCTTTCTGCTTCAGTACCTGTTTTTACCCATCTGCTTGACCTTCCTGATTGCCTTTTGAGCCTACAAAGCTTCCCAAGGCAGGGAAAACTGTACTGACCAACTCTTCTGTCAGTCTCTTCATTCCGATATCCCTCACATACACTGCCAGGGAATAATAATACAGAGAACTGTTTGAAAGCATCTTCATTTCCATGCTTTCCAAAGTGCCTTTGTGTCTGATCATCAGGATGCCACTTAACAATTCATCACACCTGGAAACCACAGTTATGGAGCTCATCAGAAATTGGTTGACTCCATGTTGTTGGTGGTCATAGGGGGTGTAGACCAGGAGGACATTACAGAATGGTTTGGGTTGGAAAGAGCCTTAAAGATTATCTGGTTCCCATGGGCAGGGACACCTTCCATTACCCCAGGTTGCTCCAAGTCCTTCTCATCCAACCCGGCCTTGGACACTTCCAGGGATGGGGCAGCCACAGTTTCTCTGGGCAAAAGATTGCACAGTTATACCCCTTGATGATTTTAAAAGCAGTCAGCACTGGACGGCTGCCTTTGCTACCACATCTGCAGAGAAGAGTGAGTTACCTGGGTTTTTTGGGCTGGCCTTGTCCACGTATTCTACTGACTGACCAGAGGTGTAATTCCAATGCTCCAGCCATTCCAGAGTATCTCACCATATGGATATGCTTATTCCCATGTAAAAACACTCACCCGGGGAGTAATATTATCACAGCAGCGAGTCTGTGTCATACTGATCCTTGAAGATATGAGGTCTTTGAGTGCTGAGAGCTTTAAGGAAGGAACAGTGGTGGCCAGTGAAGGGGAATAAGAAAGAAAAGTTCTGTTACTCCAAGGAATCCTGTATCTGACCTTGCCTAAGCTAAGGAGTAACTGGTGTATTATCCCCTCATCTTAAGACAACCCATATACATGTGTCATCTTGACTATGTCTTCTTTTCCCTCCCTCCAAAATTATATTTTTTGGGTGGTATTTGAGGATTTTCTCCATTCATCTGGAGTTTGAGCAGTCCAGCAGCAGGGTCAGAACAGGGGGTACTGCTGTAAGCAAGATACAAGGGAGGATCTTGCACCCACCAGATCTGTTAAGCTCACTGTGCATGTGTCAGGAGCACAGAAACATGTTATTTTTACTCAGGATTTCCCCAAAGTAAATACAGCTTCCTACCTTCTTTTGAACTCACATGAACTCTCACATGATGCCCAGAGGCTGCAGTCACAGATAAACCCAAGTTTTATTGTTCACATGTGGGAAAAGCAGCAGCCCCACGTGTCTCCATCATTATGTGAGCAGGAAGTTTGTGTTAGCTGGAACCCGTGGCTGAAAGGAGGGGATTTGGGATTGCTGTGTGTCTCCTTTCTCAGGAATTATGCTTTTCCCTGGACTTGTCAGCAGTGGAACAGGTGGATTACAGCCTCCAGATCCCGACCTTGAGGATTAAAGCAATAGACCTTTCATCTTAACATTAATTCAAGGACTATTACTCAACTTGCACTTTGGGCCTGCGTAACCAGAAGAAGGAAAATCAATGGAAACCAGGCCATGGCAGTTTTTCCCGTTCTGTAGTTTAAATAACAACTGTCTTTCCAACTGTTCCTGGAGTCTGGAATAGGATAAATCCCTGGAGAGAAGGGTTACATACAGAACACAAGTGATGTGGCCAGGGTTGAATGGATCCTTGGAGAGAAGGGTTATGCACAGAACACAAGTGATGTGGCCGGGATTGAGTGAAAACTATGATTTACTGTCTGTTTTTACGGTTTATCTTGCTACTGTTTTATATAGACACTTTATAAAATACCATTATATTTATTGCCAGCTCGTCTCTATGTGCTATTCAGTTATAAAGCTCAACAAGGACCTGCTACAATTCTTAGAATAGCCAGACATATTCTTGCTCCAATGAGTTCACCATTTCTAACTACAAAATAAGTTTTAATTACTTCCTACATCTTTATTGATGCGTTTTGGTCACTTCAGTCTGATTCTGTTCTTTCTTCACGGATAGATTCCAGACAGTAAAGGCAGAGCAGCTCAGGGAGGGCTGGATATTGTTTCTATTTAACAGCCTGAAATGTTTCTACTGGTGTTACATGGGGATGATAAGAAGGGAATTCTCTCCATGTGGAAACCTTCAGGGGAGAACTCGTTAGGAGAAGGAAGACAAAGAATATTACAAATAAACTGTACCCATCAGCAGGTATTATGTCAGCAAAACCACTTCCAGCTGAGATCATTGCACAAAGCCCCTGGTTCCTCCAGCCCCAACGTGGAATTGGCCTTTACCCAGTAGAGTTCTTTGGGTGGAGAAGTGCTCATGTCTGCATCAGTCCTCATTGTCTCTGGAAACAGCCTCTGCATCGATGGACAGGAGTTCAAGTACTACTCAAACTGCCAGATTTCCAAGATTTTCATTGTAGAGTCTCCTCCAAATCTGGAGTACCTCCTGTCTCCAGTTGTTTGTAAGACTGTGCTGCCTGCAATAAAAGAGTGTTCATATGCACTTGTGGGAAAGCCCAGGCACAGGCAACCATCAAGGAGAAGGCAGCAGATCCTCTGCTCGTGGAGGGGGGGCAATTTTATTGTCTGTTATCGAGCTACGCTGACACAGTTTTCAAAACAACAGCTTTCTGCTTTTAACAGCTGTAATCCTCACCAGGAAAAGACAAGAAGAGAAGCCTCACTGCACCCTCTTGAAGCTTTTTCTTTTCTAAGGAGTCATAGAAAACGCAGATTATTAACGTGGAAGAAAAATATTTCTCTTTTGCCTCTTTCTTTTCTGTAAGAGCAGACACGAACCCATTCACATTCCTCTATATCTAACAATGGTGAGGTTTCATGGTCTTCATAAAACATCCCAAGTTTCTTAGCTAAAGAAGATTAGAACATACCTACAAAGCTTCATCGTAATTGGAGACTCTTCATTAAGAGGTTATTGGATATTAATTGTCTATTGATACTGACAAATATTTCATAAGCAAGTTCTTTTCTGCCTGAAGTCAGATTGCTGGTGCATTTGCCAATGAGAAACCACTAATAGAGCTACAGCCTATGAGCAGAGAATATTCTGGTGTTGTGTTACAGGAGAGAGATGTAATTTGAGGGCATTTATGTCCAAGAACTGTCATTTTTGATCAGGCAGGGTACAGAGGGACAACATGGTGGCAGGTTGCACAGTGCCATGTAGGTGATAGCAAGCTGGAGGTGCTCTCCCAGTACAAACTGGGGGACCAGTCCAAGCAGCCAGAGATGGCAACAGGCCAGGTCATAGCGTATTGATTTGTCCTGAATCTGGTAGAATTCTTAGAGGAAAAGGAGCCTTAAGAAAGCTGTTGGTTATAAGCAGAATTGGGTTTTAATGCGGTTCACAGAGACAGAACAGAAATAAAATCTGTGTTTGCATAAGATGGAAGGAGAAGCGGAAAGCGCAGAGCAGCAGTGACTGTCTTGAGCTGAAAGGCTCAGCAAGCAGTGCTTAGGCAGCCAGGCTCCATTAAGATCCTATCTATAATGCATGTTTGGAAACCCAGGGGACTGCCCAACAAAAAGGGAAGAATCCTCCAAACTCCCCTTCCGAAAGCGCTGGGTCGGCTGTCCCAGAAGGGGCCCGTCAGGAGAGCACTTTGAGTAAGTAATGGCTCACTTTGGCAGAGGTGATGGAGCACTAATGCACTGCACCGAGAGCGCAGGCCCTCCCCGCACTCACACGCTCCTGTTCAAGGATCACTGCAGGAAACAACCCTGGGCTTATTTCATCAGCATTACTCTTATTTTTGTTTTATTTTGGGCAGATTGCAGGACGTAATTCCTGCCTTCAGTTTTCTGTCAGACTGGGAATACCAGTGTCCTCCTGATAACTTAGTTAAACCACAAACCTTTAAATGTTAACCCTTTATTTCTCTGCTGTGATTCTAAAAAGATTAGGTGTCTAGTTCAACAGTTTTGGAGTTTAGAAGAATTCACATGAAGAGTATTGAGTCACATAACTTAAGTACTAGAACAGAGTGGCCAGCCTGAAAATGTGCACTTGGACTTTTCTTGAGACACTGATTTGGTCCTCACACATTTTCCTGTCTTTTCTGCTGAAGTTGTGTGCCAGACCTGCTATCAGTCACTGCAGTCCTGTTCCTTATTTCTCACTGGTGTGGTATTTTTGAGTCTTCAGCATAAATACAGTATTGAAAAAGCAGAATTATTAATTGAAATAGTTTCCTCATTAGAGTTATTTCTGCTGGAACAAAGATGCAACGTGCACTGATTGGAATGACTGAATAAAATGGACCTTGGAACTGAGGAGGTATTTCCCAGCTGTCCATGTTTTATTTCCCTGTGTACAGTAACACAGACCTGAGCTGACCTTCAGGATCTCCACAAGGACTGTGGTGTCTGACCTTTTCCATCCCAGAGAGGAACAGGATCTGTCAGTTCACACATGTCCAATATATTTGCAGCAAACTACAGAATTTTAGAGAATATAAAGCCTCCATCCCAGACACCACAAAGTCTCCAAGTACCTTACACTTTGGCACGAGCTGAGGGAACAGCTGGAACAGCAGGGATGGAAGCTGCAGTACCAGAAACAGCTTTGGCTCCACTGAAATCAAACTCAGCAAAGTATGATGGTAAATTTGCTTCTCAGGCCTGAGAGATGCCAATTCCTTCTTCTTTCCCAGTAAGGCCTCCTGCCTGGGATTCAATTTGACAAGTAAGATTTGGGGAGGTCTTCATGGTCTTGAACTGGTGGAGTGTGTCTGGAGTGTGACAAGGAGATACCTGAACGTTGAGAGTCACAGCTCAGTAGCTTGAGGGAGACTGCAAATACTGTTGGTCCTTTTTCTGAAGCAAAAGCAGAAATATAGTTTTTTACCCACCTATAAAAGGGACCTGATATTAGTCTTAGAGTATATAAAAGGCTGATGTAAAGAGAGAAGGGATCCATTTTTCTTTATGGTGGATAAACTAAGAGAAAAAAGTCTACACTTAGGCAAGGAGCCTCAGACAAGAGTTTAGGAAACCTTTTCAAACGATAATGGTAATAAAGTACTGAAATGGATTTCTTAGAGAAGCTGAAAGACTTTTTAGAAGACTTTGTATAAAGACAAATGGATCTTGCTGCAGAGCAGTGAGAAGGACTGGATTGCAAGGCTCTTCCAGGCTATGATTCCATGATTTTATAGTTCGGTTATAATTTGGTCAAAGTCTTGGGCTTATGCTGCAGAATTTGTTTTGCCTCAGTTCTATCCATCTGTCATAGACAGAGTGGGAGAAGGCCAGGAAAGTTTATTCTTGTGCATCTTTCTTATTCTTGTGCATCTTTCTTATTCTTGTGCATCTCTCCATTTAGACACAAACAGAGGGTTCTTGCCCCAGCTGGGAATCCAAAGCCTGACTCAATGAGTTTGAGACGACTGAGAAATTTGGAAAGAACTGTTTCTAAACTCTGCAGTTACACACTTGGCCTGTTCCCACACTGGCACACAATCCACATGGATCCTGTGAGGTAAATGCTGATCAAGTCTTGCTCAGTCTTTGTGCCAGCACTTGGGAGTCTGGCAGCACTGGCAGCAGCCTCCAGCAAGGCACTGTCCATCCAGATGTGTTCCAGGGCCAGCATGTGCCAGGTTGTTCCAGCTGCACACTACACACCACTTGTCAAGAGACGTCAAGACGTAATTGTGCTTCCTTTTAGGACAAATTGATTTATTGATGCATGGGTGTCAGTGTCAGTGACCCAAGGTTGGGTCTGATGAATACACAATCTATATGGGTTTGTGTTTGGCCCATAAAAATTATACTCCTTCTACCTATTTACACACCTGTAGAATCCCATGTGACATTAGGTTCATCCGGGTGGTAATTTAATATTTTTTACCTCAAGGCAACTTCATTTAATGTATTAATGGAAAAGCTCCTCAGTTTTGGGGAGCTGTAGTTGTATCTCTGTTTTTCTCAGCTGTGCTGTGCACTTCGGCAGGGATTGTGTTACTTCCACTTCATGAGAAGGAAAAGTCACCTTGTAGGAGCAGCCACTGCAGGCAGTGGGCACTGACCTGCCTGGTGATGGTAATATTAATATTTAGTTATCCTAAACCATACTCTCACTGCATGCAGAACTCTCATAAAGACACTCCCACCAGGGATCAACAATAGAGACCATGTTCAGAAAGTTCCCAGGTGTACCGAGAAGTTCCCAGACATGGATGTTTCACACTGACATGGAAAGACCTGTATTCTAGTTATGTTTGTTTCCTTCAAGCCCAAAATATTTCAAGACTTTCCCAGAAAATAATCAGAAATCCTGAGGAAAGCTTCTGATGGGGTCTGTTATAAGGAGCTGAAAAAAAGATCCATTTCAAAAGACAGAGTCTAAAATACTTTCTTTTCATTGTCTATATCTCTGCAGTTTTTCAGCAATGCTTTGTGCCATCCTTCAAAACAGGTCTGTGCCAGGCCTGGATGTTGCTGTGCCCTGAGCAGGATGCAGGTCTGTTTGTCATTCCCAAGACCTTTGTCTCTGGACATCTCTTTGTGGCACTCAAGTTCTGCAGCTCCTGGGGAGCTTTTCCCTTCTCACCGATCCCTGAGCGGTGGTGGCCGCTCTTCCAGTGGGACTGAACCATTTCTACTTTTCCCGTCTTCTGCATCCTGCCATTTGGAAACAGATCACCTAGGAGGAACGGGGGTGAGTTCAAAGTGATGAGAAGGTGCTAATTGATTTTACTTCTGTTTGAGCTTTCTCTTCCCTCTTTTATCCACCAGGTTGTCTGTACATTTTGCCATAGGTACTGAGAGAATATTGTAGCAGGTTTCTGCTCAGATCTCTTGGTCCAAAGTCTTTTGTTTCGGTGTTGAGATACTGATCTGACAAACTCAGAAGCGAGTTGTTGGTCTCTTCAGAGTATTAGGAGGGTCCCAACAGAAGGTGAGATGGAAGGTTGGTGCTTCTTGCATCGTCCTGTCAGTGGATTCCCAGGGTCCTGTGCAGGGAGGAAGAATTGGGGGGAATCCTCTTCCTCAGCCTGGGAGGAATTGGTCTCGCTGTGGAGACAGCAGTTCTATGGAGGATCATGAAGAACAGCTGAAATAAACCCAAACTCTCGGGAAAGAGATTCCGGGTGAGTACAGGATCCTTCCATCACTCCAGACATGATTTTGCAGCAAACCCAGCATTCAGTTTGTTTTGAAAGCAGAGATGCTTGTCAGCAATTATTGCTGAGCTAGGGAGAGCACAGTTAAGATAGATAAACTTGTCAGCTGTGTCAACTGTGCTGATGGAAGAGCAGAAGGGCCAGCTGGAAGGTGGAAAAAGACCCCTGTGTTTGAGATGCAGATAGTGAGATGGTTCTTGCATAATGCCACAAAATGGTTGAGAGTATCCTTGGTTCTTACACACTAATTCCACAACTGTTACAGAAAAGAGCCGTGAGTGATGGGCTGAGAGGGTTCTGTTATCACCAGGAATCACATTTGCTGTTGGCAACATATTTTTGTAGGCATGCAGGACAGAATCTTTTCAATTTATGCTCCCCTTGCTATCCAGGGGATTATTTGGGCTCCTCCTTCTACGCACTATTGGTTTGCTCGTCATACATAATTCAAATTTATCTCTTTAAAACTATGACTTGCTGATTTTCTCCAGAAGCTGTTCATAGTTGTGACTGATAGCTACATCAAATGTACTTTTTTAGGAAAATCTGATGGTGTAGGATTCTAGGGCATCTAATTTGAGACTGGCAGTTGAGATGTTTCCCGTTGGGCTGCTGGACTTGGGTTGTCTCCGTGGCTGGTGGGACACCCTGAAGGGTCTCTTGGAAGGAAGACTGAATGGTCCTAGCAGGAATTTCCTTTAAATGCTACTATTGTTTTTATATAAAATTGATGATAAACACATTTTGGTCTTGTAGGACCTAACCAAAACAGTCTCTTTGCTCCAGTGCCTGGGAACCAGCAGAGGGAGCGTGAGTTAACACCGAACATCCCTGGGCAATGAGGGATGGTGACACCCAGGGAAAAACCTGGGGCGTAAAAGTACTGCGCACTGTATTCCTTTCAGGTCCCATTAGGAAGGAAGGCTAAATAATCAGCTCACCAAACAGAAAAATATGGTGGTAGTAGTAACAAAACCCATTTTAATTCTGTGCTTCTAAGTGGATATTAGCAACAATAACATTAAACAAAATTAAGCCATAAAAAAGTACTCAGGAGTGTCGTATTCCGAGAGAGCACTAGAACCTGATGAGACTTGGGATGTGCTCTCTCCATTACAGATGCTCCCAGGAAGGAGGTGAAAATCTGTGCTTTGCCCTTGGCGTGTTCAGACTGTTGTGTTTGTTTCTATATTGCTCGCTTACTCTCTCCCTCTCAATAACTTCTGGGTTTCAAGCACTGTTTTGCTCAGTCACAGTGAAAGATGTTTAATGCATCTTCATTAATATACATGAAATGCTGTTCCTGTTTTCTGCTGAGGAGGTAACTGGGGCTTTTCCATCTCAGGTCTGAGCTGTGTGTGTGAAAGTGGGAGAGACAAAGAGTGAGGGAAGGGGAAGTGGGAGACAGAGTTGGTTTGTGTCCACGTGTAGGTAGTTTAAAAAGAACAATCCTTTTTGTTCTTGTAGAATATATGTTACATATCCAGGAGACACTCAAAGCAGAGACTCGTGTCAAGCAGGGTGAGAAGGGGAGCTTTTTTCCAAATTGTTAAATTTTCAGGCTTGTCAGCCAGCTTTTAATCAATTTGGTGTGTGTCGTGTTCAAATGTATGTCATGTTCCGACTTCTTCATCAGAATTTCCTATCACAGAAAATCAAGCATCTTCTACAGAACTGAAACTGGATGGCCCTATTTTCCTCCTCCGTTTGCATGACAGATCACACTGGTATGGAAATCAGATTGAGGTTCCTGTGTCAGTATATCAGGAATGGTAGCAAAGGAATAACAAAAATAACAGGACATGCACTTGGATTATTAATCACTCATGAAAGTAATTACAGCTCATCAACCACTTGGCCTTGTCTAGGCCATTTCTTTTGGTAATAAATGGAAAGATTTGTTCTATCAAAATAAATCCAAGTGTTTTCACTGCTCAGAACAAGAAGATTCACCATCAGGTCACTTTGAAATTACAGTGGTGTGATAAGGATAAACTATCTGATGAAAGTAAAACATCTTTTTCCGTGGTGCAGAGTCAGGAACATTAACTTTTCTTGGAAAAGTTGTTCCTCGCTCCAGTCAGATCCTGTCCGGTGATTTTCTCCCTAGAAATGTATGTATTATAATCTGTGTGTAAGTTCTAGTGTAAGAAAAGATTTTTACAAAGCAGGAGAAAATCAGCATCAATTCGAAGCACAAAATATCTGGAGGTTTGGCTTATGAAGGCAAATCAAAAGAGTTTTTTATGTACAACTTGGTAGAGAAATGAAAGAGAGAAATGGTCTGATAATGTAAAATGTTTCATAAAGTCACAAATGCTGTGAGGCTGCAAAGGAAAACCCAGAACATGCAACATAAAACCCTAAGGAAAAAACTCTGTGGAAAAAAACCATTAAAGATGATACAAAGTAGTGTAATTTCTTGAGGTAGAAAGAGATGATGAAATTTGTTCTTGACTGAGTCAGCGCACAGAGGAGCACATTTCTAAGAAATATGATAGAAGTACAGCTCCTGACTAAGACTGAGTATCATTCCTAGAATACTTTAATTGCTGCACTGCTCAGGATTAGGGACTAGAGAGTCTCTTCAATCTCAAAGATTTGTTCACTATTTCACTACATGGCAGATAATAATATTTCATATTCTTGCAGCTCCTTTCAGCAAAGGATTTTAAAGAGCTTTAATTAATGCTTCAAATTCCCCTTGTGATCAAGAAGTGCTGTGCTCCTTGCACATGCAGGTGGTGGGAGAGGAGCGTGAAGTGCAGCTCTGTAGGGATGGGCCTTTCCAAGATCTGGGCATTGCTGAGTCAGTGCTGCCTGAAGAGAAACAGGAAAACACCTGGTTGGGGTAACCAAACACCTCAGCCTCAACCGTACATGTGAAGGGGCCACCAGGACCTGCCAGTGAAAACGTTTTTAGATTGTTCCGATAAAAATATGTTCAAGAATTTGATGTATAAAATGTAAAGAAAGTGAAATTATTTGGCAACTTGTGCTGAGCTGTGGTAGACATTTGTTCAATCGTTCTTGACAAAGAGATCTTTATCCCAGATGACACTTCATAAGCATTATTTGTTCCTCATTTTATGTAGTCCAGGTGAAATCCAGAGTACCGGAGTGAAGAGTGCTGCATTTTGACCCAGAAGTAGAGAATATCAGAATCTGAATCAACGTTTGAAAAGAATCAAAGGCTCTTTTGTCTACTTTGACACCTGATACTCTGCAGCAAAGATTTCCACTTCCAATGAATAAAACTGCCCTAGGCTTGTTTCTTCCTCCAAATATCCAGGGAGTAAATCTCTCCAATTGTTCCAAACTGCATCGATATACAATATCAGGGGGAATGTGCAGGAGAATGGATATAATGTGAAAAATCTACAAGGCTGAAAATAAAAACTAAACAACCCTCTGATCTGCAGCCTAATCCCATGGTGCAGCTGACCCAGAATTGTAATGCAAATATTGTAGTTCAATCAGGCTATTTTAAGACAGGATAGGAATGAGGCTTCTATTTTCCCCAGAAGGAATGTACATCATTGCCTCTTCTTTAATTTCCTTTTGATTAAAAAAATATTAGACTGTCTGAAGAGTATGTGCTATCTTTTCTGTGTGTTGAGGGAAAGAGGAAAATCAAAAGGAATGAGAAATACAGGTGAACTTGTCAATTCAGGTTCACTGGGAAAAGCTTAGAACTCTTTGTTACATGCTTTTTATGTGCTGTAGTTTGGTTGATTAGGAAGTGCAATTTCTTTGGTTTTGCATTGTAAAATTCTGAGATCTACCCGTGAATTTCTAGACGAGAGGATGAGAGTCAAGTTTCTGTGTAGTTCTTTCTCCTGTCCCCAGTTGTTCCAGGTTTATTTGTGCAGCCATTAGTTCAGTGAGATTCTATTCCCTTCTCTGTGAGGTTTGATACCTAGAGCGGGCTGAAGCTGAGCTTTTTTGCCACATTTCCTGCAGCCAACCCAAATAACCAGTGGCAAACCCATTATTTTTGAGCTCTGCTTGTTTTTTTGAGGTTTGCAAAATATTTGCAAAATGAAAGAAGGTCTTAAAAAAATTTCCAACTGGTTTGCTATGTTTTTGTTCTTGAACTGATTGTGCTGGCAGTTTTCCATGTGTTCTTTGTCTGCTTTGGAGCCAAACGGGTTCACTTGTGTGGCTGACATGCTACTTCTGAGCAGCTGCCAGAGCCTTTGAATAGCTGATGGCTCAACCTATCCAGCCCCAAGAGACTTAGTGGAAACCATTTTTACTGCTTTTCACATTTTCTCAAAAGTGTTTGGGAAACGTCAGTGGCAGAAAGCATCCCTGAAATGACTCTCCAGGACATGATGGGAAGAGTGGCTTTTCCTGACAGTGTCACAGAGACTCCAGAGAACAGCATAATATTTAGACAAAACCAAAAAAAAAAAACCCAGATGATGGCTTTGCTGTTAAGAAGACAACATCAGAGAGGGTTGAGGAAAGAGAACTGCTGACAGAGAGAGTGAGCTATGGGCTTTATCAGGAATATCCTTAGGCAAGGGAATGTTGATTAGGTTGAAGCTCTTGAGTTTCTATTCTTGTATTTGGTTTTACTGTCCCACGGCTGGTTTGCTTTGTGTAGCTGTGAAATGGCAACAGGGTGAATCTGAGGCTGAGATAATGATTTTACACGGAGATTTGCATGTGGTTGTGGAAAATCAGTCTGCACTGTATGAATATACACATGCACACAGGTAAAGTGAGGCCTAAAAGTTCTTTAATCCCTGACTTTAGAGAGCCCTGTGTTCCGTTGAGGTTTCTTCTCATTAGTATGTACTATTATGTAACAGCTTCTGTTACTTTGTGTGTCGATCTGTCACTCCCACACTGCTCTGCTATAGCCAAAGACAGCTGCTTTGCACATGAAACTTGAAAATGTGAAATTTTAAACTCTTCATGGGTTTCAGACACTCATCTTCCCTAAAGATGATCATTTGATGCAAGCCATAGAAGTGTTCTGGATCTGAAAGCTTTCAGTATTAATTGGAGGATGGAGGAAATTCTTTATACAGTTCTGCACATTGATGAAGGGAATCAAACCTTTGTTTCCCTGAAGTCTAGGACTGCCTGGTACTGCAGTGCCCATGGCCACAGAACTGTTGGGCTGAACGTTTTATGTGAATTAAGTGATAAAATCCTGAGTGAGATGGAGCTGGCAGCTCCAAAAAAATGGCCACACAACTGTGCCTGCAATCTTCACAGTGTGTTTTTAGGTTTTGTAAAGACAATCCCCTTCTCTGGTTTTCATAATTTTTTAAGTTTCTCTCTTTTTTAGCTTCTTCCTCTCTTTTGCAATGCATTAGTTACTATAGTAACTATGCTGGGAATGGTATAGAAAGAGGCTAGTGCACCCTAGCAGTGAAATAGAATGCCACTTTATATAATAGTTGGAAATTTATATCATGGGTTTGAAAATGCAGCAGTTTTGTGGTAGTTTCCATAACCACATACGTGGTATAAAATATATATAGCACTCTTAGGTCATCACTTGTAATTACCCTCTGCTGCCAACATCCAAAGGATGGCCACTGGAATTCTGCACCTCAGACGAAGCTTTCTGACACCCACAGCCAAGCACTTCACCACCATCCACTGTCACCTCCTGAGGAAGTTTGGTTGTTACGGAAAAGTGCTATGGAAAATGGTATCAGTAGGCACAACTCTGTGTTACACTGGATTTCACTTCCAACAATTCTACAGGGGGTGCCACGGGCTTGTGTCTGGACTGGTCACTCTAGCAGGATATATTGCATGCCTATATTCCATGCCCATACTCCATCCCTCTAGTGTAACAGCCGGAGTTTGGGCTGTGATCCTCTTATCTCTTAAGCTGCCCTGCTCTGAGTCAGTGTTTTCACAGCTGAAGGCCAAACATTGCAGGAAGCAAAGGCAGAGTAGAAGGTATTCCTGAAGCCAGTTCTGACCTGTAGCTCCTGCATAGCTCCAGGAGACATTGAAGTACGAGCTATTTGTTGATAATGATGTATTACACACCTGGTAACTTTGGCCTCTTCTGGTAGTAAGAGACTTTTTTTCTTTTTCAGGGAGCATATTTAAGCACAGCCTGGTGTAAATTCATACTTTAGTAATTGTGTTCTACCTATCCCTGGAGTTCTGAGTGAAAGCATTACCATTCATTACTTCCTGTCCGAAACTCCGGGCTGCCAGCCCTCATGATTTTATGGAGTCTCGGGATAGTTGTATTTTCAAAAAGTCCCAGCTCCTGAAGCAATGCAAATATGTGAACTCTATTTCATTACATAAAGGGCACACTTCTGGTGTTCTCAGCTGGGGAAAAGTCTGAACTAGCAACTCAGTGCACCATAAGACTGGGAAAAAAAGGTAATTTAAAGGTGTATTCTTTTGAATGAAGTCTCTAACTTAAGCATGACTGATAAGTTTGGGATGTTTGCACTTGACAACAAGGTATTTTTTTGTTTATTTTTTGCTGCCATGTTCTACTTGGGAGCTTGGATATCCCTCCCTCACTGGTAGAACATCTTTTGCATTACCTCATAAAAGAGTGAAAATTAAACCAGAAACCTATTTTAAAATGTTTTGAGATCTTTGGATGGAAGCTGTGAAAAACACATCTGTCCTCTTAAATATGCATTAATGTATAAAGCACATTAAAAATTCAGCTCTTAAATTAAGTCTTCATCATGTGACCTGAAAGTCTGCTGATGTTTCTCTTGATTCTTGAAGGCAGATTCTCGAGGAGCTGCCTAATTCCTTATTTAAACTCCACAAACCCCTTCAGAGCTGCCTGGTTCTTAAGAGCAAGGAGGAATGGGGAATAGTTGAGAGAGGAAAATGGCAGGGAAAGAGAGGAAAAATCTGTGTGTGCCTGTGGTTCCAGCACAGAACTTTCAGGAAGCATGGCAAGCACTAAGCAGGGGAAAATGGTGAGTAAATTATTTCCCAACTACTGACTTTTTGCAGGTTTTCTTGGATTCAAACTCCTGGAACTGACCACTGACACAATACTTGGCTGATGGTCTCACCTCATCCACTCCACTCCCCTACACTGGCCATGGCCTGAGTTTCATCATATCCCACATCCAAGCTTGTGTTTTTCCCTTGCAAATCCATTTGCTTAAAGGATTCTTCACCGTACAGTAGTAGGATGTTTATTTCCACCACATGAACTGTTGGATTCCTGTAAGTTGGAGCCTGGAGAAGGGGGAAGGAGCAGGAGAGAGACTGAAATATTTCTATACAAACCTCCGGCTACAGAGCCCAGTAACCTCTCCAAAGCACTGTCATATCTCAGCCAACTTTGAGAAGGGCTTGGAATCATGCTCCAGGCAGGCCTAGGAGAAATTTGCATTGTTCACATTATTGCTGGTATTCTCTGCTTTCTGAGCAACAGCCAACAGGAAATTCCTGGGACAAATCTTTCCACTTTTTTTTCTGTAATAAAATATTTAGGGGAAAAAAAAAGAAGGGCAAGAGAGTGAAACCAAGCTGTACAGAACAAAGAAAGCAATATCAACCTCAAATCACAGATATGTAAAGTTTTGAGCCTCCTTTGTGATTTTATTTTTTCCTCTGAAGGATTTATGATCTCACGTGCGTTGTTTCTGTGACATCAGATGGTGTTGCCATGGGAACCATTTTATTGTCAAAAACAAAAGAATTTTGAAGAGTTTCTTAGCAGCACGGGACACAGAGTGCAGGGGATAAAGAAACTATTTTTATCTAGATGATAAATCTGCTTTATTAGGCCCATGATTTTTCAGCTCTGTCCTGCTAGAAGCAAAAATAAATCTGGCAAAAACAACAACTTTTGCACCTGTTAATCAGGGACTGAATTTGTCCCTACATGCAAAATCTTGGGAATTTCCTTTCTTGTCTCCCCCTCCAAAAGACTGATAGCTTCCAAATGCTTTAGCATATGAGGAGAAACAACAATCTGCTCATGTGAGCTTTACAGGAGCAAGTAACAGGAAGTTTGTGTTGTTGTGAGCTTGGTTGCTTTAAATTGACGATGTATAATCATGAGCAGAATGAAGTATTGAGGATTCATATTTTGCTTCCATAATACCTCCAAAATCAAATTTCATAGCAGATTTGGTAGTTCTGTTATTAAACATAGAGCTCTCTAGTTTGTACTGAGACCTGCAGGAATGATGGATCCATACCAGTGGACTCATAGGTAAAAAGAACAAAATGTTGATTAAGCATGGTTAAAATGTAGAATAATGTTCAAACCCTGCTGAGAACCACACGGGATCAAGCTGCTAAAAACTAACAGTTAACATAGAGCAAATCTGGGAGTTTTAGATCCATAAAAATAGCAAGTGTGTGGTGTATGAGCTCACTGATAACATGCACTGCTAAGTCCTACAATCCAGCCTGAATGTGTATCTACACACAGCCCAGTTTTCCTCAAGGAAAATATCAACACGGGTTCTTAGAGAAAGTAGTTAGAGAAAATTTTAAAATTCCTTTCACATATGTATCCTGCTCTGGTTAAGATTCTGCAGCTGCTGAATTCAGTGCCCTAGCACTGTTGCTGTATTCCGAAAGACAAGTGATCTCACTGCCATATATTTGCTGCAGTAAAAGGAATATGCACAAGGGGATAGGTAGGTTAAATGCCATATGGTTAACCCCAACGTTCCTGTTTTAAATGATTCCCCATGTTTGGATGGATATCAGCATTTCACAATATTTTGCTGATCTTTTCCTTTGTAACGAGGTAACCTGGGGAGAGAGAGAATGATAGTGACTGTAATTACTCCAAATTTATATCTGCTCTCTGTCCAATCCACCTCTACAAATGTATTTCTGTAGACCTAAGCAGCTTAGAAGTGGATCTGAGGGAATATCAAGGATGCAGAATCCCAGCATGGGAAGGAGAGGGAAAGTGCTGCTTAAACATTGACACATTGCCAGATGTAGTGCTTTTTAACATTGGTGGAGGCTTGTTCACACTTGTCAAATCACACTGTGCTTGCTAATGTTGCATTTTCATCAAATATATTAGCTGGCTCTCTATTCCCACTCTCCAGCAATCCTTTTATTTTCATTTTCCCTTCCTTACCTTCATTCCCTATTCTTTGTTTTCCCTTTTGGTCCTCATGGTTATTTTCTTTCTTTATTTCTGCCTGGCTCGCCCCTGTCAGCTGAAAAAAATCAGTCTGACCCAATCTCCCATTTTTTCAAACACGTACGTTAAGCAGATGCCTGCCTGCAGGAATTTACAGTCTCAGCCTGATGTACAACACGCAAGGAATACATAGGCTGATATTCCAGAGTGGGAGTAGTTAGCTGTTAATCAGCAATTGAAGGATGCATGAAAGAAACACATTTAGTATCTTCTTAGGAAAAACAAAAGGTAAAGCAGTGAATGTCTGCCCTGGAGGGAAGGGATCTTTTTTTGTTGCACCAGTGGGTAGTGTCAGTGAAGAAATCGAGTTCAGACCTGAGGAGCATCTTGTGTGGAATACTAGGATGCACCAGAAATAACAGGTTACAGTATTTGGGAGTTTCTGATAGGTGAAAAAGGGGCTCTTAAATTACTTGTGAAAACAAGCTGAGGTTTATGAAGGGGTTTAATAAAAATAACATACAGTAGCAGAACATCCCCTCTTCCCTTTCATCTTAACTGTACACAAAAGCAGCAAGGATTCTCATTCCTTTGCCCCCTCAGCTCTTTTCCCCATTTCCCTGTCACATGGAAGGATAAAAAGAGAGCACTGAACTCAGAATGTCTGATTGGGTTGGACAGGAGAAATACTGAGAAGATCTTTGCTGAGGGCAGGTCTGTAGGCCGGGAAGCAGGGTGAGTGGAAGGGAGTTGTCCTGAAAGGCTCTTATCTGGGGTCTTATCTCATTCCATCCAAGTGGGGGATGGCTGACAAGTGCAGACACTTCAGCAAGGCCAGTGTTAAAGCAGAGCATTGCCCTTTGGTGGTTTGAGAGCTGCAGCTGGAGGGAGAATGTTCAGCAGAACAGAATCCTCAAGGATCACTAAGACAGCCTGAACTGTGTAGGATTTGCTGTCCAGCTGGCACTGGGTGCTTTTAGGGGCAGGTCTCATATTGTAGATAAATAATTTTAAATTTTAATATGTACGCCTTTGTCTTCTTATGGTGCAAAATGTTAATGCTAAATCTTCTCTTCACATAGATAACTTTTTAGAAGCTCAAAAGGAGGTTTTGACAAGGAAAGGTTTCAGCTTGTGCTCCCCCAATAGTGTCTTGTACAATACAAATAGGCACATTTGTCCAAAAACCAGCAAATGAGTAGCTGAGGAAGCAAAGCCAGTGCAGACTCAGTTGTACCAGCCTTTCCATGGACCTGGAACCTTTGCTGAGCGGGTTCTGAGGTGGGGTTTGGGTTTGGATGCCTCTCTCAGGGTGGGTCAGCTCCTTATATTGCCCTGGGGCAGTTACATGTCAGATTTGGGACTAAACGTACTGACTGTGTAGGATTCCTGTGGCCACTGCTGCAGTGGAAGCCCATGGAAAATTCACTTCATTTATGCTCTAGAAGCAGAGAAAACTCCTTGATCTGCCAGGATTAATGGAGGAAGAACTAGAGATCTGCTCTACCTCCATATCTTGTCGCCTTTTCAAAGAGTAATCCCTGTTTTTGTGCCACCTTAGGGTGGCACATCTCATCCAAGCTTGATGTGATGGAGATTCCTAAATCTGATGGTTCTCATCCACAGCCTAGACTGCAATGTTTTGGAGTCCTCATATCCTATGCACAGCAAGGGAACATATCCAAGTATTTTCTAAAACAGTCCCTCTTCTTTCCGTTGTTCAGGGAAGGGATATGTGGTAAGACACTGGCTTACCACAAACCATCCCTCTCTCCATTGTGTGTAATCTGAGGCTTTCCTGTGTTCGGGGAAAGATTTGCAGGGGACTTAAGGAAATTAAGGACAGTAACATGTGAGAAGGTACAGAGCTGCTGGGATTCCCTGTAATGGCTGTGTCTATAATGGACCCCTATCAAACACTACTTGCCTAAGCCCCCGCCTCTGTGATTACTTTTCAGCTGAAAGGAGCTTTACCTGAATTAGTGTTTTGATTTGGAGCACGAGTGCACTTTTGAAGGGAGTCCGTTCATCAGTTCTACTTTCTCTGCACTGGAGTGGGTTTAGAATGCATTCACTCAGTTTCATTTGGAGGCACTTAAACACAAAATGTGCTTTAGGAATAGCACAACCTTCAGCTGGGATGTAAAGACCCAAACCAAGGATTGGTTTTGCGGGTCCTCCTAAACCAAACATACAGCTGAGCTGGTCTGTGCATGGAACCAGGCTAAACCTAGTCCAAAGCAGAATTCCAGGGCTGAATTCAGTGCTCACTTTGATCCACTGAGGTGCTGCTAGTGTACAAAATTACTGGCAGAAGGTAGCCGGAAGTGGCTGCAGTTTAAATGTCAGAATTAACTATAAGGATGAGGAACAGGAGAAATAAGAATGACTCCCATGGAATACACCAGTTCATCCCAATACTCCACACTGTGAGCAGCCCTGCGTCTGCCCCTCCGCTTTGTATCAGTGTCAGATACAACAACTTCTGCTCGCCTTTCCATACCCACATCCCCATGCTGAAGTCAACCCCTCTTTCCTCCACACAGGAGTACAACTGTCAGCTGAAAATTTGTGAAAATTCACTTAGCAGAAAAGAATTAAAGCTAAAATTTAATATCAAGAAATGGGAAGGGTAAATGGTGTGGTGTGGGAGTCGTTAGTATGTCCCACATGACTATGCATTCCCTGCAGATTGGGCTCCCTGCGGTTCAAAGGACAAGGATAACTGAGAGAACCTCAGGGAACTTGAATTTTCAATTCCCTCCCTTCCCCACAAAGGTCTTATGAAGAAGGAAACTGCAGGTAAATGTTCCTGCTTTTCATCTCTGGGGTGGGGCAGCCATTCTCAGTCTCTGGCTGTGAGCCGTCAATTTTGCCACTATTCTAAAAAGGGAAAGATTTTAAAACTTTCGTCTCACAGTAAGGGAACAGCTGAGGTGATTCAGGCCCTCTGGGCCCTGTGGCTGGCCCTGATTTCCTCTTGCTTCACGACCAGCACAAACATAATTGTTTGGTTCTTTTGAGAAGGGTTGTGTTTGTATTTTTGAGAAGGTTGTATTTGTTTCTTTTTAACCAGTAATGTGCATCCCTTGGATCCTGTATTGGGTTGCTGGTTACAGAGAAGAGAACCATTCTGAACGTGGATGTGAGGATAAGAGATTACGGCCTGGTGCAGCCCAGACACACGGAGAGAGATGGGACACAATGGATTTATGGGATGGAGCAGGACTGGAGGAATCCTGTCAGAGGACAGGGGGGCTCTGCCATATGGAATGGTTCAGACGGGGTGAGGAAACAAAGGAATTCTCACAGAAAAGCATTGTTTTCAAGTCCAGCTTTTTGTTCTCCTTAGTCCTAGGAAATGTCATGGTAAACCAGGCTAAATTATTACCTCCTAATGCTATTGCTTCTTGCTGTGTTTTTGTGGGAATATTACGGTTCTCAATTTCTATGGCCCTTTCCACACTAGTGCAGGGATGTTTGGCCACACCATTCCCAGTGGTACTTGGTGGGCTTGTCAGAGTTGTGTTATCTGTGTCTTACATCTGTGATGTAATAAAAATACATTATTATTGACTAAGCTTTAGTGTTTCTGGATTCTCAGCTGAGAGTATGAACTCAGAAGAGTGCATAGAAGTAGAAAGGAGGAGTTTTATGTACCCTGTCTGCATATAGGAATAACTTCTGGAATGTGCTGAGTATTTTAGCTTAACACTTCTACAGGAAAAATCTAGAACACTGCAGTTTCGTTCCTTCAGACTGATTTATAAACCAGAATTTTAAAGGAGAGGAAAAACTCCAGCCTAATTTTTTTATGTGACTATGGACCATTCAAAGTGTACCAAAGTCATAAATCAGATCCCAGAGTGTTCAGGATTTTACTTTCTGGACAGCCCTTAGGATTCAGTTTTCTAGATTTTTCTACAATCTTGTAGTTGACAGGGAGTAAGCAGTTTCTTGATTCCAGGAGCTGGGTCTTTATGAGAAATACAAAATGTACAAAATACTGCAAGACCAGCTCCCTCCAAAAAACCCAAAACTTGATGTTTGTGTTATGACCATCCTGGTTGCTGTAAATCTTGATTAAATTCTTCACCACTCTCTGGCTTTTACACAATCAAAATGATACTTTTTCCTCCTTAAGAGTAAGCAGGATGACATAGGGCTAGGGAGTAAAACACAAGGGCAGTACAATGGAATTCTTCCCTTAGAATTAAATTGGGTAAAATTAATTTTGACATTTTCCTCCCTATCTTACTATTTCTTTTTTCCTGTGAGAGGGGAATGAATGCCAGGATTTCCAGGGCCGAGTGCAGGATTGTGGATCAGAGCAGGAGTCTGTGGGCAGTTTGCCAGTGCCTACCCCTCACTGCTCTGTAATGCCTGTGATCTTTAAATCCCACTCTAAAAGGTAAAACACGGCTCTTTCTCAGCGTGTACACAGTCAAAACAGGAAAGCCAGTGATAGAAAGCCCTCCCAGACATGGTGCTTTAGAAATTTGGATTTGACTGCAACCATGTGCATCACGTTCAGTTCAACCCACTGGGCAACATAGGATTTTTGCCTCAGCCAAAAAGTCATCTCCATCAAATAATGGATCCTTCCCTTTGTGGGTGTTTTTTCAGGAATCTTCTCAGAAGCTTTGCAATGTGTGCAAGAGAAAAAACATTTGCAGGGCTGATGCTGAATTCCAGCCTCAGCCAGCCAGAGCTCTCCAGCTGCTGCCCCCACTGAGCTCCCAGTCTTGATCTCTCTTGATTTAAACGGGAATAATTTGGCAATTGCCTTTAAAGGTGCAATTGCCATTTGAGATGAGCATCAAGCCCATTTTTTACGTGACCTGTTCCTTCCTCCCTTGCTTTTAGCAGGAGTTGTGCAGGTGAACTCATGCCTCCTGTGTTCCAAGAGCTCAGCAGTTGATTTTGGGCTCCCTCCGCTTGTGCTGCCACTCCCCCAGGCATGGCCAAACCCTGCGGGTCTCCTTAGTCACAGGGCAGAGGCAGGAAAATGTCCCCTTCCTGCCCATAAATAGCACTCCTGAGTGCTTCCCAGCTGGTGGCCACGGTCCCCTGCAGCATTTTCATTGATTTTGCACAGTGCAGAGAGGGTAATTTCAATCTCAGAGAGCACAGGAGTCACACTGCTCCTCCAGCCTGGGGAGAGCGAGCGGCATGTCAGAGTCATGGAATCATTAAGGTTGGAAAAACCTTCTGAGATCATCCACTCCAACCATTCCCCAGCACTGCCAAGGCCACCACTGACCCGTGTCCCCAAGTGCACATTNCTGCCCCCTCCTGTCAGGGAGTTGTGTAGAGCCACAAGGTCCCCCCTGAGCCTCCTTTTCTCCAGGCTGAGCCCCTTTCCCAGCTCCCTCAGCCTCTCCTGGGGCTCCAGCCCCTTCCCCAGCTCCGTTCCCTTCCCTGGACACGCTCCAGCTCCTCAATGTCCTCCCTGTCATGAGGAGCTCAGAACAGGGCTCAAGGTGCCCCACTCTGGGATAAAATGTCCATTCTGGAAAGGAGGAGAGTGGGGCTGCAGTCTTGGGACTGAGAAGATCTCAGGACTGCTGTAGGAATATGCTGGGAATCCTGTGAAGTCAGTATTTACCATCTTCACAAGGGAAGAAACAAAGTCTCAGATTGGTTTATCTGTAGCAAACAGACTCCGGTACAGCCCGGGGGGTGCTCACCTCTGTACAGGTGAGGGGGAAAGGTGCCTGTGCTATCTCATTTCTGTTCTTCCATCTGACAACTGTTACATATCTAAAGAGCCCAGTCCACCAGCAAAGACATCCTACCTCTTTTGAAGGGGAAGGTAGGACTTCAAGGATGTTTGAGATCACCTTTGTGGTGCCAAATTTCCACGCTCACAAACCAAGGGAAGGGTTTTGAGTCTCTTTTGAGTGCTCGGTTACACCGAGCTGCAGTCAATGACAGTCCTTTGTGCTCAGTATTTCTTAGATGAGCTGGAGCTGCTGCAGAGTCACTCCAGAAACCTCCCTGGCTCACGGAATTGTTTCCTGGAGCTTTGTCTCTCCCCAGAAAATGAATTCCTGCTATTTCATCTCTCTCCATTCATTGGCATATTTTGTGAAATATTCAGTTGTTTTTATATTGCTCTTCATTTGGCCACCTGCATTCACCTCACCGTCAATTCAGGTTTGGAGCTCTGATCTGGTGCTGGTCTTTCATAAACATCTGCCTCCTAAGTGTTCCTTTTTAAACTGGATTATGGCAAGGATGTTAAAAAAAGGAAATTTAAAAACCCATGGGATTAATGAAACTGTGATTCTTTGGTAGTATTTTTTTTCCTTTTCTCTCCACTATCCAGAACAGGAAAAAAAAAATCTAAGAAACTTACTTTTCAATTTTCTAAAATAAAAGTTCCAGTTGTGTGGCCATGGAAACTAGAGCTTTAAGAAAACATAATAAAACTGAGAGATTCATTACAAGACCTTGAGACTGGACAAAGCACTCACCCCCATGGAACAGCTCTTGTGGTAGGCAACAAGAAAAACAAAAACCCAAATACCACACATGGTGAGTGCGCAGGAGAAAATTCACAAAAAACCCACAGCACAACAAACAAAAATAAAACCTAAATGAAAAAAAACCCCAAGTTATTTATTTGTATTAATGTTCTCCATCTGCTTTCTGACTACTATTTTTTCTAAACTAGGTTGAGATCCTAAGGTCAATCACAAAATGAGGAATAAAGTTCAGAGAGTCTGGGGAAAGTGAACTTCGCTGTGTATGAGAATAATTAATGAAAAAATTGGCAATAACTAATGTATCTCTTTTACTAGACTCTTGCTTATCTTTACATTACTTCCCTTTTTCTGTCCATAATCTAAAGGTTTTTATTAGAATCAATAATGTAACTCTGAGGATAACTTTGCTCTGTGATATCATTTACAAATGAAAGGGAAGATAATTTTGTCCATTGGTTGCAAATTTGCAATGTTTCAGTTCCGTCCCAGCTTTATCCAGCTGGAGCAGATTTCCCGGGAGGTGCTGGCATCACACAGCCACTGCAGACCTGGGATTTGGGATTTGCTCTTCTCTTCCTCTTTGCTGGCCTGCCCTGGTGTCCCTCCCCACTACACACTTCCTCTCCAGCCCAGTGCAGCGAGGTTTGGAGTAGAAATTCATCTCCTTGGCATTCCAGGTTTGGAGTCGGAGCCTGGGCTCTTTGTCCCAAGCATCTGCTCTGCATGTTTGTCCTTTGTGCTCACCCACAGCTCGGGGAATGCTGGAGTGGCTGCAGCTCTGCAATTGTGAGTGTCCTTTGGCACTGCAGGAAACACCCACTGGGGACTGCTGGATATTCAACCCATGACCACAAACCCATCCACAGCTTAAGGCATTTGCTTTTCCTAACACCACCTCAACCCTCACTGAATTGTTAGATGTAAAACGGTTCCATCTCCAGCAAATACTTTTGTTGTCTCTTTTTCCTTTTGGCCTTCTCCTGCATCCCACTTCATTTTTAATATCTTTCCCTGCTTTTGTCTTTTTATCCACAGTTCCTCTGCAGAGTGTTTTTGTCTTGCAAAAGCAGTTTGCAGGAACACCCTCAAAGTCTCCAAGTATGTAAAGCATGCACACGGATCTAAGTTTGGGAAGGGTATCCTGTCTAAATCATGATGTTTTACTTGTCCATAAATTTTCAAAATAAATTAATGAAAAGTGAATCAAGTTCTGAGTCTCCCTTCAGCCCTTTGGTTCCTAAATCAAGTTAATAAACGTGTGTGACCTTTAAGGTGAAGGTGCCAGGCCCTTTGGTGCCTGCAGTGGAGTGTAAATCAGGGGCTGCTCTGTTCAGTTCTGGCCCTGCCCTTGGCTGCTGTGCTTCCACCCTTTTATGATTTTCAGTACCTTTTCTGGTTTGGACTTTGAAGAAGTTTAGCTCATCAGTGGCTGAAAGCAGAGGATAGAGGGGATGTCTGATTGAAATCTGATTTATTGAGGATTCAGTATCCAGCAGAGGATTCATTTGTGCCACATTACTGCTGGAAAAGGTCTGTTAACTGTGTGATAATGCAGATTTTCTGTGACACCCTGGCCATGCTCAGGCTCCAGCTAAAGGCACTTGCAGCATTCAGAATTGGGTTAGAAGTGAACATTTTTTTAGCCAAAGGAATTCCTTGAAGTTATTTATTTACTCCAGCAAAAGAAGGAGATCCTCCTGAGGCTGCTACTTCCAGGATTCCTTCTCAAAATCACCCTGTCATTTCAAGTTTTGGGGTGTGGGTGTCTCTGTGATGGAGAAACAACGCTCATGGAGCTTTCGTACCATTGGTGTGGAAGTTGCTCTGGCAACTTCCCGTGGCTTATTGAATGCCAAGGTAAATAATAGCCTAAGACATGCATACACTATTATTCTCATAATTTCCTGCTGCCCTCAGGCAGTAATAACTTACACACCCTATTTTCCAAATGTTTCTAATTTATTTCTCATGAGCAGAATTATCTCATAAGGAAAACTCCTCCCCTTTGCAACCAGTCTCTGCCTCTTCTTTTCCAGCTGCCACAGACGAGGTGACCAGTCAAAGGAAAAGCTTAGGGATCTCCTGCTCACTGTGAGCTTCTGGAACGGAGCACATTCAGACTCCTCACCTCGTTCTCCTTGCTGAACTGGAGCTCTGCAATTCTCCCTTCCCAAGCCCTAATCCTGCATGCAATGCTGCTTGCAAGTCTGCAGAGAGATTTCATCCCTTCTAATCCCAGCTCGTGGTTCTCATACAGCTCCTGCTTTTCTCTCTGAGCCTGAGACTGGGATATCCCTGTTATTCCAGTCCCACCTCTGTCATGTGCAGCTGCAGCTGGATTTGCAACTTGCCTTTTGCATCAGCCACGAAGCTTCTCCTGAGAAACAGCAACACAGGGGGGAAGCAGCCAATTCTATGTTTTCTTAACATTAAGGCAGAAACATTGTTATAGCCCTTCAGTTCTCCTCTGTTAAGGGATATCTTTGTTTTTTCAGTACTTTTTTCCACTTGATTACCATCTATATTGACTCGTGAATTGGTTTTGAGAGTGCAGCAAATGATGTGTAGTGATGGCTACATGATAATTGAAAATGTAGGAGAAAAGACAACTCCAAATAAGATTCTGAAGATTGGTTAAGCAAATAAAACTACTCAAAAATACCATAAAACTATTTCCATGAATGCTTAGGTGAAGCTGCAGTTTGAAAAGGATATCCCTAGGCTGGACTCAGATTCCACTTCGTGACTCCACTCCTGCTTGAACATTCTTTTACACAAAGCTCAGGAGTGGGAGACTCCAGTCCTGAAATTACATTTATATTTTTCATCTTTTCTTTTAATTTTGGGGGGGCTTGCAGAACATATTTTACATTTTAGCTTCGGATAGACTGCAGTGGAAAAGGCATCTCCTCCGTTAGTTTGCAGGAATCCTCGAAACAAAAAGGTTATTGTGCTTCCATGTTCAGTCTTGGAAACTAAAAACACAGAAACAAACAGTGAAAATTTGTAGCCATGCTGCAAATTGTTATACAAAATAAATGATTGCTACAAACTGGTAGCTCTTGCTGTTTCTCTTCTCTACACTCATGTAGTTTAGCCTGTGAAGTGGTTAAGGGAGCTAGAAAGCAGGATTAGGGTTTTTTTAACACGTTTTCTCTTCCTCAGTCCATGCACTAACACAGTGTTGTGGTAACTGGGTTGCAAACACATCTGAGATGTTACTGTTCTCAGGGGTACATGAAGTAAGCAGGTTTTATTATTGTACTGGAAAGTAATCAAGAAAAATAAGTTTTCTTCCTCTTTCTATGCTATTTATTGTGTGCTCTACCCCATTCTCCTCCCTGCAACTTCCTGCAATGAGGGACGTTCTGCTGCCTTCTCTCCCTCCAGCCCCAAAAGCTGCTTTTTTCCAGCAAAACTTGATGGTGGTGGAGGTACGGCTGGAGGAGGGAGAGGAAGGGCTGGGGAGGAGGGCACAGCCTGGGCTCCGTGCTCACCTCAGGGAGTCCTGGCAGGCAGAGCTTTGTGTTCCTGCAGTGCTGCCTGCCCAGCAATGGCATTCCAGCAGGGAGATGGGAACAGGAGCATGGCAACTGGGTTAGATCCATGAGAGCTGCATCCATTCTTCGGAACTGACAAGAAAATTTTCATGTGTTTTTTAAAACAAGCCTTTTTCTGATTTTGTTCAGTTAGGCTTTTATAGAACACTTTTCTCCTTCTTCTTTTTCTTTTTGTGACTAAATTTTTATCCCGCTTTTTGCATGACCATTTTCAAGGAACTCACTTACATGGCTTTAATTTTGATCTAAGACATTTGCTTCTGTGCTAAATAAAGCAGC
Source organism: Falcunculus frontatus (assembly GCA_013398115.1). Taxonomy (NCBI): domain Eukaryota; kingdom Metazoa; phylum Chordata; class Aves; order Passeriformes; genus Falcunculus; species Falcunculus frontatus. The sequence continues at coordinate 76,217 of VZRV01005605.1, read as the reverse complement.
AATTAATTATTAAAACCATACCTTTTGTGGCTGAACATTCTCCCTCATAGCTGTTAAACTCTAAGACATATTTTGCTTTTAAATTATTCATATTTTAAAATTTATTTTGTGAGTATACAGTAAGTGTTTTGTGGGAAACTGGGAGAAGGATGGTCTGGCTGCTGCTGGGGACTGCAGTGTGAGCCAGGATCAGTTCCAGCTCCACTACAATCTTCCTGGATGGCTGGCAGTGCCTAGAAATATCCTGAGTTTCTGCTCAATGCCTGTGTGAAAGCAGCTATGGGGTTATTGCTGAGTGGCTTTGGTACCTCCCTTTGGTACCTGCCCCTCTGCCCTGCTCAGGTGAGACCCCACCTGCAGAGCTGCCCCAGCCCTGGGGCCCAGCACAGGAAGGACCTGGAGCTGCTGGAGAGTCTCCAGAGGAGGCTCCAGGGTGATCAGAGGGATGGAGCAGCTCTTCTGGGAGGAAAGGATGGGAGAATTGAGATTGTTCTGCCTGGAGAAGAGAAGCTTTGGGGTGACCTAACTGTGGCCTTCCAGTGCCTGAAGGAGTTGACAAGAAACGTGGAGAGAGACTTGGGACAAGGGCCTGGAGTGCCAGGACAAAGGGGAGTGGCTTTCTACTGACAGAAGGTGGGGTAAGGTTGGATATTAGGAAAAAATTGTTCCCTGTGAGGGTGGGGAGGCCCTGACACAGGGTGCCCAGAGAAGCTGTGGCTGCCCTTGGATCCCTGGCAGTGTCTCAAAGGCCAGCTTGGACAGGGCTTGGAGCAGCCGGAGAGAGCAGGAGGTGTCCCTGCCCTTGGCAGGGCGGGGAACAAGATGGACTTTAGGGACTATTCCTACCCAAACCATTCCATGATTCTCTTACAGGCCTGACAAGGACACTGCCCTTCAGTGCGTTCAGGGCGCAGTCCCAGAGATCTAAACTGTTCTGCAGTGCCAGAATAACCACAGGCACAGAGCAAGTGAACCAGATATGCTGACATGGAATGCTGTGTGTTCTCCTCCTCTCTCCCCATTGATAACCCCTGAGTTGGAACAGTACAAACCCCACATTTCTGTAGGAGCTGAGCCACCATCGCTTCACCCTGAGAAAAACTGGTTCTGTATGATGAGAAAAATGGCAAATTTATTTGCTTAAGGTTTGAAAGATATTTATGAGCTTTGGTAAGGAGGAAATTTCATCTCTGAACAAAGTCTTACACACCAGGTTCTTTGTGAACCGCCTGAAGCCCTTTGCTGTAATTATTCATCTGATTTGCGCAGGGTGGATTGGGCACAGCCTATTCCTCCTGACAAACTGAGCCTGACTGCTCCAGCAGTGCTCTTTAAGTCTTTGCCTCCGTGCTGGAAATGCTGCAGGAGCCCAGGAATGGGAGATCTGAACCCAGCTGGTGCCAACAACCTCTGCTGTTCAGTGTGGGAGTCACGGTGGCAAAGCCACAGCAGAGGGAAACATCTGATGGAACCAGACAGGTCACTGCTGAGTTACAGGGTCCTGTGCTGCTGACAGGGCCATTTTTTTCTAATGAGACTTAAGACTGGAGCTCTGACCTCCCATTTTGTGTTAGCACTTTCTGCAAGGGATGAGAAATTTGGTAGCTGGCCAGATTCCAGTCCGCAGTAAGTTCTTACATTTTGTCTGCCAAGATTCCCTGTGCAGTTTCAGGGACACAGATTGCCCGAGTCTCATTATCTGGAAAGGGAGACTGAGGGGAGACCTCAAACCAGTCTGTAACTTCCTCCCGAGGGCACCTCCGATCTCTGCTCAGGGACAGGACCCAGGGAGCGGCTGGAGCTGGGCCAGGGCAGGCTCAGGCTGGAGATCAGGGAAAGGTTCTTCCCCCAGAGGGTGCTGGGCACTGCCCAGGCTCCCCAGGGAATGGGCAAGGCCCCGAGGCTGCCAGAGCTCCGGGAGCCTTTGGACAGCGCTGCCAGGAATGCCCAGGGCGGGATTGTTGGGGTGTCCTGGGCAGGGCCAGGAGCTGGGCTGATGATCCCAATCCAACTGTTAACAGAGATACAGCAACTGTTTAACCTGCTCAAAAAGGGCTGTACTGCAGCAGTAAAGCCCTCTCTGAGTGTATACACATGTAAACAATGGATGATGGAGCAGGAAAACATATCCTCCTCTTCTCCCACAGTAGCTCTGCCTGGAAGCTGAGGGAAAGCCTGCTCTTTTGAGGCAAGGATCATATCAGCTCCAAACAAGAAATTATTTTCTCCCAACCGATTGAGTGATTAGGAAGGTGCATTTGTGCCCTGCTGCCAGCTTTGGAAGGACTCTTGAGGAGGGAGGTTGTCTCCACAGTTTTGAGGTCAAATTATTAAATGATTCAGGAAGTATAACTTTAATTTCAGCCGATGTCTATTTAATGTGAAGAGCCAGGCACTTGTTAGGAGATCCTAAAGGTCTGGAGGCTCTGAGTGAAGGGATCTGAGCCCAGGGATCAGTAGGAACAGGCACTTCAGGAAAAGAGAGGCTGTGGTAATTTGTTCCATAGGGCTGGATATGTGTTTTGACTGGGCTAAAATTGATTTTCTTCACAGAAAAAAAAGGCTTGATGGGGGTAAGACACTATTTCTGTGTCCTGTGCTTTCCAAACAACAAACTGAGCTGTCTTGGAGGATTTCTATTATGAAGCAAATGGGTGGACCAAATAAAGGGAAGCCCAGTGCACAAGTTCAGCAGCCAAACAGATGTCCAGACTCTTGCTGATCACAGGGATTTGCTCATTGCTGCGGTGGCCCAGCCCACCTTTGGGCTGCGCATTAATAAGGACATCCAGTGGGTGGATTTCCCCTCCTTGGACAGTGGGTCCGAGGGCGGATCAGAGGGCAGTGCTATGGGTGGCACTGCGGTTTGAACCACAGCCCACTGGGCGTCTCCCGGATTGATGGACTTCTGCCCTGTTCTAGAAAGTTCTGCACTACTCGGTTGTTCATTGGTCTTACCCTCCATGTTTATGTATGACCTTAATTGTCTATGTAATTAAGTTCTGGAAAGTTCTGTGTAGCTGTAGTCCCTATTGGTTGGTTTGGATTTGTCCCTCCCTACAAGTCTTCTAATTGGTCACCTGTCACCCCATATAATTTTCCCATTGGTTTGTTCCCTTGTACCGCCCTTCTCCCCCCCCTCTATAAAACCTGCTGTCAATCCCCTTCTTTGTGGCACTCCTTTCGGCCTCCCAGTTCTTCTGGCCCTGGGTTGGGGAATAAAGCCTGGAACAGCTGCTACAAAGAGTCCCTGTCTTTCCTTTGCTGTGGCCGAATCGCTGCAGTTGCCACCGACTGCTGCCAGCTCGTCGCAGGGGTCCCAGGGCAGGCTGCTCTCCGCAGAGAGCCTCCACTCGACTGTGAAGTTGCTGACAGTCCTTCCGGCCAGGACACTCGCTGTGAGTCGCCTGCTTGGCCTCCGGGCAGCCAGCGGTCTGTGACAGTTCATCACCTTGGGCTCAGAACTGTTTCAAGGCAAACATGATGCTGTGGGCACTGGGAATTTCAAAATCAGGTATCCAGCCCAATGCCATGACTTTTTTCTCTTCTATTACTGGAATACTGGGACAAATTTTGTAAAAGTCTTGGGCCTTGGAAGTCATCTTTTGGTTAGCTGGTTTGCTTTCTCATGTTCTTTTTAAAAAGTCTACTCCTAATTGCTGGAAGAGCTGCATTGTTTTCCAAACCTCCCTTGGGGGACCCCCTAAAAATTAACATGAGTTTCCACAGTGCCGACGGTAGCGTTGGGTGCTGGATTCCCTCAGCCCAGATCTGTCCATCTGGTTGTGCTGGAGTCTGTGGTCATCATGAACTGGGAATTTCCACCATCCATTTTGCCCATCAGGCATGGCCTGGCTGCTGCCAGCTGAGCCTGGAGAGCACCAGAGCTTCATGTTGCCAGCTCTTCCCACATGTCCTGTGGTGCCAAAATTATAGAATCATCCTGATCAGCAGAGTGACATGGGATAATCCATTTTCTTAGATTAAATGTTTGATATTCCCACAAGTTCCTCTCCACCCTTTGGTAGAACTTCATTGGGTCACTGAATTTCCATACATAAGATCTTGGCATGGATTCCTTCAGTTTTAGGGGTTTTATTTCCCTTGTATGTGCACCTAATTTTAAAGATCTTTCTACTTGGGATGACAGAATACTTTCTTTATAGTAATTAAGAAGTGTTTTTGAATGAATATTCTGGAAAACAGCAGTTACCTCTCAGTGGAAATGATTACGCTACACTGCTTCCATAGAAAACCAGGGATATTTCATATTCTGGGGACAAGAAGAGACCTGAGGTTTAGTTACAAGAGCACAGTGAATTTGGCAGGGACATTCAGTGTAATGCTGCTCAGACTGCTTATGAGAGCAGCAAGTCTGGAATGTGTGCTGTGCAAGCAAGGAATCAGAGAGATTTCAGCCCAAATTAATTAGCATTATGTAAGTGGAGAGAAAAGCAGGAATTTAAAGGGGAGGGAGACATCTGTTGTGTCTCTGGGTTTCCAAGCCTGCCTGCAAATACAGGTCTTCTGGAAAGACAGGAGGATCTCCGTGCTCTGGAAACAGGGAGTAAGTGATGAGGAGCCACTGACTGAAATCCAGAGGTGTGGTCAGTGCTACCTGGCTCTGTCTTGTGAGGGACAGTTTGCTCTTGCAACTCTCTGGGATTATTTATTATTATCTTATGATGGGGATTATATGGCAGCAAACTGACGCCTCCCTGTCCTCTCCCAACAAATCCAGGCAGAGTGGTGGTGTCTATCAAGCTGGTGGATAAAATTCCCAAACACTCTTATCTGCGGAACAAGGAAATTTTCTGCGATATCAAGAAATCCTTGCTGAGGAATGTGTTGTGTTTTTTCTGAGATGCTGCTGGCAAAGGCACAGTGGCTCTGGAATAGTCCTGAGTATCTCCTAGGCAAAGAAGTGATTGCAGTGGCGAGGTGGGAGGTAATGCTCCAGCAATTTGGAAATCACTGTTGAGAGTTATGATGTTTAGCTAAGGAAACACTTCTCTGAAATAAGACATTAAGGCAGACTGACTCCTTCTCCCCCACTGCTTTCCTCTGGTGGAATCAAAGTGTGTTGTGAGGAATAAAAGGAGTGAGGTCAGGTCAGGCTGCATGGCCAGGGAGATCAGACAGGGTTAAGCAGGTCAGGTCACATTTCTGTGTCTTCTGTGGTTCTCCAGGAGTCTGGGGTCACTGCTTAGAAACTGCTATTTGATCAGCTGTTGGTAATTTGAGCATTACACAAGAGCAAGTGAAGTCAAAGATGATTCTTGGAGGTGAATGATAAGTAAAAAGAGGACTGAATGGAACAACAATACATTAAAAAATTAAATCCGCCAATCCTTTGTTTTATTCCCATTTCAAATAAGCTGTCATGGTTAGTTGACCTAGAAACAAGGACTGTGTGTATTTCACTGTGCTTGAGAAATAAATGCAGCAGAGGCCATGTGTCTAGGAAAGGAGGACAGGCAGCTGAGATGTGCACAAGGTGTTGTTCTCCTGCGAAAATTAACTTGTCACTTCAAAAGTGGCTGGGCACCAAGCACAGACAAAAGCTACTTTGAATATCTGCTAAGAGATGGAGCCGTGTTGAAGGGCTAAGGACCATCTTTATCCAGTAATTGCCAAATATTTAATAACTTTTTTAAAGAAGTACATTATCGTGAGGTGGTTTTCATCGCCATTCATCAGGCTGGCAAACAGAGACATCAGGAGGTTAAATAACTTGCCAAAGGTCAGCACAGACCAATGACAGTGCTGGCAGCAGTACCTGGTGCTGAACCTTCCCTGCCGAAATGACTGGCTCTGAAAGAAAGGAAACTCAAGGGGCATAAATTAACTGCTCTTGAATGATGGAAATGTCAGTAGAATCAAGCAAGAGGAGAAAAACCTGGCCTCAGCAGCTCAGGGGAACTACAGGATGGATTTCCTATTCCCAAGGGAATGGAAGAAGATGCAATAAAGCTATGTTTGTTTAGGGTTTTTACTACTTTTTTTTTGTTTGAGTTCTGAATAAGAATTTGGCTCAGGTGTTCCCAAATCTCTCAGTCTTTTCAAGCCAGTCTCCTTATAAAGTTATGATTTTCAGGCCCGGAAGTAGCAATATAGATGGAAAAGCAAATTCCCTTGAGGCTGTTGGCTTATCAGTGAGTTCTTCTCCACAAGAGATGCACGTGGCTCTCTGTTCCCTGCCATCTTTGTTTTGGATCTCCTGCTCTTGAGTTCTCCAGCACTGGAAATGGCTCTCCAGTAGAGGTAATGCTGAGAAAGCCCCAATCTCATGGGGAGCAGAGGGAATCCGCTGTCCCTTCACATTCGGTAAGGGAAATCATGTTGTGGAAAGAATTTATTTACAGCCCAGCAATACAAAGTGAGTTTCAAGAAGACAAATTTTGTGTCTGTTTTACTAAACTGTAAGGACTGACATCCCTGGTTATGTCACTCCAGGATTTGTACTCCAGCTCAGAGTTCCTACTCACCGCTCTTCTCTACCCACTCCTGCTTGGCAGTTCCTCCTCAGAGCACTGGGTTTGGAGCCATGACAGATTTCTGAACAAAACAGCAATTTCTCTGCACTGTGGTTCCCACAGCATTCTCTGATGCACCTGCACCCCCCAGACTCTGAACATTTCATATCCCTTTGTGCAGAAACGGCTACTTTGGAGTTGGAGCAGAAGGAGAAAGCCCAGCAAAATGTCATGTTTATTGAAGCATTCAGTGAACTTACAGTGCAAGTTAATTGTATGTACCATAAAATTGAACTACTACAATAGTTTTATAGGGAGTGAGTGTTTTAAAATCATTTAAGCCTAAACACATTTAATTCATAGCAGATTTTCCAGTTTCTGGGTGCTGAAAATGCTCCTGTTACAGAGAACAAAATCACAAAGCTGATACTACAAGAAATTTTTTATTTTCCTGCTCCACAAACAGGGCAGCAACCTTGTGTGGATATTTGGTGATGGAAAGGCTGGAAAAGCAGGGTTAGAGAGGTAAGACTTTGAAGAAGGGCAATTCACTGTCTAATCCTAAGGCACAGATCTCCCCCAGGCACTTCCCCGTGCTAAGGCAGCTCTTCCTGTAGTTTGGGGTCTGTGCTCAGCTCATGCTCTGCCTCTAGAAAACACCAGTGTGAATTCTTTTCTCTCATCTATTTGGGGAAGGGCAACGCAAGTCAAAAGCTGGTGATGAATTCTGGTGTTTTCTACATGTCAATAAACCAACCACTTAAGTGTTTTCCTTTGGATTATGAAAAACTTGAAATGTAGATACTCCAGTCCCACTGTCTTATTTTCTGTGGCTCATTAATGATGTGTGTGCTGGGTTTTCCTCCATAACATGAACAAGAATAGTTCATTTAAAAACAACACAGGCAAATGCACTCTTTTTATAGCAGGAGGGAGAAGGATAAGTGTCAGTCAAGACTAGTTCCAAATATGTCTCCAAAGAGGCCTCCTACAGAATCAGTGGTACTGGCTGGGTGCCACAGAGATTACTCAGGGCTAGAACTCTTGAAAGAGTGTTTGTTATGGATTTTCACAGGAGAGAGGTTTGCCAGGGAAGAACAAACAGCTCCTGCTACTGTGTTTCCTTGTGCTCTAGAGAAGTGCTCTGAACCATTTACAGTGCTGTCTCAGATTGTTTACAGTAGTTTCACTTTCTGGGTGTTGTTTGGTCCTGCTCGGTTTGTGGGGATGCAAAGCAGCTGAAACAGCTCACCTGTTCCCCCTGGGATTCCCGTGTTTTCCAAGGGGGGCTCTTCCTCATGCTGGGCCAGGGGGGTCCAGCAGGAGTGCGCAGAAAGCTCCTAATTCGCTCCAGAAAAGAGTGACTGTGGGGATGAGCCAGGCTTGGAAGTGCTTTAGCTTGGATAAACTCTGCAAACACCCAAGTCTTTGAATGTAAACCAATGTTAAGCTTCGGAGTTATTCCAACGATTTCATTCTCTGGTTCAGACAAAGCCTGGGAAATGTATGTTCAGGACACAACCTCTCTCAAATCCCCATCACTGGGAAATGGCCTCAAGTTGCACCATGGGCTGTTCAGGTTGGATATCAGGAAAAATTTCTTCACTGGGAGAGTGGTTAAACATTGGAACAGACTCTCCAGGGCAGGGGTGGAGTCACCATCCCTGGAAGTGTTCAAAAAGTAAGTGGAGACTCACGAGCACTTCATGATGTGACTTAGTGAGCATGGGGGTCAAAGGTTGGACATGATGATCTTGGAGGTCTTTTCCAACCTTGACAATTCTCTGATCCTGAGAACTTCTCTACCTGTTCTGTGGAGTAGGAGGGTTGGGGTTGTATTGTACCTTCCAAGGGTGGAATGAATTGCCTGTTCTTGTGCTTAAATGATGGAAAAAACTCAGTGTAAACTCAGGGATGAATTTGACTTGATGTCAATTCTTGATTTTGTTATAACCTCAGAACATTTGCCTTATGCAGGGATTTCTTGTATGCTTGTCCTTGCTTTTTGGCTTCTTTTGAAAAAAGTCGTGTAGATTGTTCCTTAAGGTTTACATAACTCTGAGTTCCTTGAGCAGTTATTCAACATAAACCACAAAGGGACAAAAAGTTACTGCCTGTGGACAAAACTGAGGATTTTAATAATTTGTAATGTTTTTTAAAATGTACATCTAATTATTTTTGGGGGCATCCCTGCATGACATTTGCCATTTTTACAGATGCTAGGATGACTTTTTTCTCACATGAAGAGCAGTGTAGCCTTTTTTTGGTGCTGAGAGGACAGAGAGGTGGAGAGCAGTTGTGGCAGTGGAGGGTGGGAATTGCAGGGACTGAATGCCAGCAGTGTTGCCTGTGGGAACTGTGGCAGAAGAAAGCACAGGGAAAGAGGATGGGCTAAAGGACAGCGGCTGGGTTCAGGCTGGGATCAGGGGGACTCCAGAGGGATTCAGGAGTCCATCGGGAAATACAGGGACTGTGCAGTATTCGAGACTGGAGAAACTTCTGGGGAACAAAGAGGCATCACATGGAACATGATGAAAACCGTGTGACTGCACAGGGGAGGCTTCAGCCTGGTTGGGTGCTCAAGATTTCTGTTTTCCCTCTTGTTAAATGTTGAGGCCAATGGCCACGAAGGCAGGGACCTCCTGCTCTTGGGTGCATCTCTGCTTTTACAGTCCTGTCAAGCAGCAGTAATGTAGAGAAGCTGCTGGGTGGGAGCTGTTCAGACAGTAATTAAAGCTGTGCTAACAATTACAAGGAAAATCTCAAAAAGCAACTTAGAAGAGATGTCAGTTCAAACGTGTCACTCAAGCAGCTCTGCTGGGTCAGCTCCTGCCTGGCTTACAGACCCATTAAAATGTGCTAAAGACATGGCTGTGGCCAGGAGAATCCACTCGTTGCGTAGGGTAACCAAAGCCAGCCCTCAGATAAAAGAGTGTGTGGCTGATCTTTCCATTCCACCACTGTTAATTCCACTGATTTCAGCAGGAATGCTCTTGGCTCAAGCACCTCCCTTGTACGGGAGCACAGGTCGTCCGCTATTCTCTGCCTGCATCGTGTGTGGCAAAGGGATCTGCTGTGAGGTGTCTGCAGTCCTTGTCTGAATCACAAGAGGCTTCTCTAATCTCTCTTTGGGAATTTTGACACAATCTCTTACCTACAGCCTGGTGTGTGAAAGGGATTCAAGAGTGAGGCTGGCAGAAGTAAAGCACTGCAGAAGGATGAAACTCCCACCTTTCCTACAGCGTATCTTCCTGGGAAATTCAGCCTTCCAAGGAGCAGACACACCTCTCCCGCTCCTATGCATGGCCAAAGGCAGGGCCACAGGGAATGGCACCACTCATTGGAGTGTTTGGAGTGTCTGGAATGAACTGCAGAGCCCAGAGTGATTTGAGGACAGCCTACATTGAAAAAGTGCCTCCACAGACAATGGGAAGGATCAGAGTTCATCCCTGAACCATGTAGGATGAAAGATAATTTGCCATAGTCATTCTTCTGGCAGCTGCATGTGGTACAGCCAATACCTTGCTGTGCTTCAAGGGCAGAGCACACATTTGCCTCTGGAGGAGGACGTGCACATGCCAATCCCACAGGAACAGCTGCTTAATTAATAAAGCCATGAGGAAAATTCTGTTTGGTTTTCTTCTTGCTTTTCTGACTTCAGGGTTGATGAGGCTGAGGAACAGAGGACTACACAGAAACTGTTTGCTGCAATGTCTTGGGACCTTCCAGCAGCAGAGAACATGCTTTTTAATGGCTCTTCTGTAGGAAATAATGGTAGTGCATCTGTACAGAGTTCATGAGCACTGTGCCATTCCATACAGGTTTAACAGAATCACAGAATACGCTGAGCTTGAAGGGACCCACAGGGATCATTGAGTCCAACCCCTGGCCCTGCACAGACACCCCAACAATCCCACCCTGTCCCTGAGAGCGGTGTCCAAACACTCCTGGAGCTCTGGCAGCCTCGGGCCGTGCCCATTCCCTGGGGAGCCTGGGCAGTGGCACTTGAGCAGCTCCTGCCACATTAAAACCCCAGCATTGAGTGGCACTTGGGCCATGTCAGTCTGCAGCAGGAAAATGTTAAAAAGTAGGTTGTGGAAATAATCCTGCTGGTTCCAGTGTACAATAGGGTTGAAAGTTCAGAGGGAGCTGGGGAATGCAGAGAGTTTCTTCTGCCTGAGTGCTGGACACGAAGTGTTCTCTCTGAGGGGCTGTGGAAGGAGGATTTCTCCTAAGTGAGACATAGCCGTCAGCTGGGATCGATAAAAAATGCAAAATTTACAGAACCGTTTCTTCCCTGGAACTTGGTGTCTTCCTTCCTCTCTGAAGAATGAAGTTCTCTGGAGCAGAGTGGGCAGAAAAAGCTTGTTAGGTCTCTATATTCAGATGTGCAAGTCCTACATACTGGAAATATATCCAAGTTTCTGGACAGCTCTGTGATGGTTTGTTCATTCCCAGTTAAAGAATTTAGACACAGGATGAGGGAGAAAAGGAGAAAATTGGGAGAGGGTCAAGTTTAAGATGAATTTTGGGTTAGAAACTCTGGATGTAAATGTCTTTATCTCTTTTTTTTTTTTTTTTCTTTTTTTTTCCCCACTCACTGGTTAAATTGTCTTCAAATTTCAAGTGGGATATTCTTGTGATATTTTGGCTGCTCCTGCCCCAGGGCCAGGACACAGAATCCAAATCCATGCTGTGGACTAGATTCAGAATCCAGATGTCTTTCTGAGATTTTGATACAGGGATTTGTATCCATGCTCATAGAATCACAGAATCATGGAATGGTTGGGTTGGAAGGACCTTTAAAGATCATCCATTTCCAAACCCCCTGCTGTGGGCGGGGACACTTCCACCATCCCAGGGTGCTCCAAGCCCTGTCCAACCTGGCCTTGGACACTGCCAGGGATCCAGGGGCAGCCACAGCTTCTCTGGGCACCCTGTGCCAGGGCCTCCCCCCCCTCCCAGGGAACCATTCCTTCCCAATATCCCATCCGTCTCTGCCCTCTGGCAGTGGGAAGCCATTCCCTGTGTCCTGTCCCTCCGACCCATTGCAAATGGTCTCTCTCCATGTTTCTTGTCAGCCCCTTCAGGCACTAGAAGGCCACAATCGGGTGACCCCGAAGCTTCTCTTTTTCCGGGCTGAACAATTCCAATTCTCTCAGCCTTTCCATGTAGGAGAGATGCTCCATCTGGACTCACTCCAACAGCTCCATGTCCTCTCTCCTCCTGGTCAAAGCAGAAACTGTTTGAAAACTCCCTGGGAACACCAGGACTCCTCTCTGACCTCTGTGTCTATGGCACATGAATAACATAACCCCAGTAACTGGGAAAACTGGAGCTATGGAAGGGCTCTGCACGGGATAAGATCCTACTGCTGTATCCTCCTGGCTCCTGGCAGGTGGTGGTTTATGTGTGTCCCTACAGGAGGGATGCACACAAACCATCATGTTTAATAACTGTCAGTGGATCACTCCTCCATGAAATAGTTTAAGTCCTTTCAGATCCTAGTGCCTCCCAAATACCCTGCGTCAGTGAATCCCACAGTTTCAATTGTGAAGAAAAGCCCTCGTTTTGTCTGGTTTTAAATGAATTTATCAGATTTCTTCACCACGGCTCCTTAATCATTGTAATGTGAGAAACAGCAAATAATAATATTTCATCCATTTTATCCATGACACTTGGGATTTACATCTCCGTCTTCATTTTCTCTTTTCTGAGCTGAAGACAATGAGTTAGTCCAGATTTTGTCACTGCTACAGAGTCCTTGCCTGTCTTTGCTCTTCCATTTGTGTGCATGTGAAATGAGGACAATACTCCTCACACCATAATTGGTGCTTGTAAAGAATTTAAGGACTATTACACACAAAAAATGTTATTTTAGCGTTCCAAAGGCTGCATATAAATTAATTCAGAGGGATGCATACAGGTGACTTGAGCAGAGTTTGGTCATTCTCATTCACAAATGCATTTTCTTACAAAACACAGATATCAATTAGAGGCATCAGCTTTTGCAAATTTGATCATGTGCATCATTCCCAGGACGCACACCCCAAATTCTCTTGGCTCTGAAATATGAATATTCCCATGTACGAAAGGTGTAGAGTGAGTCCATTCAGGACTAACCAGTACTAACTGAAAGAAGAGTCTCCCACATCTCCTTATTCATCACCTGCCTCGTGAATCACTGCTCCTGCAAGGCATCCATCATTCCTGGACCAAATGAAAGGGGAAGTGTGTAGTATTTCTTAAGTCATTTTAGCATAATTAAATTTTGATTTGTCTCTTTCAAAACCCTTTTTTCCTCACTAAATCTTTGAAAGAGAGATTACTACAAGAGTTTAAATGGCCACTTTCAAAGTCCTACCGGCTTCTCCTCTGAAGGGTTTGTCTGTAGCTCGTTCTTTTAATCTTGAAAGCTTCTTTTTCCCTTTCAGATTGTCTGTGCAGATCACTTTGTTTTACTTAATGTAAATACTCCAGCAAATTTCAGAACCAAATAGTGACGGACGTGATTAGAATCAGAGCTTTGTTAAGTAGCATGAGAAGATCCTTTATTTCAGCAAGGGAGATCTATCACCTCGCTTGCAAATTATCTCATGCTGACAGAGTGAAATGTTCTGTAACCTGATGAAAACAGAACATGATCTAACTGTATTGATACGGGAGGGGAGAAATGCACACCGTGTTCAAAACAAGTATGTCAGGAAGAGTTCCTTCTTTCCCTGTTTTCATTTTCTGAAGCAGAGAGTGAGGTAATTGTTTCTCTGACAGGAAAGTGCAGGCAGTGCCTGGTGGATAGGTGGGTTTTACTCCTTTGCTCATTAATTGACAGTTCAGGATCTGTGTAACAGGGATGAGGAAGAGCCCTCTCACACAGAAAACATCACAGAATGCCATCTTGTGAAATTGGACACGGAACACGTCATGAAAGCCTTTTTTCAGGGGAACCGATGGATTGTTTACAGGCAATTATTAAGGCTATGTCCCTTCCTTCAAATGCTTTTGGTGTCAGGGCCAAATTTCGTTTGCTGTTGCATCAAATCTCAGATTAAGTCGTTATCTACTTCATCCAAGCCACAGAGAGTCTGGATTATTACAGGGGCTCTTGGGAGGAATGTTGGCTTAAAGTGCACATATACCAACAGAGAAAGAAGAACCCAGTGGAGAAACACAATGTCTTTGAGCACTGATATGGAGCAAAATTATCTGGGTCTGTGGTCCTGTTCACCTCTTTGCTGGGTAGCATTTGCTCAATGTATCCCAGGAAAAGATGCAATTCATAGACTTGAGTGCCCATATAAAAATCTGTTGAGATTTCTTGAGGTCAGGTGGGGGTTGGTGTTCAGAGCTGGCTGCGCACACACAGAGTTTTACAAATATATGAGCAATATCATTTACCACTGGTGCAGGTTAAAGGAATCACCACCTTCAAACCAATGGAAAAGGAGGAGCAGGACTGCTCCAAGTGCTGTCCAGGCTGTCTTTGCCACTCTCTCCACAGATTGTTTGATAGTGCACTTGAGGCTGAAGCCTCTTGCATGGACTCACTGTACTCAATTTTCAAAGTAGTTTACACACCAAGGCAAATTCTTTTTGAGTCCTGTGGTCATGGACACTGCCAAAGCTGCCCCTTTTACTGCTCCACCACCACACTCCTCACCCCAAGCCACTGCTACAAAACACATTTGTACTGAAAACCCCCATTTCCAGCTGAAACACAGCACAAAGCTTCTACCACACTTACCGGGGAAGCAGAAGCAGCTGTTTTTCAGATCATCAGGTGTACCAGTAAATGCACCTACTCCTTGTCAGTGTTTGTTAAACCTATACTTAAACTGGGCTTTGAAATGGCAGAAAATTGCATGTTGGGTTTATCATTAAGGGGGTGTTAAGGGAGAGAAGGACAAAGCACTGTTTGCAGCAGGAATAAAGAAAAAGGAAAGGTTTTATTTTTCAAGCACTGATTGTTACCATAAAGGTGGAATGAAATGTTCCATGGTCCTTGTGATAGTCTTGACCAAATGTGTTAAATCTGAAATTTATCCCAAAATTTGAGCAAGGGAGAATGTGTTTAGCCACATCTTAATTCTTGCTATAATTTCAGCATTTACATTTTATATTGCATTCTCTTCTTGTTCTGAACTGACAGGAAATATTGTACTGGTATGACTGCACACTGTTCCTATCAGAATAAAGTCTCTGCTAACTTTGTTGATTACAATTTGATCCTGAATGGTGCTGGCTTTTACCTCATCAGTAGTGAAGAGTTATCACTGCACTTTAGCTCAAGTTTCCCAAGTCGTTTTGAAAATTAGCAAGAAAATAAATATATATGCCCTGTGTCACCACTGCCAGTCTTAGAAATGTGTGAGGACAAAAAGATTTTAAAAAATAACTTAGAAAAAAGTATTTTTAAATTACTTTGCAAAATGGCAGGGCAGTTACTGGGTTTTTTCACTTTTAAACTCCTCGGTTCTGTATTACCCAAATGATAATTTTCTGCACTTGTATAAAACAAAAATAGTTTTGCTCTAAAAGATGAGATGTGGCACTTAGGGCAAAATTCCCCTCTCCAATCTGCAATGCAGATGCCGTCGCCGCAGAGCAGATTCCCAGTGCCTTCCTGCATTCAGCTCATGCAGGAAACTTCCCTGACCTCCACGGGAGCTCCATGGAACGGGCCACGGGGGAGAATGTTCCCCTGATGTACTCCCATGTCCAGAACCAAATCAGGACAAACACTGAGTTCATGCTGGGAGGAGCCATTTTAAACTGGTTCTTCTGCAGTCAGGAGGTTTTCTTGGAATAACCGTGCACGGTCTGGTGGAGGAGCCAGGATTCTGGCGAGGGTTTGCACAGCTCTGTGAGTGGTTTCCCTTCTCCGAACCGAGGTGACAGCTCTGCAAACCTATGAGTGAAAATTTGCCATCAAACCCAAATCCTGGCAATCTGTGTTGTGTGCAGGAAGAATTAATTTCCCCACGGTGCTGCCTTAAACTTCTTTGCGTCGTTCCATTCCTTCCATCCTACCGCCGTCCTTCCAACCCATCCCGTCTGTCACATGCCTCAGATAACATGGAAAAATCCTACAGGGAGGAGCCCCTCGGGATGAAGTGGCTATGAATCCTTTTGGTATTTGTGCTGGGGAAGGTCCCTTCCCCTGTGCAGGGAGAATGTGTTAAAGCCAGCCCCAGTTGCTGGTTCTGTGTGCCTCGAGGCAATGAAAGCAGGATTTTCTCTTTAAATCACTGCTAATTAGAATGAATAAATCTAACGAAATAGCAACAGAGAATATTAATTGAAATAACCCCCCAAATTTCACCTAGATGTAGTTTTGAATTTTGCTGTCGCTCTCTGGCTGTAAAGTCACACAAATAAATGTATATATGGGCCTCCATGCCTAGGAAAGTGTGAAAAACCGAAAAATCACAGACAGTGGTGGAAATTTATTTTGGTAGAAATTTCCAGCAGAAATATTTGTTCAGCCATGGTGGAATCAATTTCCTTCTTCTCCCTAAATCACTGTATTTGTGAAGAAGATGGAGAAGAAAGTTACTTAGTCCCGGTTTCTGTGCCAGATTTGGCAAATAATTGAAGATACAGAGGGAAATTTTGAAAAATAGTTTTTGTTAAAATGAGACCTGAGCCATCCTGCTAAAAATGAGTGGAGCCTGGACACCTTAGTCATTTTAGAGAATGTTATTTTAGTAGTTTTGAAATGTTATTTCTCCTGGTGCAAGGGCTGAAGTCGGTCCAGGGGAGCTCATGAAACAAATCCCCAACACTCAAACTCTTCTTGCACTGGAAACAGAAGCAGGGGCTGAAGCCATGGAGGGAACTGGTGCTGCAAATGGTTCTGGTGCAGTTCCTTCCAGTTTTCCAAAACCAAGATCTTGCCCTGGAAAACATTACAATGTAAACCCATAGAGTTTGTGTTCTGTGGGAAGAATAGGAAGCCTTTCTTTGCATCTTATTCCTGGCTTACTACTTAAATTTCTGTCTGACTACTTAAAATGAATTTCCTTTGTAGGACAGCAAATGTTAAATGTGGTATCACATACACCGTTGTCTGGAATTTTGTTCTTTATAGAGATGTTATTTTTAAATGTCTTGGATGAGACAAGAGGCCTTTCAGTTTAAGTGCCTCACTTGGTTCTGTGGTTTCTGGGTTAGGCTGTTCCTCTATAATTTTTTTCATAACCTTGGGCAAGTCACTTAATACCTGCATTTCATTCAAACCCAAACTGGGTGCCAAGAGCTGGAACCTGCCTGCTAACTCTGCCCTCTTCACAGACTTGAGGAGTTGCCTCAGTAAGAAGGAAATTGCAAGATTAATTAATATCATGTGTTCTGGCATTAATTCACTCCAAAAATTTCATGTAAGATACAATGGGATTAAATGATCAATATTGATTTAAATACGTGGATGGTTTTAAAAAGAGGAGGTGCTGCCTCAACATCAAAAATGGTTCTGGGAGGTTCTGCCTTGCTTACATGATTTATATATTTTAAATGCAGTATTGATCTTTTCCTTTCAGTGGAAATGAGGGGATAAAATTCTCCTTTTCAATTATACAATAATACAAAAGGGACTACAATTATTTCAAAGCTTTCCTTTTCTAAGCTGTAATCAACACCAGAGCTAGAACACATCTCAGACCGTGGTGTGCAAACTTATCCCCTGCCGTGCCCCAAACCAGCTCGGAGGGGTCATGTCTGATCCCCCAGGACAGACTCTGTCCTGTGGGAGAAATTCAGTGAAAATCCTGCTGATCAAGGTCTTTCCCAGAGCGTGATTTCCCATCCCCTGCCTGTTACTGCATTACACAAGAAATCTCCAGTTTAGCCTCTAATCCTGGCAAGCATTTCTTGGCCCACGTCGCTGTCCTTTCATGTTGGCCAAGTTTGGAGGGGGAGAAGGAGGAGGCCAAAGATGAGCCAGCTGGTTTTAAACCCTTCAGTGCGTTCTGTATTCCCTGACACGGGGGAAAAAGACAAGCTCTGGGCCTCTCGTTTGCTTTCTGGAGAATGGCTGGGTCATGTTTGGGGAACAGAGCTCACGTTCTCTTGCACTTGTGTCTCGTGAGCGGTGGAGTGCCTAAGGACCAGGAGGGATAAACTCGTGCTCCAAAGGAAGCTGGCAATAAAGTTTGCTCTATAAAAAGAAACCTGCAGATAGGATCCAGTTTCCTATTCTGAGTCAAAGCAGGGTGTCGAGTCAGAAATTCCGACCCAGCGGGTCAGGAAGGATTCCAGGACATCTTGAATCACAGCTCCGATGTGTTCCCTTCCTTTCACCCTTTGGCCCAAGTCCCACTGGGATTACTACTCAGAACTATTTTATTCAATTCACTCTGTGCCTGGTGCTTGGTGTGAATACATGCTGTGTTTTCCTAAGGCTGCAGCTTCTCTTGATGTCTTAACTGGCTACTCTTGTTTCTGCTCTCCTTATTCTGCGCATCAACAGTTCCCCCCCTCCACTTAGAATACTTTCTTGTACCTAAACCACAGGAGACACTGAGCTCTACCCTAAACAGTAAGTGGCCTTGCTGTTCCCAGTGTCCTTGCTCCTGGTATTTCACTTGTAGATTATTTGGGTGGTGATTTTATTCCATACTTATTTCTTAATGAGACTTATTTTGCTAAGGACACGGCTGATTTTGTGGACACATTTGTATTAGGGACTTTTCTCACCTATCTTTCTGTCTGTGTGCTTGGCAACCTAGGTGGAGAAGAGGAAATATTTCTCATAGTTGTCATTCTCAAGTGGTACTGGCTTCCAACTATAAGGTCACAAAAATAGTGTAAGAAACCATAAATTATATATACCGTGTATAACACATGGTTCTGTGATACTTTATGATGAAAAGAAGTGAAAATTTCAAATCTGTCTAGAAAGAAGGCAAAATGTAAAATAGGGAAATCACTTGTAATGTAGAATCGCTTAAATTTGGTGGAATGGAGCCAGTGGGACACACTTACCTAGATGGTTTTACCATTTATTGAATCCCATCCTCCTGGTTTTCTTCCCCCCAATGGGACACTAAATGAGCTGACAATGGGATTTCTTTCTCTCCACCATTCTGCAAGCAGCTTGTGCTAAGGATGAAACATCCAAAAGTAAAGATCGTGCAGGAATTAGCAAAGGCAATATACACCTAAAAAGAGAAGAAAATCCAAAAGATGGAATAACAACCTTAGAAAGGAAAATTCCTTGTAAGTGAGTGGTGTTCATGGGATGAGCCCATTCCCCATGGTTTCTGTGGCTCTGTGGATCAAAGAGATGTGTTTGCACAGTGCCTGACCTGTCATTAGGTAAAGCAGTCGGTAGCAAAAGAAGGCAAAATAAGTCCGGGCTTTACTCGTTAGGTTTTAATAATTCTTCTCTTTTGCCCAGTGTCTCTGTCACTGTGCTGCATACCGAGCTATCATCAAAGCAAGGGTAGGGAACGCTCCACCTGGAACAGACACCCTGTAATTTAGTACTGAGGTCATTTCCATGGGAGATGTGGGCTTGAACCTCCTCAGGGAGATGTCTCCCTCTTCCCTTTACTGGAGTGACAGGCGACATTGCCCCAGCGTCTGCAGAGGATGTTTTCTAAAAGGATCACCTCAGGTACCCAAACTTGAGGGAAATGTCCTTGGATGGGGCTCCAGTTCTGTGGGAGGTGAGCAAAGGTGGCCACGGAGGTCAGCACTTCATACCTGAGGACCATGGGATTTAAACCTTGCTGGAGGAAGACGCTTCAAACATCTCCCTCCCTTCAGGGTTTCCACTGACACTTTGTGTCCATCTGCTGAGCAACCAAACTCTCTCCACGAACGTGTGTGCCAAGGCCGTCCTGGGAGAGCCGTGCCTTCCGCTGGGCAGGGTGATGCACCAGCCTGACCCCATTGCAGACTCTCCCTCAGCTCTTTCCCTGTCAGATCAGCACCTCTGGGAGCTCTCAGCTTCAGACCAAACCAACCGTCAGGTTCATGCCATCACCTCAAACTCTTGATCCTTTGCGATATTTTATCAGGCAGATGTGAAGTGATCAGGAATCCAAGATATATTATTCCAGGTCGGTTTGGCACATGTGTAAAGGACAGAGTGTTGGATAATGCACAATATAACTCTCTTTTCAGCCTGAAAAAGTCTGGATCAAAAATCCAATGCCATGCTGCAAAGATTCTCTCAATTCCCTTCCCCTCCAGGACAGTGGCTGTTATTTTCCTTATTCCTCATCTGCTGGGCAGTTGCCTACAGGGCTTCAAACTGAGAGTGAGCAGGGAACGCCAGGCTTCCCTTCCCTGCCTTTGCTCCAGCACATGCAGGTTATTTTAGACGATGATTCCTTTGAAGGAGAAACAATGAACTGTGTGAATCAAACGTTTTCACGGTGGTTGAAAACTGGAGCTTGGCAAAAAAGGGAGCAGGGAAACATTAAAGACAATGTAGCAATCATAGGCCGGGAGGAAAGAGAGAGATGGGGTGGAAGATAACAGGGTATGGGTAGAGCACACAAGCTAAGCAGGAAAAATTAGATGAGGAAAGGAATGTGGAAAAATGGAGAGGTAAAGATTGAGAAATCTGTCTTGCCAGGTAAGCAAGCTGTGCTGTCTCACTTTGGGAAAAGAGAAGGTTAGAACTGTTGACTGACCTCTGATGAAATCTAGCATGTATTTTCACAACCTCTTAATAAGAGTAGTAAAGTAGCTGTATTGCATAATGGTCTGAGAAACGGGTACTTGTAACACATTCCAGCACTCCGGCTGTGCAGTTGCTGCCAGGACACCCAACTCCTGTACTGGGTACTCTGCTCCTGGGGGGCTGCTGCAGGTGCCTTCCACAGGGCAGGCTGTGCCCAAGCTTCACAATTTTGGTGTTTTTACCTGGAATCTCTGTTGGACTCCTCTGTGTCCTTTAGGTGCGTGTTTCTTTCGCCTGAGGTTCTCTTATGGAGGTGAAAGAAAAGGTTTGGTGTCCAGCACTCTGGGCATAATTGAAATTTCAGGGCTTAAGGCTTTCATATAATTTGTTCAAGGAGTTGGAGGCCTGTGGCCAGGCACGCACAGCTGATCTGTGGGTTGGTGCTGTCAATGTCCCTGTAGTGAAACCTGAAGAGGTGGGGGTTTTCCCTATTCTTATCCTGGAAACCACCCTTAAATCTATGTCCCACAGACATTTGCAACGGCCCCTCTGTGCATTCCAGACTTTACAGCTGGCTATGGGCTGGGGTGACCACACTGCCAAACCCCAAAGCCAGTGGGTATTTCCCAAAGGCAGAGCCCAAAGGCTCCCAGGCTGTGGTTTGCTGCTGTGGTGGGGGAGCACACGGAGAGCATTTGTTCAGGAGTGATTCCTCCTTTCCCACCGAGCGCTGCATTCCTTTATTCCTCCTTTACATCACACTTGCCTTGTTGTTGTTGTTGTTTATTTGGGCACAAAGTCTCCTACACCAGCAGTCCCATCAAAATCCTCCACAGGAGAGTGTTTTTCCCTCCTGATCCTGGAAGCGCTGCTGTGAGAGCCTGCTGGTGACACTCCCACCGCTCTGCCCTGAGCTGGATGAACCGCGGCTTCAGGGAGCAAACCCCAGACATGGAGCGGCTCCGCTTTTCCCTCGTGCCATCCCAAAACTGCTTCAAACCCCAGCAAATTTACACTGTGTGGTGTCATCTCACAGCCCCTGCCAGTGAATGTAAATGGCATAAAGAGCATGTGGAACAGATGGAATGAGACATGCACGTAAAGAATTAAAGTATTTGTGAGGGAACTTGGCAAGGATGTTGGAATGCTTCAAGCACTGTGTACGGGGGTGGAGGGAGGGAGACCAGGATGAGTTGTGGGGGGCCTCTATGCTGGTGATCCATTTCCTTCAGAAACAATATGTGACCTATTTCTGTAATTGTGCTAAACATAGCAACAAATATTCCCTTCTTCCCACCTTCCTTCGGGAAGCTTGACAACTTCTTTAGTTGGAGAAAATGCTTCCTTGAGGAAGAGCTGTGAGCTGCTTGATTTTGCATTGAAATATTAGATGAAATTAAAGATAGCAAAGGGAAAAATGAAGGCCTGGGTGGGAATGGGGTGGTTTGTTACAATCAGGGACAGTGCCCTCACCTGTGGGCAGTGCAGGGAACCAGTGGGGAAGCAATCCACGGCTGTTAAATTCACTTACGTGAAATGACTTGGAGTTTTCATTTTAAAATGCCTTTATGCATTGGCTTAGCCCAATTATTTAAAAAGTGACATTTTAGGATATTTTATACACACACACAAAGAGTGAAGGTTTTTTGAGTGGCTCATCAAATTGGAAAGAAGCAGGATGAAATTTTATGTAAAAGAGACAAAGAAAAGCCACTGGGAAACGGAATAAGAAGTATGGATTTCTGCAGATTCTTTCCTTTTACAATTGCTTGAAGCAAACTTGGTAACTCACATTTTTTATGAGCTCATTGCATAACATTTTTCTTGGAAGGTATCGCTCAAAGTTCACGATCATGACTTGGATTGGCTTTGAGCAGGGAGCTCTCCGTGTCGCAGGTTAGGGTGACAGTTTTGTAATCTCCAGTCAGTCTTTCTCAGGGAGAGGTGATAGAAGCCCAAAATCTGAGGATAAATGTTCTTGTTTGCTCCTCAAACAAAACACCTAAATTCAAAAATGGGGCAGGGAGCTTTCCTGCAGCCACAGGAAAAGCAGGAATATTAACTAAACAGATCT
This sequence comes from Falcunculus frontatus, assembly GCA_013398115.1. Classification (NCBI taxonomy): domain Eukaryota; kingdom Metazoa; phylum Chordata; class Aves; order Passeriformes; genus Falcunculus; species Falcunculus frontatus. The sequence continues at coordinate 54,034 of VZRV01005605.1, read as the reverse complement.
TTGAAAGGAAAGAGTGATGAGTTTTGAACAATGCAGACCAGCAGTTTAGGATAAGGTAACACCTGATGGTTTTCATTAAATCCATAATACTTCTTGTGGTGCTACTGGACTTTAAAGGAAGCCCCCGGCCACTAAGTTTGCCCCAAAATAAATCCCAAACCAACAATTTGAATAGAAGACACAAGTCAGGTTTCCCCTGATAATCATAGAGGGCTCAAATTACCTTCCTTTCCATCCCCAAAGGGGGCATAAATACTCCATTTATGAGATTGTTTACGCATGACTAATCTATTTCTACTTGCTAATTGTAATGACTAATGTGTGTTACAAGACAAATATTAGCTTGTAATAATACCTGAACAAGTAGATTTACAAGCGTTAAGCAAAAATACAAATAATTAGGAGAAGCTGACTGGCATTATCTTCTAATTAAGTGTAAAGACACTTTCTATATGAAAGCAAAAGCCTGAAGATTTCTCAAGAAGCTGTAGGAATAACTAGGCCATGCTGCTGTTCTCTCAATAAAAGGGCAGGAGTCAGGTAATATTTAATTTTCATGGGAGCTGCCTTCAGTCACGCTTCCCCCACTGACGTCAGTGCAAGAAAAGCACTTTCGGCCTGTTCCTACCTGCTGAGGCCATATGTCCACTGGGAAGAATTTGGCAGACATCTCCGAGTAGAAGTAATTACAAGAGACAAGAGCAGTCCAGAGAGCACAGTTTGGGAGTTATTTCTGCACTGCCCAACTCCCTGCCCACTGCTCCCAGAGAGGGAGCGCAGCTCACCAAGCACTGGGGGTGATACAGAGACACACTTTTGGCTTGGGCTGTGCTGCTTCGTTTAAATCAAATGTGAAAACTTTGCTTCATTAGAAGTGGGTTCTCTTTAGGTGAGGTGGAACATCACCTTACTTATTCCAGCCTATGGAATGTATCTCCATTTTTTGGAGATTCCATTATAAGGAGCATGTGGACCAAAGGGATTTTCCAACTGCTATGATGTAAATTTTGTGTGCAGGCCAAAGCACCACAGCTGATAATGTATTTGAAAAGAGGATTTAAAGGGACACCATTGACAGTGGTAGCTCCGGAAGGAATTTCCTGTGGATTGTACCCTCATTGCCTGAGAGGCAGGATTGAAGTAGTGATTCCCAGACTGTCCTGGATGAAAAGATAGCTGGTTAATCCCAGAGCACACACAGTGAGCAGGCAGCACCTGTGATGAGAGAATTTGACCTCAAGAAGCAGCTTGGGACAGAAGCAAATGTGACACTGTGACACAGTGGCTGAAAATTGATGGAATTTGGCTCCAAAGGTATAAATTGGCTCCAAAGGCACGAATTGGATTTTGGCTCATAAATGGTGTCATTATCTCAAAAATAGTATTCTACAGTAACTTTTTACAGTAATAATGTAATCCCTCATTTAACATCTCTGAGTAGCACCTAAAATATTTGACCCATATCACAGACAGGCAGCCGGGAGTCTTGCCTGAAACCACAAAGTGAGCTGAGGATTCTGCTAGAAATGTTACCCAGCTCTCACACTCCCAAATCCTTCCTTCCATTTTGACATCTTCCAAGTTTTCAGTATTCTGAGAAGTGATTGGAATGTTTCACACTGAGGGATAGGATGGGGACCTCCCCACTGTCAGGTACCTCAGGGACACAAGGGGTGTGTCTGACCTTCAGCTGCAAGTAACCCCAATGCCCAGGTGTAGACTGGGAATTTCGATTTTACACAAACACATTTCTTCCAAATACGAATTTGGAACACCAACTGTGTTTTGTCAAAACACTGTATTAGCTTGAAGGTGTAGAATAGAATTTAGACACTGCAGAGTGCTGTGACTTGTAGCTTTGTCAATCATTTAAAAAAAAATCTCTGTTAGAAAAACCAAGCACATTTCAGAATAAGTTTGTATCCACCAAGCCCCAAATCAGCAAGTGCTAACACCACTTGTTTCTGGATATGAAACAAGTGGTTCCTCCCCCTCTGGATATGAGGGGGAGGGTTTGTTTAAATCAGCAGAGCTGGTCTCTGTCCATTTTAGGTCCTTGTGTCAGAGAACTGAAGGTCACCTCTGATTAGACTGGACCAGGATCCTCTGTGATTTCAGAAGATACAGGGGCTCGTGGGACCTGTTCCCTCTTGGATCAGGAGGTGAACCTTGGGGAGGCAGGGACAGCTCCTTGGTTTGGACCAGGGAGCGGATCAGTGTTCCTGCCAGGGCTGGGTCAGTGTTACCCTTCCCATCTCCATTGCAAATCCATTCAAATTTTTATTTTTTCTTCTGCATAAAATCTCAGTCAGAGGATTTGCAGCCAAAACTATCAGCTGAGTGGGTATGTGGGTATTAGTTCTGTTGTGTGACTTAAACGAGGCCAAGGGGCTGCAGGCTCCACACAGGAAAATAATAAATATCCCTGTGTAATTCCATTCTTTGTATGTCAAGGAAAGACAAACATTTCAGTTTCTTCCTGAAACAAGTGTCAGAAAAATCCAAAAAAGCAACATTCACTGGGCTGCAGAAAAACAGAAGGCTGAACAGGTATCTCTGACTTGAAAGATAGATTCCCTTTACACAAACATTTCAAGGCATGGATAGTTTCTTAAGTAATCAGGAAAGCAGTTGATTAAATTAAAAGCAGTTGAAATATTTTATTGTATACGAGTGTATTATCTTTTAAGGTGAATATTTGAAATTTTTGATAGTAGGAGTGGTAGCAAAATAGGATTTGCTCTGTAATTCCGTTGTAAATTAGGGCTTGTGAAACCTCAGAATCTCAGAGAAATGCGTTGTTTCATTTAAGAGGGCTTGGAAACGGTGATGTCAACACAGGGCATCTCTGGCAGTCTTATGGCTCTAATTCCTTTATTCCTTCTCATAATTTCAGCGAAAGCTTTCAGCACAACATTTATCTGCAGTTGATGGATCACTGAATGCTTACAGCTGAAGAAAATGAACATCAAAGATATCCAGTAAATTATTTTAATGGTTGGCTCTTTACCAGAGCGAGCTTTGCCTTTTGCATGTTTTTTTTCCCATAAAAATACAGTTCATATATGTTCTGAAGGCAGAATTTAGCCAGAGCTGACTATTTGCTTTGATTTACATTTCTTATAACTGAGCTGTGAGTGAACTTGACAGCTCCATGGCCGAAGGGAAGTCCTGATACCGAGGTTCCAGAACAAAAGGCCCTTAATGAGGTCAGAGTGGTAACAGAATGTAAAACAGAGCATTTCTTATTCAGTCTCGTTATTACTGATGAGCCTCCACTGGGTTGTTCAGGCTCCAGTTTGGAATGGAGTGAGAGGAAGCAAAGACAGAAGGAAGAACAGACATAACTGTGAATAATATAGGAATTATTACAAATATTGGGATGCGTGTGCCTGAGTGAAATGCGGGGACATCACCTTTGCATTTTGGTCCGTACCCCCGACACTGAGCAGCTGGTTTAGTCTGTGGATGAGTTCTTTTCAGGGATATGACCTGAACCTCAATCTCTATTTAAATGGTGAAGTCCATGGCAGTGACATCTACCCCAAACCCTTTGCTGTCCATCCCATAAATGCTCACTGACAGCACAGCTGCTCTCCCCTCTTCAGATCCCGAACCTGCTGAATGGTTTGTTCTCTTTTCAGTTTACAACACAACTTTGTACCCTCAGAAATCAACATGTACAAAATTTGGAAGCACGACAATAAAATATGTTTTAATGATAAGAGAAATAAATTTAGAGGGAAGAGGAAAGGAAATATTGGCAATTCCCATTTGATGGTGCCTGTAAGGATCTGAATGTGAGTGAAAGAATCTGCACAGTGGTTGCTAAAGGCCTGAAGCTCCGGAGCTGTTGCCTAGAAAGAGATTTTTATACCTTTCCAGATTGTGGTAACTGTTTCCACCTATGGATATTTGAAGGAGGAATTGTTGGAAGATAACAGAAGGCAAAGAGCTGCATTAGTCCAGGCTCTGATGTGGTCACTGATCACAGAGAGGAGCCGCGGTTTTTATTTATCTTTTTTGTAACATTACTTGAGCATGACTTTAAAAAACCTCAAAGATTTCTTAGGACTTACAAGAAAATCTTCACCTTATCTTTTCCCACCACAGGAAAGGAAAATTATTTTTACAATTGCAAAAAATATTTGGAGTGATGTATTTCATTTGTCCATTCTTTTCCTGCACTTTGTCTACAAAGGCCATACTGGCAGATTATTTTTTTGTTTGTTTTAATTTTAAACTGCAAAGTAAACCTTGTAAGTTTGGCAGGAGAAGCCCTCAGATATTTCAGTGTGATACTTTGCAATTCTTGTTTTTACAGCCATAAACACCTTCTAATGCCAGAGGGGAAGAGGACTTTAATCCAGATAAAATAAGATTCTTAAACCCTGAAAACTGTACTCAGATTTATGGGCCAATTTTAATATTTGGGCTCCCACGCCAAAAGCTGCACATTCCACATGTGCAGCACAGGGTGTTGCCTGCCTGATCCCAGGGTCAGGGCACACCGAGCTGCATCACCCATCCAGAGTTACCCCACAACCTCTTCCAACAAACAGACTCGGAGTTTTGTTCTGAGAATGCGTTTGCCAAATGTTATTTCCATATTTACTTTGCCTTTTAGCCTTAAATATTTTATTTTTTTTCTCTTGTAGTATTTTTATCCTGTATCTTATTTAACACCTTTTAATAAGCTGAATTCTTACCAAGCGAGCACAACAACATCTGAAAGATGAAATCTCTCTCTTTGATGGTATGAAACCATGACCCAACAGGCCCATCCTCTGCCTGCAGGGCTACTGGGAGCTTCATGTTAGATTATTAAATCGTTCAGAAACTCAGGTATGTTTATTCCTAATGCAAGGTATCTCGCCAAATCACCATTCTTTCCTCTTTTGAGTGCAAAAATAATTTACAATTTAAAAGTATTTGCCATTTTGCTCTGCCTGAATCATGCTCCCTCTTATTCCTGAATAGTTTCAGTTGCCATTTGCTTCTTTCTGGTTTTCCAAGCAGCTCATTTGCTTTGGTTCTGCAGAATATTTAAATGTGAAGCTGCAATGGTGTCTCACAGAAACCAACAGGACAAGCTGGAGCACAAAACTGTTTCTCACTTCCACCTGAAAATAAACACCTTCCTCTGCCTTCCTTGCAAGACCCTTCTGGCCAGTTCTGTGTCCCACTTGCACTTGAAGCTCCCAAAGCCTCTGTGAAAGACAGACCATTCTCATTCTTGCTTTAAAAAAAATCCAACTGAAAACCTGTTCTCAGGTTTTGACACATTTTGACTGTCAAATGGGTCAGCATATATGGGACTGCCTGAAGCTTGATTTTTAAATCTTATCTCTATTTCCAACAACTTCTATTTTTTAGCATTACACTTGCTTGAAAGTAACAGTTTGCATTTACTACTTGCCTCATCCCTACCAGTTATACCTGAAATGTCATCTAAATATCACTGTGATGTAGGGAAGGAATCAATCTACTCTGCTCCTGAACTGTTTTTATCCTTTCATCCACAGCCACATTTCTAGAGATTTTCTCGGATTCATTGCTGGCAGTTTAAACTTCACACAGACAAATTTAGCCATCCTTTTTTCCTGGCCGCCTCACACTTCCATCACCAGTAAAGGCACCCAGCTACAATTGCTGCTCTTTAGAATGAGCTGGGCACCTTTGGTGCCTTCCTTTCTTTCAGTGTTCCCTCTCTGTCCATCCCACTGCTCCCTGTTCTCACTCAGCTCCTGCTGCTCCTCCATCCATAGCAGTCGGAGATGATCTTTTCTCTTTCCAGACAGCACAAGATTGTCTGTCTCTCCTTCCCTGCCACTGCTTCCTTTCCTGCCTCTCTTCTATCTTTTACAACCCAGAGAACAAGCAGCTACTAAGATAATTTGTCTGGTTTTTGATAAAAATACGGGAGCACATCTGCTCCTGAGCTCAGATGTCTAATTAGGACTCGAGTATTAATTTGAAATTTTTCTCTTCTCACTTTCCTAATGTGACCTTCAGTTAATGGAAGTCCTCTACAACTGTTTGCAGATTTCTTTCAACATTATCTTGGAGGTGGAAAAACTTCCCCAAATTGGCTTTCCAGGTCATTAATCTTTCCCCAAACTGCTCTGTAATAGGCACTGTTAGTACAGGATCCAGACAAGCAAATAAAATCGTTTTCAGGGAATTTTCCTGTGTGTGACTCTCAGGAGAGGGTGGAACCCTTGACAAAGTTGGCTATTTCAAAGACCGTGGTCTGATCCCTGCCAGGACTTAAACTATGGGTCTATGGACACCTGCTGTACAAACAAACCTTTTACTGATGTTTTAAATTTCCTTCTAGAAGCATCCATCCCTTCAGAAAATCAGTATCTTGTTTTAAAACTCAGATAATTTTTTATCTTTACTAGGAGTAAATAAACCTGCTAATGCAGCCATTCCTGTATTAAAATTAAAATGTGAGTTTACAGGCAATCTGTATCAGTGTTTAAAAAAAGAACTATTGGGTATTGGTTTGTTTTGTGAATTTTAAAATTATTTTAATTTTAAAATTAGATGTTGTTAATTAAGCCAGTGAGTTAGTTTGGCTGGTTTAGGGTTTGTTTTTTTTTTTTTTTCTCTTAAGCTTCCAGTTTGTGGAAGTAAAGTTTTTTGGTTTACGAACAAAATAACTTTGAGTTCTTGTTTATAAACACTTGAAAAAAAGCCTAAGTATTGGATGAATTCAAAAACACTTTAAAAATCTATGCAATCTCGTAAAAAGTTGACAATGAGACCACTGAGGACATACCTGGAGTGAAGCTGCTCAGCTGTACTTTATCACAAGAACATACAAAAAGAAACTACATAAATCATGGCCAAAGTCTTCTAAAATTCTGTGACTTTTAATCCCTGACAATGAACTTGCTCACTTGAATACAGTTTATTCAAGCTCAACCCAAGAGCAGGGGGCAAACAGAATTATTTTATTTTTAGCTTTTTGCTATATAGAACAGTTAGAGATCACTCGCTTGTGTGCTATTCATAATTTGGGTATCATATCATCCTCCCCTCCCTGTTCTTTCCATTGCTGGGGAGGAAAACACAGAAAACAGTAAAAATGACACTTGATTAAATTAGACAATCCTTAGTGATACTGCAGCCTCTGGACTTTGTTCTAGTGAGTAACCATAGAGTCCAGCTAAAATATATGGAAAAATATATTTCACCTGGAGATGAGTTTGTCATGGAATGTCCAGTGCTGCTGAGTTTGGACACAGGCAAAGCTTGGCTGGACTCCAGTTCTGCTCCTGGTGTGAGAAGGGCCAAATCCTACACCCAGAGCCGGGAGAGCCCTGTCTGAGCCTGGTGTCCCAGCCAGCCGTATTCCTCCAGGAAACGCTCTTCCCATGGACTGGATGTACAGCAAAGGGGCCATACTTTGGGACAAAACAAAGCCAAGCCCCTGTTTGCCATTCCAGCTTTGCTGGAGCCTCCTGTGACACCTTTGTGTCTTCCCCCATGTTTAGTTTGAAGCTTAGGCAGCACCTGCTGGTGAAAACAAAGACTATGGAGGTGCTGAGCCATCCCCCTGGAAGAACAGGTTTCGTCATTACTCGGAGCTCTGGGGAAGTTGTTCCAGAATGAAATAAACTGGGCTATCACTGTTTGGAGTGGTTTTGTCAGGGTAGGGACTGGCTTATTCCCAGCTCTGTGTGCTGAAGGCTGAGTGTGACCCAGCTGATCTCCAGGAGCCTGGGAACTTTCAGTGGCTAAGCTTTGGAATTGCAAATGAATCCATTGACAGATTTAGTTAAGACTGTATCTTGCCACTATGGAAAAATGGTTCTTTTGTTATAGTAGAAAGCCCAATGTTACTGTTCATGTTCATCAATTGTTGAAAAGAGGTGAAAGAAAACAGGGGATAAAACTGGAATGCCCCGAGTTGGGGAACACGTTCCTCCACATACCATCTCAGGTAATTATGCACGAGGAAGTGTCACTCGTATGTGATATCTGTAAGTGGAACAATTTCTGTTTGAAGTAATGCAGCTGTCAGAGACAGCAAGGGAACTTCCCTACTTTGGTACTGGGAAGGGAAGGATTAGACTGTAATGATTTCCCTTCTCTATGATAACTGAATGCAATATAAAGTCAAGTACCTGGCAAAGCGCTTAAAGAAATGTTATCTTTTTTCCAGTTTAAAACCAAAGTGGACTTGGCAGCACAGGGCCGTGGTCAAAATGTGTGACCGGTACCACTTCCAAAATGCAAGAACCACCTACTCAACTTCAGAACATCGCCACAAAACAAGTAATTGAATTACATCAAACAATTTTTAGTAAAACTAGAAGAGAGGAGATTTAGTTTAGATGGTCGGAGGAAATTGCTTATGGTGAGGGTGGGGAGGCCCTGGCACAGGGTGCCCAGAGAGGCTGTGGCTGCCCCTGGACCCCTGGCAGTGTCCAAGGCCAGGTTGGACAGGGCTTGGAGCACCCTGGGACAGTGGAAGTGTCCCTGCCCATGGCAGGGGTGGCACTGGATGGGCTTTAAGGTCCCTCCCAATCCAGGCCATTCTATGATTCCACAATTTTTAACTTATAAAGTATTTAACATTCATAAAACTACTAGAAGGTGGCCAAAGCAGCACAGTATGAGTGTGTTAACATTTCTCCTCGTGAAAATGGACCTGAATCATCTGTTAGACCCCACGTTTTCCTGACAATATAAAGCATAATAAGCCATCACTACTTGAAAGATCCAGATAAGAGGAATGGTGCTGACTGGAAACGCTATTTAGAGGCTAAGCAGCATATGGAAGGAACAGGAATTCTGCAGTGTCCAATCCTGCACAGTGTTTGTCTGAGTAAGTAATAACACAATTCTCAATTCCAAAATATTTTCTGTAATAAGAAAATAATCTTTTTTTTCCATGGGAGGGGATGTTCTTTTATTCCAGAAATAGGATGGATACTTCATCAAAGGGTTTGTTGTCCCTGGGCCTCCTGTAGTGATAGGATGGGTGCATGGTGCTGCAGTGGGGTTACAAAAGCTGTACTATTTTAATGCGGAAGGATGTGGTTTGGGGTTGGTTAGCACACATTGCTTGACATATTTACAAGTGTCAGATTGTGTTCTCTGTTTATAAGACTTGTGCCAAAAGGAAGGGGAGTAACACAGGCCAAAGTGCTTCCCTGATTCCAAGTGCCAGGATGTAACAAGCAGTTTCTAGGCTGTGGCACTTGGACTGAATAAATTGCAATTGTAACTGAATGTGAATAATTTGTATTTGAAAACACTTTTCCTCTCCATAAAGGCTCCGTCTTTGCAAGACAGAATTCCTGGTCAGTGTGGCAGGGAAGGGATTGGGTGGATGACGGATTTGTCAGAGGAAACACGCGGTAAGAACCTTGGGCTGGGTGGAAATTTTCTTTTGGCTTAAATTCTGTCTCTCACTCTGCGTACGTAATTCAGGTAAATGTGATGCCTGTTTGTGGGAGAGATTTGTTACCATGAGGTAAATCCAAACTAACTCCAGTCAGCCATTGCAAGAGATGCTAATCTTAATTTATTGCCAAGAAAAGTAAATTGCAAAAAAGACACTTAAATGAGATTAAAGTCATGATAAGGAAAGCTGCTATTGAGCGCAGAGTGAGAACTTTTTCCACTGAATCACATCACTGAAAACGTGCTGCGTTTCTGTATTAAAGCTTAAGCTGAAATGCTCGATATCTTCACCTGTTAAGCAGTATTATTTTCTTTCTGCCACCTGTGGAACTCTCCAGTCAGGGAGAAACTCAGGCGGGTGAGCCTTAATCTGCTCCCCCTGGTTCAAATCAACAGGTCGTTACAGACAGTGAAAACATTATTTGTGACTTATTATCTGTTTTAAACAAAGTATTTAGTATTTATTGTTTATTTTATGTGTATCCCGTCTTCTTGCGTGGTGCTGATAACACCAAGGGTTTAGTCCATGTGTGGGCCATTCACTTGAGAGCTGGACTTGATGATCCTTGTGGGGCCCTTGCAACTCAGAATATTCTGTGGTTCTTCTCCAGGTGATGACTATTTTGGGAATGAATTTCATTTGTTTATCTAACTTAGGTGTTTTCGAACTCCTTTATAAAAACTAACGCCACCCAATGTCTTTGCAGCTGTTTCAGGTGAACGCGGGGCGGCTCCGGGGCTGTGCGGGGTCCACGGGCCGTGCAGAACGTGGGGTTAAACTCGGCTGTGAAGGGGAGCTCGGCGTGTCCTGATGCAGCTGCGGCCATGAACGAGTTTTGAGGCCTTTTTAAAATTATTTTGAGCACTCTCAGGTGCTGGGGAAACCCTCCGGTGAACCGGGGAACGGCCGGGACCGAGGTCTGCCTCCGACCCCCGCCCCGAACGACTTCCCTTCCACGGGACGGGACACGCTCCCCGTGCCACGGAATATCCCGAGATGGAAGGGACTCACAGGGATCATCCAGCCCAGCTCCTCGCCCTGCCCAGAACACCCCAACAATCCCACCCTGGGCATCCGTGGGAGCGGTGTCCAAGTACACCTGAAGCTCTGGCAGTCTTGGGGTGGTGACGATTCCCTGGGGAACCTGTTCAGTGCTCGAAGAAAAAGAAAGCATTTCCCAAGTGTTTGGGTAGCATGTCTGTTCTTTTTATTTTTCCTTGGTGGTTGAGAAGAGAATTCTGTCTGGTTGAGAGACAGTTAATGGTAACTTTCCTTATCCTGTTTATATTTATTTGGGCAAAATAATAATGAAAAGCCTATTTGGTGAACTTGTAACATCACAATGTAAAACTGTTTCACCTTTTCCAGCCAGTCACGGGTTATTTTAAGTCCTGTGGTACTTTGTGACTTTCAAGTGCTCGCTGGGGAGCCCGTTCAGTGCCCGACCACCCTCTGGGAGAAGAACCTTGTCCTGACATCCAGCCTAACCCTCCCCTGGCAGAGCTCCAGCCGTTCCCTGGGGCGCTGGCAGTGGCGGCAGGGAGCAGAGATCCCGTTCCGAGGGTCGGGACTGGGACCCGGGCCCGGCCCGCCCCGCGGCGGCCCCGCCGCTCCCGAGCGCCCCCAGCGGGCGGCGGGGGCAGCGCAGCGGC
>VZRV01005605.1:0-42230 GCA_013398115.1 Falcunculus frontatus | reverse complement strand
GTGGGCGAGTGGGTGCCCGGGGGTGGCTCCGCGCCGGGTTTGCCGGTCGGGACCGGCTGCCGGGGGTTTATAGGCAGGGCCCGGGGCTGCTCCTGCGCTGGCCCCTCCCCCGGCCCGGTCCCCGTGTTTATTTTGCTCCTTAGCGTGGTTTGCTGCGGGTCCGTGTATCGGGCTCGCAGCTGGAGAGCGGGGAGGGGACGGCTCCGTGTCCCCTGCACGACCATCTTCCCTGGTAAACAGGCTCCTCTCCCCGCCTCCCTTGGCACTCCGTGCCCTGTGCGCTTTGTGCCACCGAACCGGGGGGTTTTCTCTCCTCTCACAATGACAAACGCCATTTCAGCAGCAGCGAACGCTCATGTAGTGTGATCGTCTGTCGGACTTAGCTCTGGGCTCCTGTGACGGCGTGTCAGCTGCTGTTACAGCCTGCTCTCCTCTTTGCACACATCGTGCTCGAGGGCAAGAGGTTAAAAAAAAAAATCCCAAACCTTTTAAATTTTTCTTCTCTGAAGAACAACAGCGCTGACAGTAGTGTGCTGGATTGTTTGCATAGATGCCGTCTGCCCGTCTCACTGGGAACTTCCGACGTGGATTGCGTGGTTTAATGTTGCAGAAATTATGGTATCAGTTTTGGCTAGCTATAGATTGGCAATTTAAATTTAAAATAAGAAAACAATTTGTGAGTAATGGCAAAGTCATTTGGAAATACCTTGCTTTATTTTATCTGGTACGCACAGGAACATTATCCCTTCTGGCTGGGCAACAGCTGAGTGAGCGAGAGGGCTGCTGGATCATCGGGAGCCTTCCAGTGCTACAGGGATAATGTCGGAGGGGAGGAGGGACTTGTTCAGTGCGTGGTATGGTGGAGTTAAAACCTTGTGATGCAACTTTGGGGGTAGCATGTGTGAAAGGGTTGTGGTGGGTGCCCCCTCCCCGCGGCAGAGCTCTGCCAGAATTGGAGGTGGGTGCATATGTTCTTCTGCTAGAACGGAAGAGATTGTTTTTAGCTGCCTTATGAAAATTAAAAGAGAGGGAAAAAAAGGAAATTATTTAGAAATGCGAATGATCAAGCTCTTTGTTTTATGCTTTTTAACTTTATTGTAGTTATATTTGTTATTTTGTCTCAGGAGGGGTTTTTTTTTAATCTACATATATTTGGTGCTTATTTTGCTCGTACCTTTTAAGAATCTGGGACGAGAGCCGAAGTCTTCCACTGATGGAAAACTGGCCCAGAGCTTGTTCTGTGAGAATGATGCATTTCTTACTTTGGCTTTTTGTGGCACTGTTACGTTATGTAAGTTTATATCGGTGCTTCTGTTTGAAGGCGGTCGGTAATATTGATAAATATGTAGCAGTGCTCTGTGTATCGAGATGTGGGAAAGGTGATTTGGGGGATTGTTATGGTGATTTTGACTAAGCTGCTCTTAGCCAGGAAGGAAAATAAATCGGGTAGCATGAAGGGAACAATCGTATCTGATTGTGGGAGGGAGGCAGTGGAGGGTTTGCTCCTCGCAGAGTTGTGAAGTCCCCGTTCATTAATGCAGACTGGAGTGTGTGTTTGGAGAGGCGGAACTTCTGCAGTTGCAATCTGCGAATCTCACTGGTAAAAATAATTGTTGGCATGCAATTAGCATAAATTTTAAAGTGAAGCTATTTCATAGTTATTGTGGTTTGTTTTTTTTTTCTCCCACCTGACTAGGCTAGGGAAATATTCAATTTTAAATGGGTGTGTAATATCACTGAAATAAGTTTAACGAAATTCTTTTGCAAGTGGCTTTAATAATAATGACTTTAATGTGCAACCCTTTAATCTCCCATGTAATTTTGTGGGAGGTATCTGTACCTTAATGTGGTGCTGTGTATGAAACTCTGTTTTTATTGTATTATGGCTCTGAAAAAAAAAGGAATAAAGTAGTAGTATTTTTTTAAATACAGCATATATGAAAACTATTAGGAAGATTTAGTTTATATTGTGTTAGTGTTTTTTGGGATTTATGTATCAGCGAAAGATATTGAAAATAGAAACACTGACTGGAAATACATGGCCAGCACCACTGACCTTTTAACCTCAGATTGTCATATTCATTTCAAAGTCTATGAAGTGTTAAAGCTACAGTAGTCTGGGTTAGTAGTTAGAGAAACTTTTGCTCATCATTTACTTTTTCAGTGTAACAGAACAAAATCCAAACCAGTAGTTGGTGGGAATCCATTCATTCTTTAGGAGCGAGGTAGATTACAAATATTTTGAAAATTGATTCTGCTCTTAGAAGTTGGGGGCTTTTCAATTGCAGGCTTTGTTTTGGGTGTGAATCACAAAGAAATGTTCATGACTGGAGAATTGCAGCTCTGAAATAATTATAGTCTATCGTGATACTGTTTGTTCATGGTTAAATAATATTTATTGCCACAGACATTTATTTTGTGGAAGCAGGAATGCTGTCTCCCTGCCCTGGAGAAGCCAGAGCTCTGTGCCAGCTCTTTCTGGTTGCTGTGGTGGATTTGGGTTGGTTTAACAGTTCATGATTTCTATTTTCCTGTCGACTGTAGACATGCTGGGGAGGTGAGGAGCCTTTGCTGCTTCTGAATCTTTTAATGGGAACTGTTTTCTAAAAGCTTTTAGTAACTGATTCTCTTTTATCAGTGACCTCCAGGAAGTGTGAAGGCCCTCAGTGCCCTGGGCTCAGAATGTATCACCTGAGGGGAAGGCCCGGTCTGAAGTGGAAGTTTTAAAGTTACCTTTGACTGTGCAAGTGCTGGGGGTGGTGCTGGGCTGGCAGAGCTGGGTTCCATGGAATGTCCCTCTGGATTGCAGCCCTTGGCAGCACCACTGTGTGTGTGGTGTTTTCCAGCAGAGCAGGAATCCAGTGCCGCTCTGGAAAATGGGTTACTGCTGGTGTGCTCTGTCAGGCAAAATCCCCCAGCCAGCCTGCACAAAGACATCCCGAGTCCTGCTCCAAGTGTGGCGCCTTTCCCAGTATGGTGATGGAAGGGCCAGTTTGCATCTTTGTCATCAGGGTACTCCTCTAATAACAGCTTCTTTAATCTGCTGGGTGTAATAGCCTTGCTCATTAAAAATACACTTTCTGTCTGAATTTGCTGTTCCTAGCACAGCAGTAGGAGAAATTATATTTATCCTCACTCTGTTTTTGCTGTAGTCAAAATGTCTGCTGCTGCTTCTGAAAATAATGTCTGTTTTGATAAACAGTGTTTAATAAGCTATTGTAATGGCCAGTTTATTTAAATACTAATTAAGAGCTGTCTAATAACTATTTAGAGACAAAATGTTCTGAGGTAATATGCTTTGTATTAAAACTTCAGCCCCAGCTGGCAAGCAGTCTTCCTGTGAATAATCCTTAATCATAAAAGTAGTCTTACTGAAATTAATTTGACTTTTCCTGTGAGTAAGGGTTACTCATATGACAGCGAGGGCTTGCATGAAGATGTTTCCTCAACTGTCTGGCTTTGCTGCCATGGTGGATCCAAAGGCACAAGTCAGTATCGGGAAATTGGGGTGAAGCTGGATATAACTGGATTTAACACTGGAGCTGGAAGGAGTACAGCCAAGGGTGTAGGGAATGACCTGAAATTTGGAGGAGCTTTTATGGGGTAGAAAGATTTGGTACTGTAGGAATCTTCATCCTGGAAAAGACAAGATTATGTTCTTGGGTGAGACCAGGTTATAGAAGCTGCTATGGAAGATGTCTCTTGTTCTTGTTTAAGTGCATTCCTTCAGAAACCAGCTGCCAGAAGGGTCCAGGCAGTGAGAGTTGCATTTGTTCCCGTTCAAAGGCAAAGTTACAAACAGTGAAGGCCGTCGCTACTGTTGCTTTTTGCAGTTCACATCCAGGAAGAGAAGTTGTTCCCTTTGATCAGGGAGTTTTGTTGATGTTTCTGGAATGAAATAAAAGGAATTAAAGCAACCTTGGGTGGCATTTGGATTATTCTCCAAAAGGTTCTTCATGGCATCAGAAAGTGAGGGTTGCAGAGGCTGCTGTGAGATACTCCTTGGTGTTGCATAATTGTCAGTAAAGGACTTCATAGTAAATGTTGATTGCTCAATGCCTTCAGTAGTAGTGAATTAACCAGTAGTCCTTGCTTGTTGTGTTTTCATAAATGCAGTGCTCCGAGCAGTGGGCTGGGATTTTGACATGCTGGATGTTACAGCACTCGCAGTGGATATCTTACTTGTTTGGAATTTTCTGTAAGTGTGAATTTACATGCATAAATAATCAAGAAATGGAATTAATCTCTCAAGTTGTGCAAAAGTATTTGATTCTCTACTTATCTTATCCTGAGTGTTATTAGGTAACAAGACAGAAGCAGAGAGATGACATTAGAAAGCTTGTTCACTTCTTGCTAATAAAAGATTATTTCAGGTTTTAAATCACTTCAGTGGTAGGTTTTTATTATGTCCTGTCAGAGTATTTGACAGTTTAATGGGACATACCAGGGAGAGGGTTTGAAGAGAGCAGACCCAGATTTGCAAAGAGATTGGGACAGTGACATTCAGCCAGCATGCCCAGCTCCGGGAGGGGGATTGAGGGATCTGTTGGATAACCAACCTTTTTGGAATATTCCCAAAGAAAATGGGGGGTGTGGGGGTGGCATTTGCAGCTCAGAGTAAGTGTGCCCAAGCTACTCGCTGAGAAATATTTGAGTGAGGTTTCCTTGAAATCCCGAGTGTCTTGCAAACGTACACATGTCCTGGGGCTGGGAATCCTTCCCCGGACACTGTGTCCTGATTCTGGGGGCACTGAGTCCGGTGGTGTGACAGCTGTTGGGAATAGCAACATAACAAAGAAAATCCTCAAATATTAGGCTGATGTATTAAAAAAAGTCCTAGGTAACTTTAACTAGATTTCCCTATTTTTCTACATTTTTAATACAGAATTGACATCATAACCCCAGTTCTCAAACACCCTCCCCGCCTGGACTCATTTGATCTTGAATTGTTTCACCTTCTTCTGAGAGCACTTCCTCATATGAAAGAGTAAAGAAAGATCTACAGACAGAACTTTTAATCCTTTCTTCTATTATTTTCCTTCTGGACAATGCAATTCTTTTGAAGAAAATCTAAAGAAACTGGAGGTTTTGATCTTCGGTGGAAAAAATAAGCGTGGTGCATATGAGATAGATTTGCTGAGTGTGTTAACTTGAGTAACGTTGGTCATTAGATGAAGAAAGAATCTTTATGGATTTTGTTTTAATTTTTTCATCTCTCTAGTTCTCAGAAGCATTACATAAAAGGATATATGTGTATGCAGATGCACTGCTTTTAAATACCAAACCCCATCAGTGTTAGGGGGCTGTTGCACTTTGTGATGGAGTGAACACCTGGGCTGGTTTGAAGCTTCCTGTTCACTGGGTGAGAATGAGCCTGTTGTCTCCACTTTCCTTGATCTCTCTATGGAATTACACCCACCTCCCCACCTACCCCAGTCCACTTTGGCAGCCTTAGTTGTGGCAGCACCCTTTTATCAGGGTTTGGGTTTTGCTCTGATCGGAGCAGGGATGCGCCTACAAATCTTTTCTCACATCCCGTGACTGGAATGGTTGGCACCTTGCTGCATTCCTTCATTGTCTCCCTGCTGTTACACCTGCTCCCTCTCTGCCTTTCATTTTTCCTTGAGCGCTGGCTCCAGTGTACACCAGCATCACCTCATTATAAATTTATGTCCTTTGTTTTTTTTCTAAGTGTTCCATCGTAGCTGTGGAAGGTGACAGTTGAAGTCACAGACCTCTAAAACCCCTTTTCCTGAGCTTGTGTGGGATCCTCTGGACAACCCAGTAACACTGGAGGGGTGGTTGGGCTGTTCCCACTGTTGTTAAGGCTGGCAAGTGTAGTTTATAGAAAACTTTGGAGTCTGTGTGTGTTCATTTACTGTTCTGTGGGTGAGTCGTGCACTTCGTTGTGTAGAGTCTGGCACGGTGGCATTTGCATCTTGTTGGTGCCATAGTAACACAAATAATAAGCAAAAATACTGCTCTGACTGAAAACATGCCTGTTTTAGTATTAACTTGCCAGTTTTAAAAGTGCACAAGTGTTTCCAACAGAAGATCCCAACCCAAATCCAGAAGATTTGCTTATAAGGAGTGTGTGTTTACATGGGGGCATCTTTGTTCCTCAGACCAGGCTGTTCCACCGCTTTCATTTTGAGCTCGAAGTATTGCTATAAAAATAGATCTTCTTTCCTTGAGTTCCCTGACATCAACTGTTGGTTTTAAAGAGAAACCAGCTAATAAAAATATTGTGCTCTGCAGACCTCAAAATACGACTAAAAGCTGGTGTTGGGCTCCCTGTGCCCACGGTAGCGGAGTGAGCGCACAGCGCGGGGATAAGGGGCCGGGATGCTGGCAATGACAGCTTGTGTTGTTTCCTGCTGTGGCCCTGCTCGTTACAGAGCTGTGCATTGGTGTGATCCCAACACTGCAAAATGATAACGAGGGCTGAGCAGAACCCGCTCTGATACTAGGGAGGAAGTTCAGCTCTTCACGTTGGGAGGGTTCTCAGCATTTCCTCACGTAGTAAGGAGCTGCCTTACTCACATATGTAAAAGATTTAAGCAGTCTTTCCTTTGGCTTGTGCTGTGAATTTTGATTAATTTTGATTAATTCTGACTCTCACTTTATACCTTAATCTGTAAAAATACATTATTTCTCTTTGAGTCATGTGTGGCTTAATCCGTGAGCAGAACTGCAGCAGTGCGTGTGGAAATGTGGCTGGAGCTTTTAGTGGCATCTTCGCTTTTGTTGCTTTGAGATGGGGAATTTTATTGTGTGGTGCTGTTGTGTAAGGTGCCCCGAGGCAATATTTACATTTATGTGACTAACACAGATGAGCTCAAACATACACAATGACCTTGTCCCTATATTAAGGAATGTATTTAATCAGCTTATGAAAATGGAGAAAAACGGGCAGGCTTCTAAAATTACAGAAGTAATGAGATATGACACGTGTATTTCTGTATCACTTCTCGTGAGGCACTTACCTCAGCTTTCTTTCATCAGCCAGCGTTGCAGCTTAGGGTATTCTTGTTTATGAAAATTATAATTGCAGAGGAAAAAGTTTGGGGTATTTTCCTCATCTTTCATTTTTTTCCCTCCTCCTTCACTCTTCTTCCATGCCTTGGTGACTCCAGAAAGGTTCATAAATTCATATTTAAGCCTGGAGTGTGGAACTGACCTAGTGAAAATCTTTTCCCCCTTCTCTCTCCCAAGGCAGCTCTGTTCCCCTCGTTCCTCTCTCCCCACCATGTTTTGGCAGTGGCGTGGATTGAACAGAGATCAAAGTGGCTTTGTAACCACAATCCGTGTCTTAGAGAAGGGAATTTAAAGCTTGTTCAGTAAAACTTTATTTCATTCATCTCCTAGCTTTAAAAGAGCTATGCTGTGGTCAGGGCCTTGTGGTTACCTGCTCTTATGACTCCATATTTGCCCATAAAATACAATATTTTGTGAGAACAGAGGATTGAAAGCGAAATATAAAGGAAAACTCTTCTTTACCTATTGACCAAGCATTGGCAAACTTCCAGTTTTAGATAACGATGCATTCATAGCTGACAGCTGTGAGACAAAAGTTTCAAAATGTGTTGGTTTTTTACATTATAAACTTGTGACTTTTTACTTATAGGAGTCTCTGGTTTACTAAGAAGTTTTCAAACCTAATTTAATATATCTGCAGTCTCTTAGTGTTGGACTTTTATGAGTCTCACTTCATGTATGTCTACAATGTTACTGAATTTGTAGGCGGCTCTGGTGAGACACAAAATTAATTCCAGGAATATCTTGTAGTGGCCATGTCAAGTATTTTTATAAAAAAATAATTTATTTGCTGAGAAAAAAGGTTAATTGGTTAAATTACTTTATTCTGAAAGAGCTGCTTTCAGTTTTAGCCGAGAGTTTCTGGTTATTTAATTTTCCATGCGTATTTTAATAAAATTTTGACTGGAGCTCTCTGTGAATTTCCATAATTCCCTTCTGTCAGGAGGTGCTGGATTCTTCTCTTCGCAGGAATGACAGTGAGAGAGCTGGCAAAGTGAATCTACATGACCGGTCATGTAGTGGCTTTATTTACTACTTTCCACGTTACAGAAGATTCATACCCCAGGATTCTGCAGTTGGTGGGTTTTGAAGGGCTGAGGGATTTTGGCTGCTACTGACAAGCTGGGCACTACTGGGTGTCAGTGGTGAGGACAGGCATGAAGAACTGGGGCTGGGGGATGGGGTTCCTGTGCTGTCCCTGCCTCCCTGTCCCACAGCAGGAGCCTGGGATGGGCCCCTTTGGGAAGGGAGCAAGGTGGGCAGGGCAGGGATGGACACGGGGGTAAAAGCGAGCTTTGCTGGGCAGGGCAGGGGTGGCTGTAAACCCATGAGGGCTGCTGCACTGCTCAGATGTGGGGCACGGGAATGTTCCGAGTCCTTGGTGCAGCTTTTTGTGTAATGGAAGAAAGGGAACTGCATTCTTTAACTCACTGTGCCAAAGTTTACTCTGCTTGGGTTGTTACTTCCTCCAGCCCACCCTCCCCCCCCTTTTTTTCTGCCCATATGTCAGATTACTTGGTTTGGGAAACATCTGATAGTCCATTGTATGACTCTGATGTCTGACATTTCCTTCCTCCTTTGGTTAAAAAAAACCTAGAAAAGAAAGTTAAAGTTGGGAAGAATAGAGAAGACTCCTTTGTTTGCTTGCAGATTTGCTTTCGTCATTTTTTTTTCCATCTTGGGCTGCTTTTCTGTAGTCCAGCTTTCTCCAAGGGGGGACTTTTAAATTTGCAAAGTAGGCAGTTAGTTCTGATTCTTTCTGAAGGGGACTTGCAAACCTCATCATTCACTCTGTCTGAAAACAAGGGAGAGATACTTAGGCTGCTGGCAAGTTGCATCTTTATTTGCTTTTGTGTGCTACTGAAGTTTGCAGCGATAGTTTTCATTTTATTTCTGTTCTCAACCATCTACTCAGAAGTTAAAATATAATTGATTCCCTTTTGTGAAGAAACTGGCTTAAGTGATGGAGAACTCAGAGATGCCTTTCTGTAAAATAGTGTCTGTGACCTGACCTGCGGGGTTGGTCACTACCTAAACCCAGGATTTGGTAATATGAAAAGAATTTCTTCAATTCCTTCTGTATTTTGTCTTGGAGATGGCATTTTGCTTCCAGGCATTGTGTGTTTCCATACAGACTACAGAGGTAAATGTTCAGCTCTGCCATGGGTAAACTTCATTCCATGTAGAATCGTTGAGGCTGGAAAAGAGCTCCAAGATCAAGTCCACTTCTTCCCCTTTTCCCAGTAATAACCCCGAAACCAAAACAAACCCAGTCACGCCTTGTTAAATACCTTTGGCTGCCATGGCTGTGCTGGGTAGATGTTTGGACATGGGTACATTTTGTGCATCTTCTGAACCCCAGATTCTTGCCTATTCAGTTTTGTTGTGCAGATTGGCTTTCCCATTTCCTTTTCTCAGTCCTGGTGATGGGATTCTGGCACAGCAGCTTCCCATTCTGTGTGGCTGTGCTGGAGCAAGAGCCAGAAGGACGTGTGTGGAAGTGCCTGTGTGAGTCTTACTCCCACACTGACCTGGGTCAGTGCTGCTGCCATCTTTCAGTTGAGCTTGAAAGTATCTTTTCAAGTGGTGGCAGTCTCAGCCCTTTGGCTTCCAGCCGTGGGTATCAGGTTATCCTTTCCCATCTCTGATGGACTGGGTTACAGCCCTGACAGTGGAGGGGAGCTGCCGAGCCAGGCACCAGCGTGGAACCATGTTCTGAATTAGCTGGATTGGTTAAGGGCTGGAGATTTGCTAACCAAAGCCTTCACTGAAGGTGAAAGATGTTGATCTAACTCAAAAGTATTTTCTTAAAAACTTCCTCTTTAATTCTTTATTGTTTTCTAATGATTTTTTTAGAGTTTGCGCAGTTAGGACTAAAAGGCTGTTGCTGCGTTACTGATGAACACTGGGTCCTGGCTGAGGATGGCAGCTCTGAGGGTGAGCATTGACTGCTCTCTGTGTGCTGATGGGATTTCCAAGGTACCTCTTGGTATCTGGCTAAATGGCAGGGCATGGAACAGCTTTGTGGAATCATAATTCCACCAAAGTGTCCTGTTCAGTGGTGGCCAGTGTTCGTTTGGCCTGCTGGATTTGCTGAAGTGGATGTAGTTGCAATTCCCTTGAATAATCTCCCAGGCTCTCTGTGTATTTGCTTGAGATGTTTCTTGAACCAGGTAGATGTTTTGTAGACAATTTCTAAACTAGTACAAAAGTTTTTTATCCTGATACAAAAATTTCAGCCACCTTGTTTTGGTTTGAGTCAGTGTTCTGCTAATTTAATTTGATATCTGGAAGAAAACCAGCGGCTGTTCTCTAGAGAACCTCAGTTTCCCTCTTGAAAACCAACCAGACTTAATCCTTGGATGATTTTTTTACTGTATGGAATATATATTTTTTGATCATTCCTGTAAGTATTTTGGTTTTGATGTTGTGAAACAAGAGCTGCAGTTGTGATGAAAGTGCAGAGTTACAGATGAATTGTAATGGCCTCAATTTTTGTGTCACCTTCTGTTTCTTTCATAAGCATTTCTCACATTTGGTTTTGTTTTGCCAACCTGTTTTTGCAGTGGACTGGAAGAAGATACTTTTTCAGTGTGTCAGTGTGTGCTCATTTTCCTTCTGCTGTGTTTGTAGTCATCTACTTTAGTATTTAACCTTGAAATTCTGTGAGGGTTTGGATCCATATCGGTAATTTGGGCCCTTTTACTGGATTGCTCTTTCTTTTATGCTTGCCACTCAAAAAGCCTCTGTTGGTAACTCCTGCATCTGCCAGAGCTGCTGAAATTTGAGCATTAGTATTGGAGTCCTTTTATATTTTCCGCTGGGAAAGATGGTACTTGGTTGCCACCTCAAATTCTTTTTGAGGCGGGTCTGACTTTTGTTTCTTTGAAAGAAGCAATTAATCTTCCTGGCTGCTTCCTCTCCCGCATGGGCAGAATCACCCAGATGTTGGGGAGAAAGAGGAAAAAATACCTCATTTCTGTCAGTGCTGTTTACTTTTTAGGCATAAGAGCTCATGCTGTTAGTTTGTGGCTTTCAATCATGTGAACTTTATTATTTTAGAAATGCCTGGGTTTTCTGGTCCTCGGTACTGTGATATGGGATCTCAGATGTCCCCAGGTACAGAAGTCCATCAGGGAGATATCTGATAATAGGATTTTGGTTACAGCTAAATCCTTCACTGAGACTTGGCAAAGATAAAAGATGACACACAAATGCCCTGACACTGTTGCTTGTCACAAACAGCTCTGGAGTAGGAGCATTTGGATAATCTGTTCCAGGGGGCATGAGGGAAGGAGGCAGTGTGGAGTGCAGGGATTTATCCAGCAGAAAGCTGTTCCAGGCACATGTGCTGCATGCACTGGCGTGCTCACTCTCACGTTGGTTTTAAGAGCCAAGGAATAACAACCAAAAAAAGGTAATTTTTTCATCCTTCATTTTTAAAAGCTTGTTAGTGGCTGCCCTTTATCCCTTTTTTTCCAGCCACTTGACTGTGTGCTTATGCAGGGAGAGGATTAAAGTCAAACATGTCATTCTGCTGCTGCTCAGTTGCATACTAAGAGGGCTGAGGCTGAGCTGGGCTCTGAAGCACAAACCACGGCACGGTGTTTTTGTTGGCCATGGGATGCCCATTTCAGAATCAGCTATTTTGTGAAGTGTTATTTTTTGTCTATTCTTGATTTCAGAGCAAGTTTTGAGGACTTTGTGCAGTTATTACAATACTTGGCCCCACAGAAATGTCCTTTTGAAGCTCATTCAGTGCATGCAAGGCCTCTGCACTGCCATGTGATCCCTCCCTGTTCCGGGGGCAGAAGGGATAAGCCCTGAGGGAAGGGAACACAAACCATGCCCCTCTTTTTTAAAATGGCAAGTGTAAAGAGGAGAATGTTAATTTGTAGTTGAGGGAATGATCTGATTTCAGGAGACTCCTCAGGGCTGAGATGGTCAGTTTGCTGTGGGTTTTCAAACCCCAGAGAGCTCCAGACATGGGAGAAAAGAGGGGGAATGTCTATGGACAGGTGCTGGTACTGCTCAGTTGTGCTATGGGAATAGGAACCTCTCTCAGGGTGTACAAACTGTGTGAAGCTGTGAAGAAAACGAATGTTTTAGTTAAGCAATCTCCTCTGTTCTTTCAATCCACTTGCCAGGGACTTGGGCCGATGTTACTAAATACTTTATTTCACTGCAAGAGGGGATGGTGTTTGCATCCCTCATGAGCAACATGTTGTTACAGAGTAGTTTTCAGTCCCCCTGTCCTCGTCCTTTTGTCTTTCCTTCCTGGTGGAGTGTATCAACATGACATAAATTTTATCTGTTATTTAAATGGCTGGAGTGGAGTGTGCAATTCTATTTCGTTGCTGTGTGAGGATGATGTAGTGAAATGAGACACTGTAACCAAAACAGATGGTGCTAATCTTGAGTCTGTCTGCAAGATCTTACAGCATTTAATTAAAATGGTGGTGTAATTCCCATGACACCTTTAACTACAGTTTAAATTCTTGGACTATGAACTAAGGGCTTTCTTATGCAGATTTTCACTCATGTGAGTAGTCCTTAGTATGAGTCTCTGGTGGCTTCGGAATAGCTACTTACTTGAATGAAGCTCTCAAGATGAGACTCTAATAAAACTGGCAAACATATATATGACATTTACATGTTTTATGTTCCAATTTGAAGCATAAATTGTAGACTAAAGATACTTAGCAACTACTCTCCTACATAGAAGCAAACAAAATTCTAGATTAGAGAAATTGTTTAGACTGAGCCTAACTTCAGAGGCTGGTAAATACAATGTTTTAAGGTACCCCGGGCAGCTCAACATCATCTTCTTGGTTAGAAGGACGTGTGATGAAAGCTTTTATATTCTTTTTGTTTAACCAAAATGTTTTTGTAGAAGTGATGAGATGTGGTTTGGTTTTTTATATTACCTGCATCTTTTTCTAAGACCATTAAAGAAAGTTATGTTTGAAGCTCTGGGCAGACCCGAATTTGCCCGAGTGGCACCTTTTGGGCAGGCAGTTGGGAAGTATTTTTATACTTCGTTTTTGTCACGTTTCAAATTGGAGAAGTGTGGAAAATAAAATGACCTGAACGCTGCCATGTTGAAAGTCTTTGAGAAATCAGGGTTGGAGCTGAGGGCCTGTGTGATGGATACCTGGTTCTTTTACTCACAATATGATTTTACCTCGTTTCAAATATATCCTTCCTGTTTTGAAACTGCCAGAGTAATGATTTTCTGCACTCTTCAGCTTGACTCTGTCTTAGCTTTTTTTACTTTTCTGTACCATATGAAGCAGGAAAAATAACATATTTATATAGTTTTAATCATTGTTTTTAATGTAGAGAAGCACAAAGCAGTACAGAAATAACTCTGCTCTACGCTTGGTGTGGCCAAATACAAGAATTTCTCAAACTTTTGAAAAAAGCTTCCTCTTTCTCCTTCTGCTGTGTCTGTGTTATTGAATAATCTCTCCAAGGGAGCTTTGTGTATTAAAATGGGTGGAATTACTCAAGTGATCTGGAGAAGTTAATTTAGAGTTGGCCTGTCCATTTCCCATAAAACAGAGGCCAAAAAGCATTTGGTGGAGATGGGAAATAAAAGAGGAGGTGGAAGATGGGTTTGTTTGTGTTCCATCTGCAAGGGCTGCAGAAGAGGAAAACAGTCACAGTGGCTACCCAGCACTAATTATATCTTCAGGGTTGCTGGGAGCATGCCAGCACTGAGTTGTGCACTGTGAAATGTTACTGGGGAATTGTGATTTTTAGCAGCCTAAACTCTACCAATCTGAGTGGAGCACGATGAGATCAGCAGAAGACCCTCCCAGCCTGCCTATTATTCTGATTTAAGCCTGAAGGGGGGAAAAGAATGAGAGCTTAGGTTTTCTGTCTGCTAGGAATTCTCAGTGGTGTGGATGGTGTCCTGGAGCCCTGAGCTGTGGCAGTTACCTGTGAAGGTGTCTGTATTTAGGGCAGCAGGGTGTGAAAGAAAGTGCTAATTTGGTTTCCGTGTCTCTCTGCTTGTCTGTGTGTGTGCAGGGGGGGATCAGAGGTTTGAACACTCTCAGCTCATATCTTTTGAGGCTGTTTCACTCTGCAGGGTGTGATGATGGTCGCTGAAACCTGAGTTTGTGTCCATTTCCAAGGGACTCCGTGTGATCTAAGGCCACGCATCTGAGTAAAGACATTGGCAGTGCACCATTTCTTGGGGATGTTTTGGGTGGTTTTGGATGCCTGTGTGGAATTTGAACACACTCTTCTACCCTGACAGCTGCTTTTGAAAACATCAGAAACAGATCTTTTTGTGCCTTGGGAATTGCTCTGTAAGAAGTTGGATGCTAGTGAAGGGTTTGGGTATTACTGTTAGAGATCCAATTTCTCTGTTTCCTTACACGCTTGGCCCAGTGCATTTAGAACTGGCGTCTCACAAATATTCTGTGTCCAACTGCAGTTAGCTGAATTTAGAAAAAAAACTCCATTTCAAACCAGCCCCTCTTATCTGAGCAGTTGAACCCTTCACAGCACAGTCCTCCGTAACACGTTCTTTTATAAACCAAAGAAAAAATCTCATTTAATGCATGATTTGCTAACAGTGTTGGATAATAATAAGTATTTGTAAGTTCCTTTTTTTTGTCAGGCTTTTTAGTTTTAAAAACATTGTAGCAACTGCAATAAGCCAAGACTGTGCACATGGGAAGAGATGCAAGAAACACAGTAGATTACATCACCTGGCAAGAGTTCTGCTTTGTTCTGCATTCATCTCTAGCCAGTTGTGAGTTAAACAGCATGTTCACAATTTTGTCCTCAGGTTGGCAATTTTGGTTTCTGTCTCAGTGTTTCAGGCTGCTTTCAAACCAGCAGTTTTACTAATCAGAGCAGCTCTGCCCTCCCTGACCCGCTTTGCTGTCCTCAGACTTCCCGGTACAAGCATCTCTGTGGCTGTTTAATGAATCAGGTGCGGGGACTGATCTGAGTAGAGGAAAAAGTCGTTTAATCCCACCCTTCTGGGTTTGAGTCAGCCCAGCTCGGTGTGAATGTCTGAGCAGCAGCTGAGTGCTGCAGGGAAGGCACTCGGGCCAGGCCTGCTCTGGCACCAGTGCGTGCCTGTGTCAGTGGAGGTGGACATGGACAGCAGTCTGGGTGCTCTGTAAGGCTGAGTTTCATCTGACTACAGCTGTCCTTGACTGGGCAGATCCCACTCCACTCCCCCTCCTGTCGTGTGGCTGCTTGGTGATTCCCTGGCTGCAGGATGAGCTCTCAGGGTGCTAAGCCTGGATATGTTTGTCTTTCTCTTTGTTTCCCTTGTTTAGATTGGTGGAGTGATCCCATTCACCCAGGGATTCCATGACCGGTAGATGCAGTGTCAGACTGGGACATGGAGATGTGTGGCTGGGGCTGAGGAGGAGAAGGCTGTGTTGGGTCAGCCTGTGCTCACTGCCGATGAAGCACAAATGCAACCACATTTGGCTCTTCAGAACAGTTCCCAGAACCACAGGCCACTGCTTGTCTTGTCTGTACAATCCCTGCTACAGATGGAGGCCTCTTCAAACCAGGGCTGTTGGTTTGTTTAAAGAAGTTAATGTAAATAACCCCCCCTGTGGATGCAGATCTTCTCCCTATAGTTGTTAAATACTTTACACAGAACATTAGTAGAGGCGTAGAATGTGTGTAAGTGTTTTGCGTGTAGTCTGCTCTTGTGTATCCCTTCAGGATTCAAATCTCCTTTTGAATTCAGTTGTAGTTAACATGAGGACACAATCCAGAAGTTCTGGGGGATTAGTATTGATGCTTACCTATTAAAAATAGAAACAGACATATCCCAATACATGCGCTGAACCACAGCTCTGCAACTTGGACTGGGAAATGATGTGTGAGAGCTCATTTAATGCTGCTACTGAGTCCAACCCCCCAGGACTCGTCTCTCCCTTGTTTCAAGAGCCTCTCTCTGTGTGGGTGGCCACTGGTGTGATCCAGGTTAGTAGTTTATCATTCCTCACAGTCCATAGAACTACAGACTCCGGGAGTTTGTTAGTGCAGAACTAAATTGGGTGCAGCTCTGCTGGTTTTGCTGTGCTTTCCTTGACTCTGTTTCATCCCTGCTCTGGGTGGGATGTTGGGGTGATACCTCTGAGCTGGCAGGAAGCCACAGGAGCCTCTCTGCTCTTTGAAACAGCTGAGCTCTGGCTTTTGCTGTGCGGATCAAGCGAGTGCTGCAGTTGGGTAAAGTTCTTTCTTCAGTTGGGGTTTTGGTTTTGGTTTTTGTCATCTTCCTGTTCCATGCTCTTTGTGACTTAGCATATGTTCTTAGCTGGTTATGGCACAAACATTTAACATCATTTTTTTCACAAGTTGCCTATGTTGGCACTAATTTTTGGTGTTTTGTGGTTCATAGTTGTATTCATTTTCCTGTTTCAGGAACTCTACCCGTTCCTTTTCCAGCAATAGCTGGGGACCCATGTAGAATAGATGTAGATGTTTTGGAGGAGCCCTTTCTCTTAGACTATTATTTAGTGCATGAGGTATTCCAGCATCCTCCTGTGGAAAAAAAACCTTTTCTCCTTCCATTTTGCCTCTTCCTCCTGCATTCCCTTGCCCTCGTCGTACCAGGAAGGTGGCACATGGCTGTGCATCTCAGCCAGTCTGGACTATCTTTTCCCATTTCCTTTTCCATAGTCCCCCAACCCTCTGGATGGCTGATCAGCATTTCTTTTGGAGGGCAAGAGCTCAGTGCTGGCTGCAGGAAGCCTCCAGCTGGTACAATCCAGGACTGGTGTCCTGCTGGCAGGATACAGGATGGCAGTGTCCCTTCTGCCCTGTGGAGCCGAAGGTGCCTGGTGATTTAGGGGCCTGCAAACAGTAAACCAAATTTCTGTGCTCTTCAGTGTTCCATAGGTTTTCCCCTTCCCAGTGCAGTGCTGTATTGCCATGTGCCTGGTGAGGCCTCTTCAGAGGACAATTACATAGGCAATCTGGATAATCAGTGTTTGGGGAAATGGTCCTTGAGGCAGAGTCCCAGGAACTGTAGCCATTGGCCAGAGCCCTGCTGTGCCAGGCAGTATCCAGGAATAAGGTGAAACTGTCCAAGAAATACTTGTGTTTGTTGCTTCTGCTGTTGGTATGAAGAGCATCACCCTCAGCAGTTAACCAGCCAGCTCTTGAACCAGTGGCAGTTCCTTCCAAGTACTGTAGTGGACAAAAGTAAATTTTAGAGTTTAAACTTGTAAATGGACTAAGTTTGTGGACTTGAAAAGGGAAATCCTTCGGTGTGTGAGGGGGAATTTGGGTTTTGGAGGAGGGGTTGAATGTCCTTACACAGGTGATGAAAATGAGAGGAATACATGAGCTACAAGTCTTGGGTTTTCTTCAGGAGTACAAATTCATTCCTACAGTCAGTGTTTCCACTGGGTCTTTCCCTTGGCCCTGGCAATGCCCTGTCTTGTCAGAGGCGTAGCTGCTGCCCTGCAGTGTTTGCACTCCTTGCTGCAGACCAGCTGGCTGCTCCTGCAGGAGCACCTGGGAGCCGAGCACCGGCTGCTTCTGGGCAGCCAAGGGAAGGTGTGACCACTGGAAATGAAGCACTGGAGGGAAGAGCAGGAGCAGGAATGTGGTAACAGGCTGGAAAGTGGCGTACAAGCCCACTGTGAGCAGGGTATACACACACCAGCTGTGTTTGATAACAGCCAGGCTGTCCTGGGGGGTATTCCCTGTCCTGTGCTGGGCAGCAGAGTGGAGAGAAAGGGGGATGCTGCAACAGGGATGGGGCAAACTGTGAGTGGAGGAAAATCACAAAATCACAGAACACCCTGAGTTGGAAGGGACCCACCAGGATCATTGAATCCGACTCCTGGCCCTGCACAGACACCCCAACAATCCCATCCTGGGCATCCCTGGGAGCAGTGTCCAAATGCTCCTGATGCTCTGGCAGCCTCAGGGCTGTGCCCATTCCCTGGGGAGCCTGGGCAGTGCCCAAAGAAAACCTTTCCCAAGTACCTGGGTAGCAAATCTGTTCTTTTTATTCTTCCTTGATGGTTAATAAGAGAATTCTGTCTGGTTGAGAGGCAGTAAATGGCAACTTTCATTATTCTGCTTTTGTTCGTTTGGGCAAAATAAAAATAAAAAGCCCATTTGGTAAACCTGTAACATCACAACGTGGAACTGTTTCACCTTTTCCATCAAGTCACTGGTTTTCTTATGTCCTGTGGTACTTTGTGGCTTTCAAGTGGCCAAGTTCTGGGCTGACACTGAGCTCACCATGGCCACCAAGCAGCCTGTAGGGAATGAGCCTCATTTCCTCTCCCTGTTTGGTTTTTTTCCTTTCTAACTTGTAAGAGGACAGTAAGATAACAGTAAGGTTAGAAATTGAATGAAGCTGCTGGAAATGAATAGAATAGAAATGAATAGAAGTGATTCAGGTTGTGGTGAAAACCTAAATGCAGGTGTGAGCCAGGTTTATTCAGTGCTGTTTCTAAATTTTTTCCTTGAAGGGTAATAAAGGAAAATATATGAATATTTTTGAAGATTTTTGAACTTGAATTGAGGAATTAACCAATGAAAATGAAACAAACTACGAATATAACTAAATTATGAAGTGATCCAATGACTCTTTCCTTCTTTTTTGTTTCTCACAGGCTGAGCTCACGGGCATCAAATGGCGTAGGTACAATTTTGAAGGCCATGGGGACTGTGGGCCCATCATTTCAGCTCCAGCCCAGGATGATCCCATCCTGCTCAGCTTCATCCGCTGCCTGCAGGCCAACCTGCTGTGCGTGTGGCGCCGGGACGTCAAACCTGACTGCAAGGAGCTCTGGATATTCTGGTGGGGGGATGAGCCCAACCTGGTCGATGTCATCCACCGTGAGCTGCACAGTAAGTCACTCTTTGTTTCGCAGTTCTTTCTATTTTTTCCAGTGAAAACGCAACTTCATTTAAATCTTTAACGTGCTACCATATGTGAATTTGTTGTAATTTGTAGCTTAAGATCTACAAGAAAACAAAAATGCTGTAAATTTGACTTTTTCTGCCACGAGTGATGCACAGATAAAATGTGAAGGGAAACTTGAACTCAGGAGACCTGTAGGAAACACCATGATTTGGATTTTTGTGGAACCTCTAAAAATAGAGTAAATTCTAGTTCAAAGCATGATAGTAATAATAAGACAACCCCAGCTCTGGCATAAGGCGGTAGTTGATGGAATAAATCACCTCTCCTGTAGAGTCAGGTGAACTCCATGGCCCAGGTAAATCTGTGAGGCCAGGACTTGCTCCTTGGTTGTGCTGCAGGATTTGAGCATAATCCAAGGCGAGTTGCAACAAGTAACTGGAATAGGAGGCAGGAAGGGGCAGGTGCTCAGTTGGTGACTATAGGCTTTATGCAACTGGGATTGTCCTCAGAGTCTCCAGAATGTGGAGCCTTAACATGATAAAGTTACTTCTACTCTGTCTGTTGTGATCCTGTTTGGGTTTGACTATATCCACTATATATTATTTTCTTTTCAGTGGTGTGTTGTTGCTATGACAAGACCTGGTTTGCCTGAACTAAAAGGTGTTTTATTAGCCTGTATGAATTTTACCTCCATTTTCACTTTGTGTCTTACAAGAAAACAACTGAAGTTCACCAGTTCTGGAATAATAACAGTAGTTAAAAGAAAAAAAAAACCAAGCCAGTCATAAGGTCAGGTTCTAGTTTCTTGGTTTCTTACAATAGTTTTTTATCCTCGTGACCTTTAGACCTTCTGGTGACTTGGTGATAAAATTTGTTTCAAGTACACAGAATATTTTATTTATCAAGTGTGTTTGAGTTGTCCCTTATCTCCTACCTGTACCCTGCATTGTTTGGTCCTGGGTTATGGTATATTCATTTCTATTCACTTGTTTTTCTGTTCTAAGCACTGTTCCAAACTTCCTGCTCTGATGGCTGCCAGATTGTTTATTTGGCACCAGAGCCTGTGAAATCACAGATATGGAGCCATGAGTACCTTGGGGCGTGTTCCATGCAGGTAGCCCTGTGATCATGTATAATTAAAGAGATGACTCACAAGTGCTGCACTGAGCCATTCCACTGACATTCATTTTTTATGAGGCACCTGTTTTGAATGAGGGAATGGGTAATATTTCTACTTACCCAGCAAAGCTTTAATAATATATGCTTTTCTCTTAGTGAAATATAGTTTATTTAATATTTCAAATGCAGTAGATGGGACTTAAGTGTCTTTTTATTTGAGGGGAGTTGCAGGTGATGCTTCTGTTTCTGTTGTAAATTGATGGAGCTTGTTTATATCTGACATCTTGGTTACAACAATGGGATGCTGCTTCCAGTGCTGCTGGTGTGGAAATCCACTTAAATGTGTGGGGCAGGGTATAGCAAGGAGAGGAGCATCACTGCCACACACTCTTGGCCTGGTTCGAAATTTTATGGAATCACAGAATTATTTAGTTTGGAAAAGGCTTCCAAGGTCATAGAGTCCAAGCTGTGCCCGATGCCCATCTTGTCACGAGCCCAGAGCACTCAGTGCCGTGTCCTGGGACACCTCCAGGGATGGGGACTCCAAACTTCCCTGCGCAGCCCCCTCCAATGTTTCACAACCCTTTCCATGCAGAAATTCCTGCTAATGTCCAAGCTGTTCCTCCCCTGGCCCAGCCTGAGGCCGTTCCCTCTCCTCCTGTCCCTGTTCCCTGGGAGCAGAGCCCAACCCCCCCCCCGGCTGCCCCCTCCTGTCAGGGAGTTGTGCAGAGCCACAAGGTCCCCCCTGAGCCTCCTTTTCTCCAGGCTGAGCCCCTTTCCCAGCTCCCTCAGCCGCTCCTGGGGCTCCAGCCCCTTCCCCAACTCCGTTCCTTTCCCTGGACAAGCTCCAGCCCCTCCATGCCCTTCCTGAGCTGAGGCACAGCACTGGAGGTGTTCCAGCATCCAGGCTGGAGCCTTCAGAGCAGTAACTTTAAAGTGGAATTAAATCTGAAACTCGTCTGTTGTCACGTGTGTAAATCCTACAAGGATGGATTTCCTTGTTCTATATTAAAAACACATTGAAACACTTGTAGTGACTTATCAGACATAGTTCAAAGTGATGTAAATTGTGTAAGTGTTGTACATGTTCCTGCTGATAGGGCTGGTGGGCTCTGTTCAGTACACTTTAGAGTTCAAACATCAGTATTGACAAAATATTGAGCGTCAAATTCTGCCAGAACAAGGCATTTATGTCCATTGATTCCTTGAGATAGGACAAAGGACACAGTTTGTGTTCACTGCTTCCTGCAGCCCCAAGGCAAAAGGAACAAGTTTATTCTGCTTTTTATTGTATAAACAGGCCACAATACTGAAATATTTGATAGTTGAAATTGGCTTCCTGAAAATATAAAGGGCTTTTCCATGTGGGCATGCAAAC
The DNA here is from genome assembly GCA_013398115.1 of Falcunculus frontatus. Classification (NCBI taxonomy): domain Eukaryota; kingdom Metazoa; phylum Chordata; class Aves; order Passeriformes; genus Falcunculus; species Falcunculus frontatus. The sequence continues at coordinate 20,817 of VZRV01005605.1, read as the reverse complement.
AGAAAATAGGAAAGTTACTGAAGCAGAGTTTTCCTTGCCTCTCAGCTGGGCAGGATAACATGATGCTTTTTCTGGGATAACCTGCTCAGGAAATGAGCCACTTTGGCTTCACATGCTGTTCCTACAGGCTGGATTGTCACTGTGGCTTAGAGTTCCATGAGCAGAGCTTTGTGTTGTATTCACGTGTCCACGAAGCACAGGTCCCAGGAATGTGATGCTGCAAATCCAAGTGGAAGACTAGAGTCTATCCAAAACATTGACATCTTCTGAGACACAGGAACTTTAGGGAATAATGGCTGTTAATAAGATCATGAATTCTTATCAAGAATGAAGTTTTGAATTTCTCTTTTCCTGCCTAGGAGTTGTGCTTTGAAAGTGAAATAATTTAGTGATTTTTAAATCACTAAATTTTAAAGAATTTAAATTTTAAATGTTATGTTTTATTAATTCAAGTCTAATTTATAATTATTGATTTTTCTGGATAACAGAGTCACTCCAGTAGTGCTTTATGATATCTACTTCTTTCAGTAAACAGATGAGAAGTCCAAACTGAGGCTTTGCTTTCAGAAGCACTTCAAAAACTTTTGCTCATGAACTCTAAGCGTTCCTTTATCTCTATAACATTCAAGATTTGGTAAACAACAAATCTTCCTTTAATAAAAGAATTTCAAATAGTCATAGGGAAAACAACTTAGTGATTGTAAACAGGAGGTACGAGGAGAGTTGTTTATGTAGTAGCTTTCCAAAACTGTGGATAATTAAATGCTGTCATGGGAGATTAAGTAAAAACAATTATTTGCAGAGCAGTTCTAGATCAGTGGAGTGGTTGGATTAACCAGGCAGCTGGGAACTTCAGAGGTGTCTCTTGCACATTCTCCTGCATTTTTTCTTCCTGCCAGCCTTGACTGTGGTGTTCTGGTTTTTATCGTGGTGGAATTTAAAACTGGATGAGAGGTTGAAGATCTTTATTCAGTCCTGAGGGGAAAAAGCTAATTGGTGTGGGGTCAGTGAGTGAGGAAAAAGTGGAGTGATTCTATAAGTCCAAAAAAGTTCAGTGTGCTTTAGTTTGTTGGGGTTTTGTTTTCTGAAGGATAAATGCTGTTTAATGATATTGCCTGGAGAGGTTTGGCAACTGTTCCAGCCACGGTACCTTTTCCCATAAATCCGTTTTTTGTACATCCAACAGAAGAACTGGAAGGAGAGGAGGGAGTGTCTGACTGTTGGCAGCGTTTTTGACAGGAAAGTTGTGGATTTGCAAGTTGCAGAGCTCTCGTTTGCATTTGGTGACCAAGTACCATCTGGAGCATCACAGAGAATTTAGACTCAACTCTTGGGTTTTCTCTCTTCTCCCACTCCTGCTCTGGACCCTGTGGGTTCCATACAGGTTACGGGGAAGAGAGATCTGTTCCTCAGTTCCCTCCTTTGCTTTTGCAAAGAGCACTTTGCTCTGACACTTTACACAACTCCAGGAGTTGGACTTGATGATCTTGTGGGTCCCTTTCAACTCAGAATATTCAGTGATTCTCTGGCAGTTTTGTCTGTAAATTTGTAATCTCTGTATTGGATTTATGGATCTATTCAGCTTTGTCTGCTGCATCTGTGGTACAGAATATTGGAATTCTCAGGGATAATGCAGGGATTAATGTACCACTGCTGAGAATACAGCTTGGTGACTGTAAGCACAGCACTGAAGGTAGACTCTGGAAGGCTGGCAGGATGTGAGACAGGAGCTTGAAAATGAGTAAATTCTGGGTGTTTGGTAGCTCTTTAGGTAAAACTGCATCGTTCTATCAGTTTAGTAGCTTGTGTGCCTGAACTTGCTGATTCTGGTAGGTATTTGGGATTTCCATCTGATATACTGCACTTGATCCATTAATTTCTGGAGCTGCTTCCCCAGAAAAAAGACACTAATTCACTTTCTGCTATGTAGAATGTAAGAATTTGGATGGAAATGCTTATGAAGAATAGATTATCTCGAATGAATTAGGCAAGTCTTTCCTGAAAGCTTATTGTACGTGATCTTCGCAGCTTGGTAAGTTTAAAAACGTAGCTGAAATTTGAGCTGTGACAGGAAAAACCTGGAGCTTCGGCTCGTTCCTGTTTATGAATTCTTGGCATATCGGGCTGGCGCAGCCGTAATCCCCCAGTGCTGATAAAAGTGAGGAGGGAAAAATGCTGCCTGTAGGAAGGGCTGTGTGCAAGGCACCCACGTTAACCCACGTGGTTGTGCCCCAAAATTAATTTCTGCTATTGTTTCTCTACCTGAAGTTTGCTGATTTTTACCTACAGGAGAGCAGGACAGGCCAGCTCTGTTTTTAAGGATCTTTCCTGAGGAGAACAACTTGCCTCAGAACTCAATTTAGGTGGTTTTATTCCTGCTGGGAAGGGTTCTTGATGCTCCCTTATGAACTGCCAGATTTCAAAGTTTCATTTATCAGTCAAGTCTTCTAAATTAAGTCAATGTTTAACCTCTAAATGTTTAGTAGTTGGTGTTTATCAGCATTTATTAGGGATTTAAAAAAAATAGAAAACTTGGAAAAAATTACATTTTTTGGTTCTGCTAATGTAAAAGAGAATAAAGTACTGAAAAATCTACTTTCCGTTTCAATTTGTGTCTATTTAAGGTTCTTTCAGGGTACCATCTTATTTCTGCAACAGTAAGGAATTGGAGCTCTGTCAGGAATTAGAGAGTGTGTTCTAAGCTCTGTGTAGTGAGATAGGTTAGTTATTGAATGAGAAGATGTTCCTGTCTGTTCAAAGATGTTTTAAGTGTGTGAAGCGATGCATGAAATGAAGACTGAGCCCCCTTGCCATGAAATGGGTGTTCAAATAAGAGTGCTCCTCAATCTTTTTATTCTGTTATGAGATTATGGGAAGCGAGGGAGTTGCTGCTGGAACTGCATTACAGCTGGCTTGGAGACTTCCTTGGATTTACCCAGAGGTTATTCCTGGGATCCCTGGGCTTTGGTGAAAGCATGGGATGTGCATTACAACAATTTTCTGCACTCTGAGTAACTCCATAAAGCCCAGAACTCTTGCCATGCCCAGTGGTACTGGGAACGAGAGCAGCCAGGGCATGGAAAAGCAGCTCGTGAACAAGGAATAAAGGAGCTGAAATGCAAGGCTTTTGGAAGGCTTTCCATTTAAAAAGCAGCAATGAATATCAAGCAGCTGAGTACCACTTATTAATAATTTGAAGTGAAATCTGAAAATGGTTAATTGCCGGTTCTTGAGCGTGGAGTGGAATTAACAAGTAGGTTCCTATGACAGAAGACTTTATTGGAATATTAAGTTACTGAAAAGTCTGTTTGTGGCTTGATTATTTTCAATAAGATAAGTCATTTGCATTTTCTTAATTGCCTAGCATAGATTATTCCCAAAGACATGAAAACAAAGTTCAACTTTTCCATTCTTCTGGCAGGAGGATGGGATTGAAAAGTGAATTCCTACTTTCTCAGCTCGCAGAATTGTTCCGTGACCCTTATATCTGACACTGGTAATTGGTGTCCAGTGATTGCCAGTTGAAGTTCAGCTTAGACAAAATAAACTTTTTCTTTTAAGGAGGCATATTAAATGAGGTTATTATGCCATCATTTGGGATTAAGGAATTGCTTCATGGGAAAATGCCAACTCCTTTTATACACATGAAGTTGACAAGAGCCTTATTGTGTCTGGGCAAGATGTCTTCATTTTGTTTTGTTTTCTTTTAAAAATAAATGTTCTTCCCACCACTTCAACGCCTTTTACTTGGAAGTTGGTTTATGGGAGTCGTTTAGAAAAAAAATTAAAACTGAGTGTCCCGTTTGGAATTCTGGTTGCACTTACCTTTGCCTTAATTCCTCTTTCTTTCAGTGGTTTTGTCTCCACATGAACAGGGAATCTCAGTGTTCAGAGCAGGATCCAATGAGTACGTGTGGCATTTGTGAATTCATTACCAATTCTAGTCAAGAAATGGGCTTTACTGATCTTATGGGTCCCTTCCAGCTTAGGATAGTCCATGGATCATTCTCACGTAGTGCATTTTCCCTCTTTATACAGCTGGAAATATCTAAGGCTAAAAAGTTATAAAAAAATCTGAAATCTACCAAAGGGCCATATGTAAAAAAGCCTAATGCTTTATGTTATTTTATTTTATTTGTATCACTCAAGAATTAGCATCTTGGTTTTGTTTGTGTCTGGGAGTTTTCCTGTTGATTGCAACAAATTACCTTGTGAAAACAGTTGAAGGAAAGACACTGATGGGAGGCAAAGCCAAGAAATTCTCTACTGAATCCATGTGCTTCCTCATAATCTTTCTGCTTTCCAACTATAAGCTCAGCTCAATTGAAATAGCTGAAATTTTGAGTAATTAACCTTTAGGTTTTAGTGGCCACACAACAGTTCTTGTTTTTCTCTGGTGCTTTTGTGGGACAAGGAGTTGGTATTCCTGAGGCAACATTACCAGCTGCCTTCTGGAGGGACATTTAATGGTCCTTTGGCAGGACCATTTCAGCAAGGCCAGACTTAGAGCAAATCCAGGATGTTTAAGGTGGGATGGAACTGGTGCTGTGGAAGTGGAACTGCCCGGAAAGCGCTGGAAATCCAAAGCAAGGTTCCAACAGCTGGGAATCCCTCCCAGTAACAGCAGAGTGAGGTGTTACTAATGAATCCGGGAGAACTATTGTGTGAAATGGGCTTGGAATTAACTGGAGTGCTGAGAACAAACTCAAGTCCAACTTTTGAATGTAAATAAAATTGATGTGTTACCACAGGCAATTCGGTGAACCACGTAATTAGGTTTTTTCCCATGAAAAACAAGACATTATGCTGCAGCTGCAGCAAAGCAGTATGTAAAGGATTTATATTCTAGTTATATGAAAATTAAACAATCATTAAAAGACTGTATTTTTAAAAGTGCTGCTTGGGGGGGGAATGAAAAAAATCCAATCAGTAGAATTTATTTTTCAGCGATGTATTGGGCAATATCAGCCACAGTAGTTGATGTTTTTTCCTCTAGGGAATCTCTTTTTCCAGTGAAATGAACTCACTTAACTGTGTGAAGTAAATCTAAGTTAGCTTGAAGTGAAATCTGCATTAATAGGGCTCATTACTGATGTTTGTATTTTCATGTATTGAGTAATTCTAAGAACATAGGGTAAGCTCTACTGGAAAACTTAGGCTTTAAAAATAGATGAAATGCCACCTTCAGAAGAAAATGATTAAAAAATTGCATACAATTGCATTTTGGTGATGCCATTTTTAGAATAATTAATGAACTTTAAGTGACAATCGGTGCTGGATTGCGAACAGAAAACACTGAAACACAGCTCTGCTGATGTTAACACATTCCTCTTCAGAGAGATGGTTTTCATTACGTAAAAGTTACTTTCTTCATAATGAAGTTCCTATTAAAGGTCATAAATCTTACTACAGAATTCTTATACCTCAAGCCTGAGAGCAGTTTCATTTTAAGTGGGCTTCATTATCCACCTGCACTTACTTATCCTGGGATTTCACTGTAATCTGTAGGACAAGTACCTTGGATACCTGGCAATGTGTCCATGTGGCAATTTCCAGATGTGATCCGTGGCTCAGGGTGTCAGTGATCAGCCAGGAAAACCAGCTTTGGAAATGTGAAGTCTGTCCCTGATGTTCATTGAAACCTCAGGGCCCTGAAGCTGGAATATGGCTTTTCCAAAGAAGCGAACAAAACCGTATTCCTGCATGGAATGAAGAAGGAGGAGCAAGTGGGAAACAACTGAGCTGTAGTACATGGGATAGGATAAGAATGAGGGTGGATTCTTATCTTTGCTCTTTGCCCGTGGGAAGTGGGGGTTTCAAAAGGAAAAGAAAAGGCTGGTGTTGTGCTGTTAGTTAAATATTAGTCTCTTGCTTAAAAAAAAACCCCAAACCAAGCACCCACGTGTGGCAGTCACTCATATAATGGTAAGCAGAACTTTGAGTGGAGCGGTGTAAAATTGATTTTCCAAGGCTGAAATGCTCAGTACTTAGAAGGGAAGGTACAAGCCAGAGGAAAGGCATACTGCAGGGTGGTCACAGCTGAAATGCTTTTGCCTTCTTATGTAAACCACACTTCAATGTTCCCGTGGAGCTGAGCAGAGTGAGCAGGAGCTGCAGCCCAGGGCCGGGAGCTCAGCCTGGCTCTGAGCAGGAGAGGCTGCAGTGCTGCTTTGGTCCCACCGATGCCCTGCAGCTGTCCCTGTGCTCCCTCAGCTCAGGGCTGCCGGCTCAGGCACAGTTTCAGTTTCTGTTCCAGTGCTGAGAGCTGGGGGCTCCCTGAGCTGCCTCTGCCTTGGCACAAGCCCAGTGCTGGGCTGGGCCCTGGCACAGCCACTCCGGTGTTCCCTGCCTGTCCCGACAGCCATTCCTGCTCAGCCTTCTCAGCCCGGATCTCTCCGCTCCTCCTGGCAGTGTGTGCCAGTAGTTGCACAAAACCAGGGGTCATTTATTGCTTTGGAATAGTCAGTGAGCCAGAAGGGGTCAAGCTGAAATGCTTCAAATTTCTGTAAGAAATTGATGGATGGATTGTACAAATCACCAGGCAAAAGTAACACCTCAAATTCCTGGAGAAATTGAAGTGTGAATTTCCTATATTAAAGCTTATATTGACTTGGTCTTAGAAGGAAGAACAGAAGGTGGCAGGTGTGGCAGTTTTCAAGCGGGAAATAAATATCAGATTTTCAATAAAACATTTCTATTTTGTAGTTGTTCCAGGGCATTCTGGTTGCTTCTGAAAGACAAGTAATAGAACACCTTTCCCACCTAGGGAAACTTCCGGTCATAGGTGATGAAAGGATCATTGTACAGGATTTTTTTTTTACTGGAATGGCTTTAGGAATTTCATATTTATTCTTTAAAGCTCCCTAAAGAGACTGGAAGTATGGAGAGTGTTATTATGTCTGCAGGGGAAGAGCAGGGCCTGGGGTCTGATGGGTTTGTGGTTCTGGGGAGCTGGAAGGAAAATCTCTGGTTCCCTTGGAGTTTGATAAAATTGATTCTATGCAATATTTGCTATATATGTAAACAAAATTCCCTGGAATCTGTTCTCTAAGGCAGGTGAGGGGGAAGTGCGTGGGGTTTGTCTCCCCTGTCATGTTTTTGTCTCTTCTGTATGAAAAGGATGTGATTTCTGCTGTCATGCTAATGAGCAGTGTGACTGTAAAGCAAGTTTGGCTTCTGTATTTGAGTGACATCCTCTGCTCTGATCAGGGGACGGAGGATTCTGGACTGTGCTGGGATAGAATGGGGAAGGGCTTAACTGACAATCCTGCCCTTTCCAGAAATATTCCTGAGCATTCTGCCACTTTAAATGGCTGCTGGTTAAGAGGAACCTGTGTTCCTGGCAAAAGCTGTATAGGTTTTCTTTAATGTGTAATTGGCTTACTGAGAGATAACTTTTTTTTTTTTTATTTTGTACTAACATTATAGTTTGAATACCTTACAAGTCACTTAAGGATTCTCTCACCATCCTTAACAGCCCTGAGCTGGGAGTCTAATTTGGATTTTCTATACAAAGCAAAGTAAGATTTCCATTGCTGCACCATACTAAAATAAATACTTCACTAAAGCTGGGGTGTCCTGAAGTGGTGTCACCAGCGTTGCTGCTGCTTCTCTGCTGATGTTTGTGCTTCCAGTTTTCAGAGCCCTCTGGTCCTCTGCACAAACCCATGGAATTTATACCCAGAAGGGTTTTGCAGCCCAAATGGAGGAGTTCCCACTCATTTATTCCCGTTCTTTGGGAAATAGTGCGTTCAGGAGCTAATAAGCAGGCGAGGTAAAGCTGAGAGTAATAAACAGCAGTGGGTTTGAGAGATCTCCCCCAGGAGCCTTTGTACCTGGAGAGGCTGTCCTTGGAAACGGAAAACTTCCAGACAGATATCCCCTGTCCCACCCAGCTCTATGTGGAATATGGCTCAGTCCCTCTCCGCCTTTTTCCTAAACTAAACCAGACTGGAGGAAGCATTATTTTATTACTATTTCTTTTGCTGTAAACCACAGTTAAGGCCTGGAAAGTGTGAAGAAAAATGTTTTGCCTGCAAGACTGTTACTGCTTAGTCTCAAAAGAAATGCTCTCTGGTACTGAAATTCCTAATCCCTCCCCTTTTGGGATAGGGGTTCCTGCCTGGCCTTGTGCTGGGAGGTTCTCAGTGAGCCCACAAAGGGTGATTGGTGAGCAAACATCACACTCAGGACTGTTTGCTTGTCCTGCCCCAGACAGCTGCTGTAGGATGGCTGAGCCTGGGGGCGAGACACTGCTCACATTCAAGGGCTCAGTTATTGTGTGGGAACAGCGGAGAGAAAAGATCCTGGTGCTTAGAGGTACACTAAATATATATATTTGTATTTTAAAAAGGAATCATTACTGTCTGAAGAAGTGACTTTTGAGTTTAATGTGAATTTACATAAGTTCAGTTTTCAGTTCCTCAATGAGTTTTTGCAATTATTTCACACATTTATTTATTTATTCCTGAGTAGTAAACACGCCAGCAAACCTGTGTTATAAATCCCCTAGGGAAATGTTAATTTGCTTTATTTTCCCTCTTCAGGTACTGACTACAGTTTACATTTTGTCATTAATGCACTGAACAGGAGTTTCTGTAAGTTTCTGAAACTCAAAATGTTAAAATTGAATACCAGCCCCAAATTGCCACTTGCTGCCTCCTTAGGATTCCTGCTTGTGCTCCCCAAATATTGGAAGAAGCAACTGAGATTTTTAGTAGTTTCTTGTGAATTTACTTGCTTTGTTTAATTGACATGTAATAATTTCACTGAAAAAGTGGAGACCTTAGATTACTGGTGCATTGGGAAATCTGGAAGCTGTTCATTGTCCAAGATGCCATTTTCTGGAGCTGGCTGGAACAGCAGGATATCAGAGCTGTGATGCTGATGTAGCCAAAATAAGGGGCTGTGGAAGGAGCTGCCCACGGAGAAGGCTCCGTGATTCATTTCTGTGTGAGTTCAGAACCTTCCAGTGCTCAAACTGCTGAGCTCGGGTGTTCTGTCCTGTCATTTGTCTTTGTTTTAATGGGATTAAGTAATTATGTGTGCATTTTCTTTCAACTAACCAGCCTGATAAAAGCAGGCACAACTGAAGAGCCTATAAATTGTCAGCTCTCGTGTTCCAGCAGAAGTGCTTTGATGGCTCTGCAGATTTTACGTCTTGGTGCATATATTTAGCTGCCCTACTAAGGTGAGTAAGACTAGAGAGTAGTTTATGTAACTGATGGGCTGAGGGTCTCCCCTTGGGAACGTGCCTGGGGGGAAATGGATCTCAGCTCCACAGGAGTTTTAAGGGAGCCATCCCTGGCACTTCCAAGCAGAGATAGAAGCTGTTCTCCCAAACACTGAAATAACTTCATTGGAACTAATCATGTCTGGTATTCATACTTTGGCTGTATCAGTTGTAGGTTGAAATACAAATTTTGCTGCTGCTTTGCAAACCCTCTGCCTGTGTCCTGCAGCTGTTAAGGCTCACTAGTTTTTTGTAAGTTTGACATCCATCTGATTTTTCAAGTAGGAAGTGCTCACCATGTATCGTGGCATCTGCAACCCTTTGTGTTTAATGAATTCATCAGGTGTTTGCTGTGTGATACTATCAAGCCACTTAATTCTTTTTAGAACTTCATTCTTTCTGCATGGTGTGTTTATGCATTCAATTTTATCTTTACTATTAATTCAAATTAAGTCTTGGTTCGAGAGTTTATGTAATCACTTTAATGAAGTGGCTGTGCCTGTTCACTGCTTCTTGTTTATTTTAAATATTGGTCTGGGGAAGTAGAGGTTTTAATGTATTCAAAATTATAACCAGCAGTAACTATGCAATAGTCCTCTATTAATTCAGTTTTAAGAGCTCTGCATATAAGATGACTTTTACACTATTGTGCTGTCTCATAATTTCATGCGAGAACAGGCTGCTGTTAATTTGTTTTCCTGTTAGTCCATATGTGTCACAGGCAAAATTTGTCATTACTCTTCTGGCTTGAAGTTGTAGTGTCAGCAGATCCACTTCTTTTCTGGAGTTTCCCTATTACACTTAACAATGCAGTTTCTTAATTTTTGGGCTTGTGGCCACTTAATCCCAGGTAGCCATTTAAATTAACCTGTTAGGATGAGGAATGAATTACTGCATCCTAAAATTTACTTTTTTTGTAACCTGTACAGTTTCAGAGGCTTTCTGTGGTTACTTTGCACATGATAAGTGGTCTTGCTTTAAGAAGAGTGACCTGTGATGGAAATGCACAACTTCCCAAAGCCTGTGGGGGGCAATAATCAGTCCAGGCCCCCTTGTTTGCCCTTCTTACACATGGAGTTGTTGGTGTCCTGGTTTCCTCACGCAGTGGACAGGTTCTGTGGGAATGCTGACCTCTCCGATGGTCACACCCTCCCTCACCTGGCTGTTTGCAGTGGTTTCTGTCGGGTGCCGCGCCAGGGTTTGGCATTCACAGCGGCTGGCTTCTCCAACACCCCGGCAGCAAAGAGACGGGAAGGGCTCCCGTGTAGAGCTCCAAGAGTGAGAATTTATTGCATCCTCACCGATGGAGCATTCCAGTGATGAAAGCCCAAACACTGGAAGCGTGGGATTTTATACGGGAGTGGGGGAGACCATCAGGGACCAATGGTCTGGGGGCTGGGGGGCGGGGCACAGGCGGGGCTTTGGCATATAAGGGAAAAAGGGGCACAGGAATCCACAGGCTGGTCAGGGAAACAGAACTGGGGTACGTTTGCATGGCAGAACAAAAAATATCTGGGGAGGCCTCACCCTAACCTGGGGATATCTCTCAGGGTCTGTCCCTCTAGGGGACTCTCATTCTCTGATTGAGATATTCACTGGCTCCCACAGTTTCCAAACCACACCGGTGGCTGCTCTTGCTTTGGGATCTGGAGCTGCGGAACCGACTGGAACCAGGAACTGGGAGCTGCCTCAGCCAAAGCTTTTGTGTTCAGCATTTCCCCCCTGGCCACCCCCTCTAAGCTGTGAAGTTATCCAGGATGTGTGTCCAGGATGTGGGATGGAGGAGGAGGAGGGAGTCCTGGTCCAGGATTGCTTCTAAGTGCTGTGCTGAACAAGCAGGCAATGCAAATGGTGAATGGAAGGGAACCATTCCTTCCAAGAAACCATCCTTCTAATTCCAAGCATTGGTTATTGCTCCACCTTGTCTCCGTATTTTGGGAGCTGGGGAAATTGGGAAAAGGAGAGAGAGCTGGTGTGGAAACGTTTGAAACCAGCAGATACCCATTTTCCCCTCTTGTTGCTCACACTACTCCCAGCTAAGTCTTCCTGCTAATCCTCACATGATTAAGGATGTTGGATGGTGACACAAAGAACTCTACAAAGTAATGCTTGAGGATATCCCGCTGTGTGCATTTGATGCCACATCTGGGATGAGATTATAAATAAATAAATGAAAAGGAAAAAGAACAAAAGAAAATACAACCCCGAAATCCCATGAACTGTAACTTTTTAAAGCCTTTGAATATACAGTGCTTAAGGAAAATGGAAGAAGCTAAGATATTTTGTACAAATACATTAGAAAAGAATACAGAGTGCATTTGGAGTACAAAGACTCCCAGAGTTTTATTGGCTGTGGTTGTTGTCAGTGTTAACAAAACACACAGTCGGCATGGCCCCAGTCTGTCACTGTGACATGTTGAGCACTTGCAGATGTAAATCCCCATCATATGTCAGAAATATCACATTTTGCAACCAAATAAAAACACACAGAAACTTGGGATTCACAGAACTTTCTGCCATGTACCATAACTCTGGCCATGGCTTCTGTTCAGCGTTGCAGCTGCCCAGTGGATAAAGGGAGTTTTCAAAACCATATGTGCTGTGAAAATGGGGCTGTTTATGTAATGATAGTTTATTTAATGGGAGCTTTGCAAAGAATTGACTGTGCTGTGCAGTGTCCAAGAGGGTGAGACACAAAGGAAGTGGCAGGCACAGCCATGATAACCTGAAATCACATTATCAGATTTTTGTGGAAGTGGATTCAGTTTTTCAGAGGTGAGTATTTCACTGCTGCCAAAAGACTGGTTTTGTACATACCAGAAGTGGCAGAGTGATGAGAATTGGCGATTGCCCAGCATTTACTGTTCCTCAGTACCAGTGAGATAACTGGGTTTGTCACTCAGCTGCAGTGGGTGCATTGCGTGGGTGGCATTAGGCCCTGGTGCCTTTTCCCCTCAGGAGACACCATTTGTTGTGACAACAGGTATTTGTGTCACATGCCCAGTGTGGGTGTGTGAGGGGTGTGCTGCACCCTGGCCTCGGTGTGCAAGCACAGCAAACGTGTTCAGCACGTGTGGCTGAGCTGAGCTGAGCCGAGTTCCTCCTCTGCAGGGTTGGGGGCAGCTGCCAAATGGCCACAAACCACCCTGAAATGCTAAGAGTCCTCGTGTTTCAGCACAGCTTTGATGTCTGAAGAGATGCAGCCTCAGGACGTGTGTAGGTTTTGACTGTGGATGCACATTTCCTTCGTGACTCTGTGGATTTTCTATTCTGAGCAGCAGTGGTTGTGTGAGGGGGTGCCTGTGCTCCCGGCCTGTCCATTAAGCTGGACCATCAACCACCCTTCTCTCTCCAAGTTAATAAATATTTTAACATTTCATCCATATTTATTGAATAAAAACTGGCCGCCACTACAGAATCAAAGTGTAAAGGGGCTTTTTGGGCTGTTATCTGGAATAGAGTTGGGAAAAGATAAGCCCGTAGTGCCTCTTGGATTCCTGTCTGATTTAGCCTTGTAGGAAACGTGGTAATGCTTGGCTTTGTGTTGGTTCTGGTTTAAAACTAAACCACCGGATTCTCTGATTTACATAGCTGAAATAATTTTGCTATTATTCTATTTACATTAGTATTGCCTTGTGTATTTGTTAGGCAAATGAATTCCTTGTTAAAAGGCTGGGAAGAGGATTTCGAAACACTGTGATTAGTTCCTTTCTTTTGGAAGAAATAGTTAACAAATAGGAAAATGCTGCTGGAGAGCCGGGTTTCTGGCAAGCCCCGCCGGTACAGAGTGTACTGAGCTGGAAATGTTGCCGAGTTAGCACAAACTGTCTGATATAAAAAGCACGTTTTTGTTATAAACACTGCCTGCTCAACAGAGTCGTTGGTCTTACAGAACAGCTTTAAACAGGGACTGTTGCTTTTGAGTAATATTAAATATTTGTCTTCTGGTGAATGTTTTCTTAGGAAAAATCACTGTAGATAGCAAACAAACCAATTCTTTTATTATCTAGTATAAGTGCACTTGAACTTCCTTGTTTTTATCTCAACTGCTTCACTTGAATTTATATGTTTTTGGAGAGGTTATTTTTCACTTGAAAAAGTTTTGGGTTATTTTTCTTCAAAAAAAAGTATTTGTACAGGTGTCTTCAGATTTCAAAACAGGCTTTGTTCTTTCTGAGCTTTGTCTTGTTGTTTTTCTGGCTTTGTACTGACACTTTGTGGCTGTTTCTGTGGTGTTTCAAGTGACAGGAGTCACAACAGTAATGGAAAATAGCAACTTAAATAAACATTTTCAGGAAGTATAAAGCAGGGTGAGTGTGGAAACCTTCCCGAGCTCAAACCCTGTACAAATGTTCTTTACAGCTCTGCCCTGGGAGTAGATTTACAGGATAGAGATATGAGGCTTTTAGATTTATTATCTGCTGCTTTTTTTCAATATTAAATGCTGTGAACAAGATGTCTCTAGACACTGTATTTTGTGAACAATCTGGTGGGTATTAACTTATAATCAGCATCAAATTTTCTTTTTATTGTACAGGGTGATCGGTGTATTCTCAGTGCTAGGCTGTGTCACCATTCCTTACTGGATCCTGCAGTGTATAAATTCCTTTTTTCCAGCTGTCTCTGTGTACACAATTGAGGAGGTGATGCCATCTTTATTTTTCTCTCTGTGTGGTAGTGCATTCTAAGAACAGGATGGAAAAAAGTTCATTTTGGAGCCAAGTTCCATTTTGTAGTTATGATAACTGGTTTAGAGGCAGGGATGATGATTTCTGATCTCTGTGTGAAGATTTGTGGCTGTGCTGGAAGAGGAGCACAGCATACTAATTTGACTTATTTATCTCTTTAAAATTCCTTCCCAATATCCCATCCATCCCTGCCCTCTGGCAGTGGGAAGCTGTTCCCTGTGTCCTGTCCCTCCAGGCCCTTGTTTGATTTAAGCCATCTCCGAGTGTCCACTTGGAAGAAACTTTTTGGAGGGTAAAAAGTGTAGGGGGGCAGTTTTGGGTTTAGATCATAAACGTGTTTATCCTCTCCTTAACAACAAGGCAAATCTAATTACTTAATGCTTAACCAATGAATCAAAGCAAACTTTAATCCAGGCCTTTTCTTTTGTGCAAATTAAGTGGGCATGTCATTATTTAAATATCCAACAAGATTCTGGAAAATTTGATTAAACCTGCTAAGAAAACCTCGTGAAATGCAGGAGAGGTGAGGAAAGAATTACACTGCAATTGAGCATAAATAATTATTTTTATCAAATAGCAGTGCTCAGTAATGGTGTGTGAGATTTTATTTCTTTTCTTCTTTGCTTGTTTTCTTGGGGTTTGTGTTTTTTTCTTCTGTAAGCATCGGTCTCCTGCTGTCTGTTCTGGAAATTCTGTTCTGGGAAGATGCTGTGCAGTCAAATACTTTTTGAGTAAGGGAAAAAGGAACTTGTTTTTTGCAGATAATCCTTGTAGACATCAAGGGAAGAAAATATCAAAAGGAAGCTTATTAGAGGTCAACCAATTTTGTTTGGAAATGCAAGATTTGGAAAACTAAAGGTCAGTCTGAAAGGATGCTGGAAAATTGTTGTTCTCCCTATAAAACATGGCCCTTTTCACTTTAAATGCTGCATTTTGAGAGCCCCTGGCTGTTCGTCCTTGCACACTCACCCTGTGTGGATTCCTGTGCCTTGCCACTGGGTAAATGATTAGCAATGGGAAAATGTTACACAAGAATGTTAATTGTAAATCTAATTATTTCCTTCTAAAATGAACCTGCAGCAAATTTCTGGTAACTGTTGTTAGGAGGAAAGGGAGGTGGGCGTTTGAAGTAGCTGAAACTTAGGGTGGTTGAAAGGGGATCTGGTGATTTGGACAGAAAGGAGACTTTCCACTGGCATTTCTAACACATTTTGGAGGATAATTGAAACGGGGATTTTGTTTCAGAATACTCCATAGCTTTATTTTAAATGTGTTTCATGGAGTCACACACTCATTTAGGTTGGAAAAGACTTTTAGGATCAGGATATTTTGCAGCTTATAATAGAGCAGCTCATGGGATCAGGTTGTGAAGCTGATGCTTTTCTCCTCAGAAATAGTTTTAATTAAAACCTTTGAACTTTGGATCAAAAAAATCTACTTGGAAAGATGAAGGCCATGCAGTTTTGGCTTCCGAGGGGATGTGTGGGCAGCAGCAGCTCTTGCGTCAGTCAGCGCTCATTTCGTGTGTGAGTACAGGTGGGTCAGATCTCGCCTCCTCTGACAGCTGGTTAAAAACGCTACCCGCAGAGAGCTCACAAATGCAGCAGCAAACACCTTTCTCCCCACAACAGCTCACACTTGGTTTCAAGTTTGCAGCTCCTCCCTTTTTAAATTTAATTTTTGAATTTAAGTATCTTCAAATTTAATGGCCAGTGTAGTATAATTTCAGCACTGACCACATGTGAGTGCAAAAAAGGACTCCCAAAAGAACTCGGGGAAACTCTAAAGTTAGTGACAAAACTGAAAACTAAAAATTTCAAGCCATGTTTTTACTACAAATACTCGTTTTGCTACTAAAAATTTAGAGTCTCATTTGCTGTTTTTTAAAATAGATGAGAAATTACGCAAGTAAAGGCTTTGCAAAACAGAGGTTCTGCCAAAGCATAAACAGTTGTGTATTTGTATCCCTGTGTGTCTGCAAAACCAGGAAGTCAGGATTATCTTTCCTGTTTAAAGTGGGACATAAAACTTAGCCTGAATTCTTAGCGAATATCTGGAGCTCTGTGTGTGTTGAAGGTGGATGCAATGAGTGATAATGATCATGGAGAGGAATAAAGATGTTCTAAACTGGGTTAGAAATGACTCCTTCCCACCCCCTTTCAGCATTTGATATAAAAAAAGAATCTGGTAGAAGATCTCTTTGCTCATTCTGCCCCAGCAAACCATAAGAAGAGAAGCTGTTTTTAACTAGATGACATATTTAGTAGTTGCCTTGCCAAAAAAACTTTTTCCTTTCAAACTGGAAATAGTTTTTTGTTCTGAAATAATGGTCTTTTTATCTGCATCGCTTTTTTTCTCTGAAGCTGGTCCCTTCTTCGTAGAAGTTTATTTTTGTAAGGCTTTTCCAGATTTAGGAACTGCATTTGATGACTCATAGGATTTTTTTCCCTTTGCTTTCTGCCAGGTAGGAGCAGCTGTGTACTTGGTAATTAGCTTACTCTGCCTTTGCTTAACCACTGCGCTCTCACTGTGTTCTGGCTGAGGGGGGAAAACGCTGCATTTTTCTCCTGTTTGTTTTCTGTGTTCTGTCTACAAAAGCCAGTTTTACCAAGCCCTTGGAACAGCCAGAATATTTAAATAGAGCACTGAAGTAAAAGGAGGGCTGTAGAACTGCTGTAAATAACCCTTTTTTCCCCCCTCTGTGTTCACTTTCTCTGAACACGGCAATTTTGGACAGTATTGTAAGAGCACAGAGGCAACAAAAAGCAGATGGTTACTATAGTTTCAGTGAATGAAGCCAGTTTTACTTGGCTGAAGGTGTTTCCTAATTTCTGTCCTCTTGCCTGACATTCATGAAAGGCCTTTCTGAACACATTGAAGTCCTGACTGTTTTCATATAACATTTGATCTCTTTTACCTGTAAAAGCACAGGGACCATCTCTGATGTTTTTAAGTACATCCTTATGCCCGGGGTTTTATTGCCACTGTGCTTGACTCACACCTGTGGAGGAGCACAAGCACTTTCCTTATGCTTTGTCCAGAGAAGCTGTGGCTGCCCCTGGCATCCAAGGCCAGGCTGGACGGGGCTGGGAGCACCCTGGGCCAGTGGAAGGTGTCCCTGCCCATGGCAGGGGTGGCACTGGATGGGCTCTAAGGTCCCCCCAACCCAGTCCATGATTCTGTAAGTCAGTGACAAACACCACCTGTAGCTGTGGGCAGAGTTGGATTCACTTAAACTTGAGGAAACAAAGCAGCAGCCACAGCTTCCTTGTGCCCAGCTGGGGTTGTGCTGTGGGAAATTAATTGGAATTGCGGAGGAAGTGATTAGATGGCATTTCCAGGAAGCTGCAGTAGGTCTGTGGTCATCTAGGGGATGATGGTGAGGATGAACCTGTGTTATGATTAAACAGACACTTGAAGATGTGAAAGGGGTTCAGTTTGCTGTTATTTCATTAAATGAGCATCTGTTGAAGCCTTTTGATTTTAAAGCTGATTTTACAGTGCTTAAATCTGAATTTTCTTTGCATATTGCATAAGGCAAACCTGTCTCCTTGTCCATGTGTGGCTTCTTCTGTTGTGAAATCTTAATGCCTTTTGTGTAAAACTTGCTGTGTCCTGCCCGAAATACCTTGTCAGGTCTGTGACAGCCGATTTGGTAGCTGTGAATAGCTGTGATCCCGAATGGAATTCCTGTCACTTGAGGGGTTCAGGAGGAAGATTACTCAGCAACAGCCTCCCCTCCACCAGGATGAAGGACTTGCACAAACTTCTGCCACACAGAAATTGCAAGAGATGGCCTTTGCAATATCTGCAACATTTTCTTTTGCTTAATGTTTAATACTGAAGCCTGAAAAGGGTGGAAGAGTTTTTGTAGAGCATAAGGGCTGACAGCAGCATCCCCAGGTGGGTCTGCGCATTCTGTCATTGCCAGATGCACGTGGATGTGCTTTGTTCCCATTCCTGGTGTTGTGGAGCAGAGGTTGACAGAAATGATCTATTTTAGTGTGTGCGCAGAAGTGCAGGTACCAGTGTTCAGAGAGGGCTAAAAATTGCAGCTTAAATCTTTGATTTAAATTCCATGGAAGTTTCATGAAACTTGCATGACTTTCTGAGAGCAAAATTGCAAAACACTCGAAAAACAAAGTCCAAGACAAGTTTTGTGGTTTAGGTTTGTTAAATTCTTCTTTCCATACCCCCCGTGCCTTGTTCTGAACCTCCTGTCAGGAGTTTGGCATCAGGGAAGACAAAGGTGGTATTTTACAAGGTCTCTGACTCTCAGGAGACGTGGCCAGGGGGGCTTTGGGGTTTGCTGTGTTTGTTTTCTTTTTTCTTTTCCCAACCCTTATCTCCCAGCTTCCTGATGGCAGGAATTTACTGCAGAGCTCCGACCCCTGCCCTGCTGGCCCAGGCACAACCTGGAGCAACACTTTAAACCCTGAGTAGTTCTGTAGTAGTTGGCAGATTCTCGTGGAAGAGGATTTTTGTGCAGAAGCCATGCCCCAAAATATTTTTCAACTTCTAAAAAAGCATTCATTATAAATTCAGGTGTTTTAATCAGAATTGGGTGTTTGCTATGGCATCACTGCAGTGTTTCCTCTGGAATTGCTGAGGTTTTTAGCTCACAGCTTGAGTTCTTAAGTTTGGGGAAGCAGAAACCCTTTGGCTGATATTTTTTAGTTACTTTGGTAACTGAAGAGTGTTTGAATGTATCCACACAAATATATATACTTAATATATATAGGAAAAGCAGCATTTGGTTGGAGTACTAAGCATCTGTTGTGCTTCAAATTCAATTAGCAACTCAACATCTTCATAAAAATACCCAGGACTGTTCACAGTTAATGAGTATTTAATTTTATTAAGGTGCACACTTGGGGTGTGTGTGGGCATGTGAATGCAGAACGTACTTGGATTTTGCTAATTGTACGCTACTCATAGTGTATTAAAAACCTGAGATTTTAGTATTGCTCTGTACTGTGCATCGTGACTTTGGCATTGCTGAGGTGTTCATTTTGGCAGTAGTGCTGTTCTTTGATCATTTTTTCAGTATTTGAATTGGCACGTCTAACCGAGAGGAGTAAACAATCCCAACTATTTTAAACTACAGTTATGATTTGTTTTTTAAGATTGGATGAAAATCAGCTTAAACCTCCTTTGTGCCAACACTGGAATAGCAAGTAAGAAAAGAATTACCATTTAAAAAGCAGTGACTGAGAAGAATCTGCAAGTGAATTGTTTTGATTAATTGGTACCACCTTGAGCTGATGGGACTTTATATTAAAATTTATTCCTTACTTTAGGGAACAGATTTTTCCTTGATAGGTGTTATTGTGACTGTAATAGTGCTTTTGCTTTAGAAAATTGTCAGTTTTGTTGTCTTTCATACTCTCTGTAAAATGCCAGCATAATTTGGCGTTAATCCACCTGGATTTTTTCTTATTTTCTTGCTCTGTAAGAAAAGACAGAGCAACTGGAATGGTGATAAACACAGGAGAGGTGATGGGAGCAGGGAGCTGGAGCAGGACAGCCAGAGCCCCTGGGGTTGATGCGTCCTCAGGGAGTTCACTGGTGATAAAAAGTTTGGAGGAGTGGCTGATCCCCTGAGGACTGTGCAGCCCTTCAGAGGGACCTGGACAGGTGGGAGAGATGGGCAGAGAGGAACCTTTGGAAATCCCACAAAGGAAAAGACATGTCCTGCACCTGAGGAGAAACAACCCCAGGCAGCAGCATGGGCTGGGGCGACCTGTGTGGGAGTCAGCTCTGTGGAGAAGCGCTGGGCTGCTGGGGCAGGAGCGTATACGAGTCCATGGGGTGGAATTTCGGAAATCAGGTGTCCTGTCTGAGACTGAAGACTTTGGAGAGCTGCAAAGACTGCCAGAACAGTTGCAGCTATAAAAGCCAACAGAGAACAGTTCTTTTGGTATGGGGAATGAGTGTTAGAGTCAAAGGCAGGATAGGAAATAATGTGAATTAGGGAAAAGAGATGACCCTGGTACTTTCTAGGTATAAACCTACACAGAACTTGGTTGTTGTCTTGAATTTTCCACCCAGATCTTTCCCTATCTCAAAATTTGGCTTTAAGAAATGCAGTTTATACCCCTGGCTAGAAGCCAGGTGGACACTTGTGAGAGAAACTGGTGTTAGGACAGGAAAATCCTGCTGAGGGTTGCTATTTCCAGTTAAAAGGTTGGTTAGACTCAAACACCGAGGAGTCTTTACGGAATCTGTGGGTAGGGAAACAAATGATTCAACAGTGTTTCCAGTTAAGAAAGTTATTAACTATTCCTGGCCTTGTCCCTTCATCCTCAGGGAGCAGCTGTTAAAATCCAACCAGGCAAAACTTGAGCAGCTTATCTAAACCAGGTGCCATGAAAGGAACTTCGGTGTGCAGAAGAAAATAAGTTTTGTCTCCAGACAAACATCAGGTTTATCTGTGGCTCTGCGCTCCCGTAGACCCCGAGAGCAGCCTAGTGCTGATAACTAAGAAAGAGAGCTGGGGCCGGATCAGGCAGCCTGTTCCTAACCCAAAATACAGCATTTAGCCCAGATGAGAACCTGAGATGGGGCTTTGGAATCACAGACCGTGATCATTCTGTCTTGTACAGCAATCCTGAGATAATCAGAATTTGTGCTTTTACTGCTGAGCCCGATTCCCAGCAGGCTGGGGTGGGGGGCAGCAGAGACTGCTGAGGGGGCCATTACTTCAAGGCTGTTTGCGAATTCCTGTTCAACCCTGCCCACATGGCCTGGAGCTGAACACCCCAAACCTCACACACTCAAATGAATCAAAGTTGTTTAGTCTGCTTGAGGAACCAGCATTCCTGAGATCGAATAAAAATTCTCTGTGAAGCAGATGGAGCCCTACAACCCTAACTGCCCAGCTTGCTTCAGGTTTGC
>VZRV01005593.1:1175-23268 GCA_013398115.1 Falcunculus frontatus | reverse complement strand
CCAGGGATCCAGGGGCAGCCACAGCTGCTCTGGGAATCTGTGCCATTTCCAATGCTGGGTGATGCCAGGGAGAAGAGATGAGGAGGGGGATGGAGGTGACCGGAGTCACCCCGTGTCCCCTTGCTGCCACTCGGAGGGAGGAAAAGGGAAGGAAGGAAGGAAAACAGCAGGAACTCGGGCTGGGGATTGTGCAGGAATGACTCGAGGTGGGATTTTCCCGGATGAGCCAGACCTGGCGGAAGTTTGCACACACCCGTGGCAGCAGTGCCCGGCTGTGGCGGGGGGAGGCACCGCTGTGTCCGTGTGTCCCTGCTGGGAGGTGACAGGCACAGGGGGCTCTGCTTTGTCCCTGAGCACCTGCGAGTCTCTGAATTTACCGACTGCAGTTTTTCTGTGTGGATGGAGAGGTTTTGGTGGTTTCTGAACGCTCTGCCCTCGGGGAGCAGAGCACGGCAGCGGAGGCACCGCCGTGTCCGTGTGTCCCTGCTGGGAGGTGACAGGCACAGGGGGCTCTGGACCAGTGCTCCCAGAGCTCTAAACTGGTTTTCCTGCTGTTCCTCCCGCAGGGGAGCTGGGACCAGCGGGTGCAGCTGTGGGGATGCTTTCCTCTGCCGCTTCCCTCTTCCCGGTGCTTCCTTCCCCTCTCCCTCACTGAACCCCCCCCCGCTCGTCAGGGCTGCCCCAACCCTCCCCAAATCCGAGCTTTTCTGCCCCAAATCCGGGCGGGCACGCGCTGCCTGGTCCCAGCCGCTGTCCCCTGTCCCCTGCCCCACCCTGCGGGCGGCCAGCACATCCCTCTGCACGTACAGGCTCGGGGAAGGCAGGCCTGGCAGAGCTGGCTCCGGCACTGCTCTGCCCTATTTTACCTCCTTCACTGCTTGGGAAACATTTGGAGGGAGCCAGGCGGGACGCGCACACATTCCAGCTCCAGGAATAGCTCGGCTCTGCACAGCTCCAGAGCTCCCTCGGAGCTCCTCAGCCTCTCCCTGTGCACGGAGCAGCCCCGGGAAGGCAGAGCAGGGCTCCTGCAGCCCGGGATGGATCCCTGCAGGAAGGCAGAGCTTGGAATCCCGGAATGGTTTGGGTTGGAAGGGAATTTAAAGTTTATCCCATCCCACCCCTGCCATGGCAGGGACACCTCCCACTGTCCCAGGCTGCTCCAAGCCCCAGTGTCCAGCCTGGCCTTGGGCACTGCCAGGGATCCAGGGGCAGCCACAGCTGCTCTGGGAATTCCATCCCAGCCCCTCCCCACCCTCCCAGGGAACAATTCCTTCCCAAGATCCCATCCAGCCCTGCCCTCTGGCACTGGGAAGCCATTCCCTGGGTCCTGTCCCTCCGTGCCTTGTCCCCAGTCCCTCTCCAGCTCTCCTGGAGCCCCTTGAGGCCCTGCAAGGGGCTCGGAGCTCTCCCTGAAGCCTTCTCCTGTCCAGGTGAGCACCCCCAGCTCTCCCAGCCTGGCTCCAGAGGGGCTCCAGCCCTCAAAGCAGCTCCAGGGCCTCCTCTGGACTCTCTCCAGCAGCTCCAAATCCTGCTGCTGTTGGAATCCCCTGGGCTGGGGCAGCTCTGCAGGTGGGGAATCACCTGAGTGGGGCAGAGGTGCAGAATCTCCCCTTCCCTGCTGGGGCTCAGCCCAGGCTCAGGGGTGGGACCTTCCCGGGGCTGCTCAGGGCTCTTTGCTGTCCCACCCTGTCCCATTCCTGCCCCGCAGGTCCCAGCTTTAGCCAGGGTCACACCGGGTCAGAGGCTGCTGAGGGCAGATCTTCACCCCCGATTCGTGACCCACAGCTCCTGGTGGCACCAGTGGCTTTGCTGGCAGCGTCACTGGGCTGTGACATCCTGGGGACACCAAACCCAGCATTTGCAGTCCAGCCTTTACCAGAGTTCCCAACACCAGCACTGAGCTCTGTGGGACTCTTTTCCCACTCTCTTTTCCCCTAATTAATCCACACTTTTTGCCCATCAGTCCTGATTTAAGGCTCTGGAAGTTTTTTTGGGGGAGCACAAACAGAGCCCAGGACCCATGAAAACACCAGCACAGCACTGAGCCCTGTGGGGCTTTTCCCACCCCCTTTTTCCCCAAATCACATGTTTTTCCCTTCATTCCTGATTTAGGTCTCTGTTTTTTTGGAGGAGAGGGGACAAACAGAGCCCAGGATCCATAAAAACACCAGCACAGCACCAAGCCCTTCACGACTCTCTTTTCCCACTTTTCCCATCATTATTCCACACTTTCCCCCCTTCATTCCTGATATAAGGCTCCGCTTTTTTGGAAGGGGGCAGAGCCCCAAGGCAGCCCTTTCCCTCGTGGATTGTGGCACCTCAGAGGTGGTTTGGATGCTGCCAAACAGAGCCCAGGATCCGTAAAAACTCCGGGACGGTTGTCATGGCAACCCGCGCACGTGTGTCTGTGTGTGCCTGGCACGCTGCCTCCATCCCGGGTTGCCACGGGCAACACGAGCCAGCTCCCAGCCCCGGCGACATCCCTGGGCTGCCTGGTGGCACCTGGAGGCAGCAGAGACGTCCCGAGATGTCCCTGAGCTCGGCTTTGGCTCAGGGTGTTTTTCTCTCCCTCCTGGCTCCCCCTCTGGGGCTGCCCCAGCACCTGAACCCAGCTCATGGCTCCATCCCAAATATGTGGAAGAGCCAAAAATCAGCGGAACCCCTGTCCTGGGGAGGGCTGAGCCTGCTCTGCTGGCTGGCAAAGACACCAAGGGCCTGAGGAAAGGGGCTGTTGGAAATCTGGGCTCCAGAGGGGGAAGAGGAAGGTGAAATCAGCCTCAGCCCCGGCCAAGGGACACATTCCTGGCCCTGCCACCGCTGTCCTCAGGGGACTGTCCCACCTCAGCCGTGTCCTTTCTCGTCGCTGGGAGTTTGTTTTTGTAATTCTCAGCCTGAATTCTCCTTCCCATTGCCTGCCTTGTCAAGAAAACACAACTCTGGTTCTCCCCAGAACACCAGAAGCAGCAGATGGCCGAGGCACGAGGTCAGAGCTGGGGACAGAGGTGTCCATCAAAAGGTTTGGGGTGCCAGGATCTGGGATGTGGCAGAGACAGGGAGGCACAGCAGCACCAGGGTCCTGGGACTGCCTGAAAAGTCTGGGTTTCACTTGAAAGGACAGAAAAAAATCACAGCTCAGTGATGCTGCAAAGAGCAGCCCTCACGTGGCTCCAACTCTGTCAATGCTTCCACCAAAATCTCAAGCAGAATAGGAAAAAAGAGGAAAAAAGGGGAAAGAACAACCACAGACCCAACTGCAGAAATAAAACCAGGGCAAAATCCCAGGAAAGCTGAAATGCTGTTATATAAAACCATTCAGAACAACTTTTGGGATGCTGGGCTCGCCCCAGGCTGCTCCGGGACCCTGGACCAGAGAATCAAAGAGAAGGCACAGCAGAATCAGCTCCGTCATCCCTCTGGAATGAGCTCCCTCATCCCTCTGGAATCAGCTCCTTCATCCCTCTGGAATCACCTCCTTCATCCCTCCGGAATCAGCTCCTTCATCCCTCCAGAATCACCTCCTTCATCCCTCCAGAATCACCTCCTTCATCCCTCCACATGGGATTTTTGCCAAATGTTTCAGGACCGTCCTTTGCACTGGAATGTAACCCCAAAACTCTTCCTCTGCCCATTTAGGGTGAGGGTTTCCCACTAAAAGATGTGGTCAAACCCCCTGTCCAGCTATCAGCAGTGCAGGATCCTGGATTCTGGAAACACTGATCCCTTTGGAGAAGTTAAAGGAGAAAAAACTGCATGTTCCGTTGGAGTCCAAAAAAAGAAAAAGAAAAAAAAAAAAAAAGGAAAAAGAAAAAAAAGTGTGAGGGAATAAAAACCTGCAAGTAATTGGCGGGTGGGAACGCCAGATTGAAAAGAAATTTCTGGGGAGTTGTGTTTTGCAAACGAGGCAGGTGCTGGAAAGGAGAATTCAGGCTGAGAATTACAAAAACAAACTCCCAGCGACGAGAAAGGACACGGCTGAGGTGGGACAGTCCCCTGAGGCCAGCGGTGGCAGGGCCAGGAATGTGTCCCTTGGCCAGGGATGAAGTTGATTTCACCTTCCTCTTCCCCCTCTGGAGCCCAGATTTCCAACAGCCCCTTCCCTCAGCATATTCCTTCTGGAAAAGCTGATCTTCCTCCGTTTTTTCTCCAGCAGGACTCCCCAAACTCTGCTTCCCTGGGGCTCCCAGCCCTGTGTCCCCAAAGAGCCCAGTGACCCCCAGCAGGACGCAAACACCCTCTGGAAATCCCTTTTCCAGTGGGAATTTCATCAGCCTCGGCACAGACAGCGAACACAACCCAAGGGCAGCGTGTCCCTGCTGCTCCTGCTGTCCCCAAGTGTCCCCCTTTTTCCCAGCTGGAAAAAGGAGGAATGTGGCTCACACCCTTCAGCACCCCCGCTGTGCCACAAGGTCAGCTGCAGCTCAATTAAAGCCAATCATTTGATTATTTCTAATCATTTAATTGGAATTCTCTTCCCCGACTCGCTCCATGCATTAATTCCTGGTGCTGCCTTAAATAACTTTTATTGGGAGGTCCATCTCTGTGCGAAGCAAAAAATCACCAGGAAACGCCCCTGATCCCCCAAATCCTCTCAGCAACCTCTCAGGCCCTACCTGAGCACCCCCAAAAAGGCTTTGCACTGGGAAAGGCAGGGATCTGTGGGGAATCCCTGGAGCAGCCGGGATCCCGGAGCCCTGCGGGTGAAACATCCCCTAACATTGGAGACTAATTTAGAGTTTAGGGAGTAGAAGTGGGGTGGAAGCCCAGTTTTCCCATTTAAATGGGAAAAAAGATGCAGGGAAATGTTCCAGTTGACTCTGGCAGGTGCTGGGGGAGCTGCCTGGGGAGGCTTTTCCACGTGGCTGGGGCAGCTTTGGGGGAAATCCTCAGGACAGAGGACTGGGAAGGTCCTGCTGGGATCTTCCAGCTGGGAAGGGGCTGCTCCAGGGACAGGGAGGGATCAGGGATGCTCCAAACCCTGCTCAGCTTGCAGGGAACAAGGTGAAGAGAAGCCAAAGCACACCAGAGAAGCAAAACCACAGCAGAGAAGCAAACCCACTCGCATTTCTCGCTCTTCTAAAGGCTGATCCTCACCCTGCTGCCAAATAAACCCCAACCTCGACATGAGCAGGACCCCAGACTCCAAACCAGCACCCCAAAACCCCACAGCTCTCATTAGGAGCCAGGCTGCTCCTGGGCACAGCTGAGGGGAATTTGGGTGACCTGGGAGTGCCGGGAGATGAGAACAGTGCTGAAGGATGATGAGAGAGGTGTCTGCACACCCAGAACTCCTTCAAACGGGGCAATTCAGAGCAGCAACACCGAAATTCCACTCTGTGACCCCTGAGCCACCACCCCGTGGGCACGGGGACACCTCGGAAAGGTCTTCCCACACAAACCTGCCCCGGGAGCAGATTTTGTCACCCCTCAGGGATGCCTTAGAGAGATCTTCACACTCAGCCCTGCCCCGAGGACAGATTTTTGTCACCACCCTACAGGCACAGGGACTCTTTTCACACCCAGCCCTGCCCCAAATGCAGATTTTGTCCCCCCTCAGCCCCACTCTTCACCCCGCTGGCTCAGGGATGCCGAGCTCGGGTGCGCAGCGCTGCCTGGCACGGCAGCAAAGGGGTTAATTCGAATTTATGAGTTGATCCAAATCCCTGACCGCGTTTCCTGGAGGTGCCTCCTGCTGCCAACAGCGCCTCAAGCTATCAACAACCCCAAAACACCGTGAGGAGCCTCCCTCTGACCCCAGGGAGTGGGAGAGGAACGCGGGAGATGCGATTTTCCAGGGAGAACAGAGCGGTGCCTGGGAACAGCCCCATGCCGAGTTCCAGAGCCTGGCCAGAGCCCAGCTCAGGGAAGGATTTTGCTGCAGCCTCGAAAATAAACCAGGGGAAGAGCCAAGTTCACATCCAGCTCCCAGCCCCTCCCCGTGCCAAGAGCTTTGCAGAATCCGAGGCTGGGTTATTCCCCGCGAGGATGCGCTCGGAAAACTCCCGAGGTCGCAGGTATCGATCCCAAATCCAATTTAATCCAATCACTCTGGGAAAGCCTGGAAAACCTAAAACCTGCCACTTCCCAGGGGTAATATTTGAGACTAATTTAGAGTTTAGGGAGTAGAAGTGGGGTCGAAGCCAAATTTTCCTATTTAATGGGAAAAAAGATGCAGGGAAATGTCACAGTCAGCTCTGGCAGGTCTGCAGAATGGAACCCGTCGGAGCCTCTGGAATTTGGGATAAAATTCAAAGGAATGAGAGGGGGGGACTCCCTAAAGGCTGATCCTGATGGGCTTTCACCTTCCCTGAGCAAAATGTAAATAAATGTAAAACTTCCAGTGTGATGAACTAAATTATCATCTCTAAACGATTCCAGTGTTTTCCAAGCACGCTCGTTGCTTCTTGGGAATGATTTCACTGCCATGAAGTAAGGGATGAACGGGAATGCTGCTCATGGAAAACACAGCTCGTTTATAACTTCATTTTAGACACTTAAATTAGCGAGGATCAGCTCAGCCCAACTGGAATAATCATTTCAGCAGCAGAGTCAAAAAGCAAATGCAAAAGTAGTGCCTCACCCCAAATAAAATCGTTGTGCTGTCCCAAAATTCCCCTACAGAGCCCTCTCAGCTCCCTCGTCCAGCTGGAAATTTGTCATGGCAGAAGTCCTGGATTTGGGGAACGGGATCTTTGAATCCCATTAAAATTGGCTCTGAGCCACACACGGTTGGAAATCCTCACCTGCACCTGGGGCTCTGAGCTCTGCTCCCTCCGGCTCTCCCACACCTTGATTTGGGACACGATCCCAGGGAGGCACCAGGAGGGTGCCCTGCTTCCCAAAAATTCCACAGCCCCTGAAGAAGAGACGTCAGGGACACCTTTCACGTGCTCCTGGAGCAAGCCCTGGGAGTGCCGCGATTCCAGCGGCTCCGGAATTGAGCAACGTCTCCATGGATCTGGAGAGAGAGGCAAATAAAATCCGGGACTTGGACAAATAAGCCCGGAGGGAAGTTGCACAAGATCCTGGCACAGCTGGGGCTCCAGGGCTCGGGTGAAAGCTGGGAAATGCCCCCAGGCTGTGGCAGGAGCCAGCGGTGCCTGTGCCCGGTCCTGCTGCTGGCCCAACTCCCCACGGGCGCTCCCGGATTTCCCCAGGCTGGGAATGAGCTGCTGGAGCTAATTAGCAAATTGAGTACCCCCAGAAACTGTCCCTGGAATCATGGAATCACGGAGCCATCGAGGTTGGGATGAGCATCCAAGATCTTTGAGTCCGAGCCTCAGCCCAGCAGCACCACCGCGGTCAGCGCTGAACTGTGACCTCAAGTGCCACATCCACGGGTTCTGTGAGCACTTCCAGGGGTGGTGATTGCACCGGCCAGGGCTGGACAATGCTTCCCATGAGGGAATTTTTCCTAAAATCCAACCTAAACTTCTTCTGGCGCAACTTGAGGCGTTCCGTCTCCTCCTGTCCCTGTTCCCTGGGAGCAGAGCCCGACCCCCCCCGGCTGCCCCCTCCTGTCAGGGAGTTGTGCAGAGCCACAAGGGCCCCCCTGAGCCTCCTTTTCTCCAGGCTGAGCCCCTTTCCCAGCTCCCTCAGGAATTCTCCAGCCCCATCCCAGCTCCGTTCCCTTCCCTGGACACGCTGCAGCCCCTCAGTGTCCCTCTTGTCCCGAGGGGACAGCTCACTGCCATCCCGGGTGCTGTCCCAGCAGCAAGGCAGGAACATCCCCAAGGATAAACAGGAATGTTCCTGGTGCTGCAGCCAACGCAGCTCTGCCTCTGTTTGCTTTTCCTAAAAGTCACAGGAAGGGAAAGACGAACTTTAATTTTTACTTCATTTGCAAAGCTGAGAAGTGCCACGATCGTGGCTGGCCCCACGACCTTGGTTTGTCCCGTTATGTCCAAAACCTGGGATTTACATCCATGAGAAGGTTCTTTTCCTTTCTTTTTTGTGTGACTTTTCTGCCTCCTGGGTGACCAAGCTGAGAAGCTCAGGCTGGTGCTGTGATATCAGCAAGGCCGACCCGTTATCTACAACACCTTGATGTTATTTTAACTTTGTTTTCATGCAATTGCACTGGAACTGTCGGATAATTGAATTCCAATGGGAATATTCCTCCTCCCCAGCAGCAGCTCACTGTCCTTAAAAGCACCAAATCAGGGTCTGCTCAGCAGAGAGGAGCTCATGAGTGGCTGAGGGTGGATGGAGGCTCCTTGGGTAAATTCAGGTTTTTTAACCCTTCCACTGCACAGGCTGAGCTCTGCATTAAAATCTGCTGTGGCTGCTAATTGTAAAACCCAGGAATTAACTGCCCAGAGCACAGGTTTTGCCCACAGCCCCTCCTATTTCCCATTCCCAGCTCGGATGATGCCACCTGGCTCCATCCCAACGTAATTTCAATTCCTCGGGTGCCAACATCTGCAGAATTTCTCTGTCTACAGCTTCAAAGTCACATCTGACAGCCCTGAGCATCTGGATGGCTGAATTTAGATCAGTTTTCTGTGTGTTTTTATGGAAAAAAATTTAAATTCTTATCCTTGGAAGTGTCCAAGGCCAGGCTGGATGGGGCTTGGATCAGCCTGGGACAGTGGGAGGTGTCCCAGGATGGGATTTAAGTGGATGGGATTTAAGGTCCCTCCAACCCCAGATCTTTCTGGGATTCTCTGAAGGAAAAGGAAAAGCAGTGGCACAAAGTGTTGCCATCCTTTAGTGCCGAGGCAGAATGAGATGGTGAATTTAAATTAACTTTTGAAACCTGGGCAGGGAAACCTCAGTGAGGGCAAAGAGCTGAAAAGAACAGAGATGGGTTCATCCCAAACCAGTCAAGGATGATCTTATAACAATTTTTACCATCATTTTTAAATGATCATTTTTATTCCACGTTAATGGTCAGTGTGGGGTGTAAATGTCCACATAGAAAATGTCGAGTTATAAAATGTTTGGGCGTTTTCCCTGAGGATTCTGGAGGGTTTTACACATCCCAAAATCCCCTCCCTGTGTGTCCTGCCCCAGTTCTCATCTTCCTGTGCTCAGGACTGAAAACATTGGAATTTTACTTCGCTCCAGCCGTGATTTTTCTTTTCCTGAGGTTGGGATCAGCCTTTCCACATCCATCCAAAGCCTCCAACTGCTTCCATCACCAGGGAAAAACCAAATTCCTCTGCAGAGAGTGCCCCGGGGCAGGGGTGGGAGCGGCTCCTGGCCCGGGGGTGCTGCCAGGTGGCAGTTTTATGGCTGGTATTTATCACCGTGTCAGGAGCCCTGTCTAAACTCGGATTTAACTCCTTTGGAGAGCCAGGAATGAGTGTCAGCGCCTGGGGAAGGCCGGAGCACAGGGAAGCTCTAAATAAACCTGTCAGGGAGATGCTGAAGAGCCCAAATCCATCACCCAAATCAGCGCCCAGCACACCCAAACCTTTTAATCTCCCCTTTTTTTCCATTCTCAATGCTCACCAAGGCCCAGCATCCATAAAGCTGGACAGGTGATATTCCTTTTTCTTCATAAATAATGGTAATCACCCTTCTAAGCATGAGCCTGGCTCCCTTTTTATGGAAAACAAGGAAAAGAGGAGGGGAAAAGAAGAGGCAGCCTGCCAGGGATCCGAATGCTTCGGGAGCTGACAAAAGACAAGAGAATTTGGGCTGGGTTTCTTTTTTTTTTTTTTTTGGTTAATAATAATGAGAAAAAGAAGCGGCTTTGCAATGATGAATTCACAAGTTGTTATGGGAACTGGCAGCACAGATGATGCCCCAAAGGAGCGCTGAGCAGGATGAAAATGCCACACAAGTGTCTGTAAGGGGCATGGATTTCACCTGAATTCGGCTGTAAAATACACCCTGGCAGTGCCCAGGGTGTGCCAGCCCCTGGCCATGGCCTGGGCACCACGACACCCCCAAAATGTGGCCGTGGTGCCCCAGGGCAGCTCCGGCTTCAGGGTTTTACTCCCTGGGGCTGAAATGCCCTGCCCGTGCCAGATCTCACCTTCCTGTGCCCTCAATACCCTCAGTCCTTCGCCCCAGCCATGATTTTCCTCGTCTTGATGTGGGGATCAGCCTTCCCACATCCATCCAAAGCCTCCAACTGCTTCCATCACCAGGGAAAAACCAAATTCCTCTGCGGAGAGCACCCCAGGACAGGGGTGGGAGCAGTCCCAGCCCCGGGAGAGGATCCCTCCCTCGGGGTTGGTTTGTTTTGGCAGCACATCCATTTCCCACACATTTTCCAGGACCTCTGGGCTTGGAAAGGACCTGGCTCAGAGCTGGGCAGTGGAACCAGGAGGCGTTTGGGATGCTGGAAGTGAGGAGGACATGAGGGGAAGGTTTTATCTCTTCGGGAAGCTGCTGAGGCCATCATCTCTGTACAAATGAAACCATTCCCCTCTCATCTCCAGCCTCCTTTTCCATGGAAGGAGGGGAGGTGAGGATTGGAGAAGGACTGAACCCCTCTGCCCCCACTCCTGCAAACCCCAGGAGCAGCCAGGAATGGAGACAGGAAAATCTTCTGGGGTGTTTTAGAATGGGAAAGTTTAATTTCTAAACACCTTCGTGCCTCTGAGGGGCCGGAGCGTGTCCAGGGAAGGGAACGGAGCTGGAGAATTCCTGAGGGAGCTGGGAAAGGGGCTCAGCCTGGAGAAAAGGAGGCTCAGGGGGCCCTTGTGGCTCTGCACAACTCCCCGACAGGAGGGGGCAGCCGGGGGGGGTCGGGCTCTGCTCGCAGGGAACAGGGACAGGAGGAGAGGGAACGGCCTCAGGCTGGGCCAGGGGAGGCTCAGGTTGGACATCAGCAGGAATTTCTCCATGGAAAAGGAGGTCAGGCCTTGGCAGGGGCTGCCCAGGGGGGATTGGAGTCTCCATCCATGAAGTGTTCAGAAAACAAGCAGATGCAGCACTTGAGGATAGGGTTTAGTGGGGTTTGTTGGGGTTTGGTGGCACTTGAGGACAGGGTTTCTTTGGGATTCAGTTGAAGGTCAGATTGGATGATCTTGGACATCTCTCCCAAGCTCAGTAATTCTTTATTTTCACTTTTAAAGGAGATTCACACCCCTGTGGCACAGAAGAGCTGGTACTGCACGGGTCAGAGCTATACCCATATACCCGTTTTGGCTGTACCCATAAACACTGCATTTATGGGTGAGGCATAAATGCAGCCAAAACTGGAATTACAACCATGAGACAATGATCTCCACCTCGGTGGGGGTTTGTGGAACACAGAACCTGCTCCAGGCCAGCTCAGGGATATTCCCCAGTGACCCACAACGGCTCGGCCACGCCGCCAGACTGGGACAGCCTTGGGACAGCGGGGTGTGGGACAGAGCACGGACACCCCACAGTGACCAGCGGCTTCCAGGGAGTGAGGGACACATCCACGGATGGAAAACACGGCACAGAAAGGGCAGATCCCGGGGACAACGCTGAGATCACACCAAGCTTTGTAAACAGCAAGGCGAGAAACGCTCCTGGAGCCCGGCACAGCCCCGGAGCCGCCCCCAGGTTTTGTGGGATTTCCAGGAAAATGCTAAAAAAGGGTTCAGAGAAGAGCAGGGCCCAGTCCCACAGCCCTGAGCTGAGTTTTTGCTCAGTATTGATGCCCCTGAGGTGGGAATGAGCTCAGCTGGGCCGGGGGTGCTGGGGTTTGGAGCTAAGATCACACCTCGTGTCCCCCCAGAGCTGCTGCTCACAGCGGGACGGAAATCCAGGAAAACTCCAAAGGCACCTCCTGCCCTGCCTTCCAACCCCTCCTTCAGCCCTTAGCTGAGCTGTTCAGCCAATTCTCAGCCCCTCATCTCCCACCCAAACCGGGCTGTCCTCACCCCTGAGCTGGGCAGGGGAGCCACGACCCCAACCCACTTTTATTTTGCACCTCTGCGTCACCCACAACCCTCTCACAGTTTAAATTGGGGTTATAAATCCCGTGTGGGGCTGTGCCCTCAGTCCCACCCCAGTGTCTGGGCCTTCCCTCCTCCAGCCCGTCCCAGCCTGTGCTATTTTCCAGCTGTTTCATTTTTCCAGCTGTTCCATTTTTTCCAGCTGTTCCATTTTTTCCAGCTGTCCTTTCAGCCCGTGCCAGGAGAGGGCTCTGGGTCTCCTTCCCCTCTGTAACCTCCAAAAATTACAGGTTTATCCACGAAAGGAAACATTCCCTGCACCAAAACCCTCGCAGAAGCCCCCTGACTTGGACAGAAGACCCAAAACTCATTTGTGATTTTTTTTTGCTGCCCTAAAACACTTTTCCTGGAGTTTGGGAGAAGGAGAGAACGCAGGATTTGACCACGGGACCTGCAGTTTGCATTCAGCTCCCGATTTTCTGGCGTCTCCTGCCAAGTGTCTCTTCCAGAGGCAATAAACCTGGACCCTGCCTGCTCTGCAGAACCACTTCAGGGCCCGAGGAGCTCTGCTCTCGATTCCAGCTTCATTCCGAGTCAGAAGGAATCTTCCCAGCATTTGCTGCATTTCCTCTTTGCCCAGGCCACCCAACCCTGCTCCACCTCCAGCAGCACACCCAGCTCCCTTCCCAGAGCCCAGAATTCTGAGCAGATGTCATTTTATGCTCCGAATATCATCAAAACCGATCTTTTTGCCTTTTTTTTTTTCTTTAATTTAAGAAAATCGCTAAATTTGTGGAGAAGGAAAGCTTAGAGCTCGACTAAAGAGTCTCCACAAATTACCCAATTTTATAGGAGAATTGACTGAATCGATGAAAAAACCCCACAGAGTGACTTCTTCAGTTTCTGCTAGATCTTCTGGAAGTTTGGGATTCCTTTTATTGGAAGGTTTCTCACGAGAGTAACCATCAAGGGGAATAAAATGGATTGGCTCAACAGAGGTTCCAGGTAAGTTTTCCTTTAGTACCGTAGGAAACCAGGTATTTTCCTCAAGAATGGTGTAAAATGAAGAGAGGATTTAATCTGGTTGGGTTCTCCTCCTGCCCAGCTCCTTCTCCTGTCCCAGAGCTGTTTCCCACTCATCCAAAGTGTCCCAGCTGAGCTCTGCATCCACCACGATCTCTTTGGCTCTGCCCTTCCACCACTTCCACTCCATCAGGAGGGCAGGGGGAGAATAAAAAAAGGCTTTTCCTTCTCCTGATGGGGCTCCCAGATGTCACAAAGCATCCACGGCCCTCCTGTCTCCCACAAAACCTGGAGAAATTTGGCACAGCCCAGGGATAAATGGGCTGAGAACATCTGAGAGGCTCTGGGAAGTTGTGACCACTCCTGCCCCTGGCCTGGGGCTCTCCAGAGGGTCCAGTGCTCACAGCTGGGCTCATCCCATTTTTCCCTGCTCCCTCATGGATTTCTGAGCTGAGGGACACCTGAGCCAGGTGAGTGGGAAGGCCTGGAGCCCTCAGAGGGTGCAGTGCTCACAGCTGGGGTCATCCCTGGTCCCTCTGAGCTCCTGAGACACCTGGGCCAGGTGAGTGGGAGAGGCTGAGCAACCTGAGGCCCTCCAGAAGGTTCAGTGGTCACAGCTGGGGTCACCCAGCTCTGTCCTGCTCCCTCATGGATTTCTGAGCTGAGGGACACCTGAGCCAGGTGAGTGGGAAGGCCTGGAGCCCTCAGAGGGTGCAGTGCTCACAGCTGGGGTCATCCCTGCTCCTTCTGACCTCAGGAACACTGAGCCAGGTGAGGGGAGAGCCCGAGCAGCAGCCCGAGGACCTGTCCCAGCCCCGAGGACCCGGCCCAGCCCCAGCTGCTCTGCAGGGCTCTCCCTAAGCCCAGCTTCCCTCCAGCCCTGTCCTCCCTGGGCAGGAGAACAGGCTCACTCCATGATTCCCACCTTCGCTCCTGCCTGGAATCCAAAGCTCCTGAAGGAGCCAGCAGCTGTCAGGGCTCCTGTCAGAAATGTCCCCTCAGCACCTCTCGGTCCCACCCCCACAGGGCTGTGCTGGACAATGTCCCTGCCCCATCCCTGAAGTGTCCATGGTGGCTTGGAGCAGCCTGGGAGAGTGGAAGGTGCCCCGACTATGGCAGGGGGTGGAACTTCCCAACTTTGGGTGGGAAAGGGCTTTGAGATCCCCTCCATCCCAAACCACTCCACAATTCCACCATCTTCCTTCCCAAAATCTGGTCTGTGCAGGCTCAGGATCACCCCACCACCCCGGCCCTTGGACACGTGGGATGTGAGGGGCTTTGAGGACACCCCTGTGGCACCTCCCACCCCGAGGAGAGCACAGGGAGCAGCTCATTCCCAGCCACCCGCTGGAAATCCTGGGGTTTCCAGGGTGCTGCTGCATCCTGGGGCACGGGGCTTTATCCGAACACGCCGGGAGTTCTTCATTTATCGCCCGAGACTGCTCGGGGAAGGAACATCCAGGAAAACACCACAGGAACTTCCGAGAGCAGCCTGGCCCCAGAGAGGAAGGGCACTAGGCTGGGATTTCAGTACGGGATTTCAGTGTTTCCTCGCGTGTAAACACAGAAATGTGTCACTTCGGGCACGGGATTTCTCTTCATTTCTCTGCTTTATAATGGTATTTATCTGCAGGATAAAGGTAATGAAGTCAGAGTGACGGGCAGAGTTAATTAATTGCTTCCTTTATGAGTGTGGGAACCACACGGGCAGAGCACTGAGGGGAAAACCAGAGAGCTGAGACCCCAAAACACAATTTAGAGCCCCCGGGAATCTGCAGAAATCCGGACTTCTCCAAACATCTCTTCCTGCCCTCTCCTTCACCCCAGCCCGAGCAGAACCAGGCCAGAGGAAAAAAATGATAAAGCACAAGAAAAACTAAAATGAAGCCCAGGTTCGGTTAAGAAAGACCAGAAATTGTTGTTAAAAATGTTGTTTGCTTAAATTCCATTTTCCTTTCTAAATATAAAGGATATCACGGAATCCCAGAGGGGTTTGGGTGGGAAGGGACCTCAAAGTTCATCCAGTGACACCCCAGGGACACTTTCCACCATCCCAGGGTGCTCCAACCTGGCCTTGGGCACTCCCAGGGATCCAGGGGCAGCCTGGTTTTCTTAAATAAATAAAAATTTAAAATGTATCTATTCAATTTGTTATTAAATTATTTATTTATTAAGTAAATAAGCTGCTCACAGTTTGATTAAATAATCCAAAGTTGCTTTGTTAGAGAATTATTTGGAGCTGCTGAGCATTTCCAAGCCGTGTCCAACCCCAGAGATGATTTTTCTATCAAGTCCTTTTATCACCTTTCCAACCCAACCTTTATCAGCTGAATGCAAACAAAATTTATTCAGGTTTAGGCAGGCGCAGCAAAAGTTGTGTCCTCCTATTTTATTCATTTTCCGTTTCCTGGAGAATCCCTCAGAGGAAAACTGTGACTAATTCCATGTGAAAACACGGATGGTCCTTGGGAGATGGGGATATTCCGTGATTCCCTGATCCCAACCCTGCCGTGACCATTCCAGCCCCTCCATCCCGCCCTGCCCTGAGATCCCGAGGGGTTTTATGGATCCCTGGAACCCTTCACCCCACGGCACAGAAACAACACCAAATGAGGATTTCCCGGTGCTGCAGAGCTCCTGGTGGGAATCTGGGCATTGGGTGGGTTCAGTTCCCACTCTCACCACTCAAATTCTGAATTTCTTTTGCTGTCCTTAACCCTCCCGAGCCCCAGCTTCATCTTCAGAACAAAGCATCTCCCCTATCAGAAGGAAAATCCGAGATAACAACCGAGATAACCCCAGCACACTGCTCGGTGTTCTCTGACCTGGCGCAAAAGTCACACCAGTGGGGTTTTATTTCGTTTTTTACTGGTTAAATTATGCAAAAGGGGACCCTCAGATTGGTCTGGATCTGCATTAACCATCAGTGAAATCACTCCAGAACATGAGGCCACCAGAGGGAAGGGTGAAACGAGCACCCAGCTCAGTTGCCTCGTTCCAAGCTCTTTGGTTTTGGCTCAATTCCCTGCTTTTCTCACCAGGAGTGGGGCAGGAGATGATCCCAGCACAGCAAAGCATTTTCCTTTTCTTCCTTTTGATCTTGGCTCTGTAGCAAGGAGGCCACGGGGGATTTCCATGGCAGAGAAGGGCAGGGATTTGGAATTATTCCACAGAAAACAGCAGGAAAGGCAGGAAAAAACACTGGGAAGGGCAAGAGCAGAGCCAAGGAGGGGCTGCAGCCCTGGGAAGATCCAGCTCAAAGCAAGACGTGGGAGAAAAGCAAGGTTTTGGTGGGTTTTAAGCCAGGTTTAAACTTTTTCCCCACAGATTGGAAATATTTGAGCTCTCCCACACCTGGATCTGCCCTGGGAATGCTCTCCCAGGGTGGGAAGTGAGGCCGCTGAGCTCTGGCTGTGCAAAGGGCACCTGGAGATGGAATTTCTGGGGATGAGGATGAGAGGAATTTATTTGTGTGCACATCTGGGTTCTCCATGCACGGGGATGGGAGCGATTCCCCTGCTCAGACCGTTCTCAGGAGGGAAGCAGAGATAACTCCTCCAAGCACACGCTCCTGGTGATTAAATATCCATTAAACATCTTATTAAATAAATATTTAATTGATTTATTCACTCTATGGAGTAACTTCTCAGCCATTCCTACGCTTTTACCACACAAGGCTTCAACATTCAGGCCCCAAAAAACCCCAAAATTAGGAAAATTGCCACGGCTGGGACTTGGAGGTGAAAATTCCCTTTATCCCTTTGGATAAAGGTGCTCTGCTGCCTCTTTTTGCCCTCAAGTGCTGCAATTCTGGCAGCAGCTCCAAACCCAAGGTCCCAAACCTCACCTGAGCACTCAGTCCCTGGGCTCTGGAAGTGTCTGGGACACTGACAGGCTGAAAATTCCAGACCTTTGGGATTGGATGGGCAGAGCTTGTGGCCAAATAAGAGCAGCTGTTGGAAAAGCTGGAGAAAACAGGAGCGAGCAGTGAGCCTGTGCCCAGGCCAGGCTGTGACATCACAGGGCTCCTCATGGAATAAAACGTTCCTTTCTTGGATGAGAGTAAGGAATAACAGCCCTGGGAGGTGAAGGAGTGGGGGAAATGCTCGGGATGCCCACGGGATCCCTCCTGGTGGGTCTGTGCCTGTCCCAGTCCATCCCTGGGTGTTGGAGGAAGCAGCAAAGATAAAAAATAAGGAAAGGATTTAAAAAAATTAAATCACAGGGGCAGCTTCCCCCCAGGCTGTCCCCAAAATCTGCCTTGGGAGCAAAGCAGGGGTGGGCACAAGGGATTTCCATGGCAGAGAAGAACAGGGATTCAGAATTATCCAGCAGAAAACAGCGGGAAAAGAAGGAAAAAACACTGGGAAGGGCAAGAGCAGAGCCAAGGAGGGGCTGCAGAGCCAAGGAGGGGCTGCAGCCCCCAGGAAGATCCTGCTCAAAGCAAGACACGGGAGAAAAGCGAGGTTTGGGTGGGTTTTAAGCCAGGTTTAGACTTTCCCACATTCTCCCTCCCAGAAATCCTTGGAAAAGGGGCTTCAGCCCAGCAGGGGGAAGGCAGGGAGGGAAAGGGGGGTGTTTGTGTGCCAGGAGAGGAGCTCAGACACAGCAGCCTCCGTGCAAACGCTGCTCATCTCTGGAAAACCAGCGGATTTTGTTCCCTGCCCCGGCTCCTGGCAGCACCCAGCTCCCTGTGCCGGATCCCTGGAGCCCTGCAGCAGGAATGCCAACCTGCAATGGGAATACCAACCCACAGCCAGGGAATGCCACCCCACAGCAGGAATGCCACCCCGCAGCCTGGGAATGCCAACCTGCAGCCTGGGAATGCCACCCCACAGCGGGAATGCCACCCTACAACGGGAATGCCACCCTACAGTGGGAATGTCAACCCGCCGCCAGGGAATGCCAACCCACAGCCAGGGAATGCCAACTCGCAGTGGGAATGCCACCCTGCAACGGGAATGCCACCCCACAGCCTGCGAATGCCACCCTACAGTGGGAATGTCAACCCGCCGCCAGGGAATGCCAACCCACAGCCAGGGAATGCCAACTCGCAGTGGGAATGCCACCCTGCAACGGGAATGCCACCCCACAGCGGGAATGCCACCCCACAGCAGGAATGCCACCCTGCAATGGGAATGTCAACCCGCAGCCAGGGAATGCAACCCCGCAGTGGGAATACCAACGCACAGCCTGGGAATGCCAACCCACAATGGGAATGCCACCCTGCAATGGGAATGTCAACCCGCAGCCAGGGAATGCAACTCTGCAGTGGGAATGCCAACCTGCATTGGGAATGCCACCCTGCAACGGGAATGCCACCCCACAGCCTGCGAATGCCACCCTACAGTGGGAATGCCACCCTACAGCCAGAAAATACCAACCTACAGCGGGAATGCCACCTCACAGCCAGGGAATGCCACCCCGCAGCCTGGCAATGCCAACCCGCAGTGGGAATGCCACCCGGCAGCCCGGGACCCCCTGGAAAGGCGCAGGGACAGAGCTCAGGCCCAGCAGGACGCCGGGGCATTGGTGGGAATCACCGATCCAACACCAATTCTATCGTTTCCTGGAGCCAAGCCGCAGCTCCAGGGTTTTCCATGGATGTAAAGAGCAGAGCCAGAGGAAGCTGTCAGGTGATCATTCATTAATAACACCCATTAAATTAACTCCAGCCCAGATCCTGCTCCCTTCGAGACTTTTCACACCACCTGAGCTGCCCTCATTTATTGAGGGATCGTTATTTCCTCCCCGATTTGCTCTGAATTCCCATTTTTTTTCTCCAGAGGAAAACACCGGGAAAGCTCGGCGGCAGGAGGCTGAGGGAAGGCAGCGCTGCTCAGCAGCCACCCACACGCTCTCCGAATTCATCAGCACACAAAGGCAGCTCTTTGTCTCCCTCGCTGCCATTCATTCCCGGTGAGATATCGCTCCCAGGAATCACGGGGGGGGGAGAAAAACAGGAGAAAAAGAGACAAAACCCATCAGACTCAGCCTGTCTGTCACAGACAGCTCCTTTTTAAAAAAAAAAAAAAAAAACAATGTATAATGGCAAAGATCTGCCTGAACACCCTCTCCAGGCAGCTCAGGGTTAATTTTGGCCACAAATCAGGGAAAATATCGAGGGAAAAGAAAAATCCTAATTGCCCAGGAATGCTGCAGAGGGGATACCCAGAGCTCGAGGTCGTTTTAACCTCTGGATCTTCAAACACTTCGCTTTTCTCTGCTTAATTCATCACACGTGCGCTCCGCGGTGCTGAAGGGGTTAATCCGGAGCCATTGTTTTAATTGGCTCCACGATTGGCTTCCCGCCACTTCCTCCGGGAGATTATTCCAGGATCTAATCGAAAGCAGTGCCAGAAAGTATTTTCCTGAGAGCCCGTGCCAGAGGAAACACTCCGGGAATGGATAAGGGCCCGAGTTCCAGCGAGATCAAATATTCCAATTATTGCCCTGCCGGGCCCCAGCCCCGAACTTCCCAAACTGCACATCCCGGGAATCACAAGGGATGGGAAAACTCGCTAAAAACCCCGCAGATTGGACAAATGAAGAAGTTTTCCCGGCAAAGGTTTAAACCCTCCCGAGCCATCCCAAACCCTCCCCACGTGTGGCACAAGCACACTGAAAA
Organism: Falcunculus frontatus; assembly: GCA_013398115.1. Classification (NCBI taxonomy): domain Eukaryota; kingdom Metazoa; phylum Chordata; class Aves; order Passeriformes; genus Falcunculus; species Falcunculus frontatus. The sequence goes on along the minus strand of VZRV01005593.1, from coordinate 3,792 downwards.
TAAAGAGAATTTCAACTTCTCCTCCATCATCCAACGGCACAGCTTTAAAAATCAGCTCCAAACCCCTCTAAGTGAGACTTTCCTCCTTACAAAATTTTTTGGAGGCTGATCCCAGTCCCAGCCTGGCTCCTTGACCCTGCAACCTCGATGGGTTCCCTCCAAAAATCAAAAGTTGCAGAATCCCAGCAGAGTCCCTGGCCTGGTTTAAACCCTCCTGAGCCATCCCAAACCCTCCTCACGTGTGGCACAAACAAACACTGCATTCAAACGCTGCCTAAAGACAATTTCAGCTTCTCCCCCATCACCCAAAGGTGCACCTTTAAAAATCAGCTCTCATTTTTAGTGAGACTTTCCCCGTCACGGATTTTTTGGAGGCGGATCCCGGTCCCAGCCTGGCTCCCTGACCCTGCAACCTCCATGGGGTCCCTTCAAAAATCAAAAGTTGCAAACAAAAAGTTAAATTTAAAGAAATCCAGCAGAGTGCCTGGCCTGGTTTAAACCCTCCTGAGCCATCCCAAACCCTCCTCACGTGTGGCACAGACACAGTGAAATCAAACAAAGACAATTTCAGCTTCTCCCCCATCANCCCGGCAAAGGTTTAAACCCTCCCGAGCCATCCCAAACCCTCCCCACGTGTGGCACAAGCACACTGAAAATAAAGAGAATTTCAACTTCTCCTCCATCATCCAACGGCACAGCTTTAAAAATCAGCTCCAAACCCCTCTAAGTGAGACTTTCCTCCTTACAAAATTTTTTGGAGGCTGATCCCAGTCCCAGCCTGGCTCCTTGACCCTGCAACCTCGATGGGTTCCCTCCAAAAATCAAAAGTTGCAGAATCCCAGCAGAGTCCCTGGCCTGGTTTAAACCCTCCTGAGCCATCCCAAACCCTCCTCACGTGTGGCACAAACAAACACTGCATTCAAACGCTGCCTAAAGACAATTTCAGCTTCTCCCCCATCACCCAAAGGTGCACCTTTAAAAATCAGCTCTCATTTTTAGTGAGACTTTCCCCGTCACGGATTTTTTGGAGGCGGATCCCGGTCCCAGCCTGGCTCCCTGACCCTGCAACCTCCATGGGGTCCCTTCAAAAATCAAAAGTTGCAAACAAAAAGTTAAATTTAAAGAAATCCAGCAGAGTGCCTGGCCTGGTTTAAACCCTCCTGAGCCATCCCAAACCCTCCTCACGTGTGGCACAGACACAGTGAAATCAAACAAAGACAATTTCAGCTTCNCGCCTCACGTGCGGCACAGACACAGTGACATCAAACAAAGACAATTTCAGCTTCTCCCCCATCACCCAAAGGTGCACCTTTAAAAATCAGCTCTCATTTTAAGTGAGACTTTCCCCATCACAGATTTTTTGGAGGCAGATCCCAGTCCCAGCCTGGCTCCTTGACCCTGCAACCTCGATGGGGTCCCTTCAAAAATCAAAAGTTGCAAATAAAAAGTTAAATTTAAAGAAATCCAGCAGAGTCCCTGGCCTGGTTTAAACCCTCCTGAGCCATCCCAAACCCTCCTCACGTGTGGCACAGACACAGTGAAATCAAACAAAGACAATTTCAGCTTCTCCCCCATCACCCAAAGGTGCACCTTTAAAAATCAGCTCTCATTTTAAGTGAGACTTTCCCCATCACAGATTTTTTGGAGGCAGATCCCAGTCCCAGCCTGGCTCCTTGACCCAGCAACCTCGATGGGTTCCCTTCAAAAATCCAGCCATCCCGAATCCCAGCAGGGTCCCTGCCCTGGGAGATTTTCCAGCTCCCTCACCCAGGTTTTTGGGGGCAGCTCTGGAATTCTCTGCCACCCCCCCCCCCAGCTCCTGCAGGGCCCTAGCTCAGTTTTTTGGGGGAGAATTCCACAGGTTTGGGTTGGTGCTGGCAGTGCCCTCAAGAGCCTTGGCTGCTTCTTGCTCCATCCCTGGTTAATTATTGCCCTGTCCCTCACTAATTATTGCTCCATCCCTGGTTAATTATTGCCCTGCCCCTCACTAATTAGTGCCCTGTCCCTCACTAATCAGTGCCCTGCCCCTCACTAATTTCTCTCCACGCCGGGCTTTTTGCTCACACAGCTCCTCGCTGATGGGTGGCTGAGCAGAGGCGCCTCCTCCTCTTTCCTCCCGAGCTCGAGGAGCCTCGGAAAGCTGAATAAAACCAACCCTGGTGAAATTCTGAGGGGTTTTCCCCGCAGACCTCGTGATTCTCTGTGCATTTATTACAACCTGAGGTATTTGGTGTCAGTTCCTGGCTCAGGTGATCCATGAAACAGCAGAAGAACAAACAATATCTGGGTTGGTTTTTTTTTTTCTTACAGCCCTCAAATCAAGGTTTTTATGCCCGGTTTGTTTCCTTATAATGCTCCAAAAGAGGGATATCCTAGTTCTACCTCCATGTCAGATTTATAATGGATAATTTTATTGAGTGGTATTCATTTATAACGAATCATTTTATTTATTATTAAATAAATTATTTTTATTTATTTATTTATTCATTCATTTATTTGTCTGTTTATTTATTTGTTTGTTTGTTTATTTATTTATTTATAAGGTGAGCGTGGGTTGATGGTTGGACTTGGCGATCCTAAAAGTCTTTTCCAACCTTAGGATTTCTGATTCCGTCAC
>VZRV01005592.1:0-29890 GCA_013398115.1 Falcunculus frontatus | reverse complement strand
ATTCCAGTCCCCCACCCTTCCTGCATACCAACCCTCCCCCCTTCTTGCACCCTTCCCCTACTCCCTTCCTGCATCCTTCCCCTGCCCCCGCCTCCAACCCTTTTCATTCTGTTTCTACCCCTGCCGCCATCAGCGATGCCACACACTCGAACTACACTTCCCACAATCCCTTTCTTTCCGCTTCCAGCTACACCCCCCAGCCCACGGCTCCTAGTTCCGACGATACCATTACTACAAAACTGGGGGGGGATCCACATTCCCGAACCACTGATAACTTATTCCCTTTTGCTGCTCCTGTGTCTTACAATAGAAATGGGAACAACCCTAACTGGAAACCTTTTGAAGCACAGGCATTAAAGGAACTATGCAAAACCCAAAAAGATTATGGGAGAGAAAGCCCCTATTTTAAAACAATTTTAAGAGCAAATTTTTCAACTACCATTATGGTTCCTCATGATATAAGAAATGTTTTTTCCTGTTTACTTTCTCCTTCAGAATTCCAATTATGGCTAGCAGATTGGAGAAAGCATTTAGGGGAACTCCTCCCTATACTTCATAATGATCCTGCAAATGTAAATCTAACTATGGATCATATTTTGGGTCAGGGGTTATTCCTAAAACCCCAAGATCAAGCACAAGCCATTCCAGAAGCAGCTCTAAATACCATACGAGATGCAGCATTGACAGCATTTTTTGATATGCCTCCTAAATCAGCTCCAGCCTTAAATTTCACTCAGATTTGACAAGCAAATAATGAACCATTTATTGATTTTGTGGATAAAATTTGTGTAGCAGTAGAAAAACAAACTGAAGATCTTAACGGTCGAGAGTTAATGATAACTTCCATTGCAAAAGCTAACGCAAATGACACATGTCATAAAGTAATCATAACCCTTCCGCTAGACCCTCCACCAACCCTAACACAAATGATACGGGCTTGCACCTGCTTGGTACCAGTCTCACAATCAAATCCTAATTCGGCTCCAAAAAAACCAGGTGGCATGGTAAATGAACTCCAACAGGAAGCAATGGCAAGAGGGAATTTCTCCCCTGCCGATCTGGTATGCCGCAAGTGTGGAAAGAAAGGCCACACGTCTGTGACATGCAGAGCTCCAGCAAGCATGATATGCCAGCCTCCTAACGCTTCCAATGCTGCTACTCGCTCACCTGTTACTAACCCCAAATCGGAGTTTGTCTCTGCAGGGCAACAGCAACCCCAGCAAAAAAACTAACAACTGACCGCATTTCAACTCTGCAAACAGACAGAAATAGAGTTGAACAACCCTCCTTATCCTCTAACCCTGACTCTTACCGGACTGGACAACAGCTGCAAGTGATCTGCCGGGAGAACATACACATCAAAGACTGCAATTGGACACTCATAACAGTTGCTCTTTCACCATCCTGCAATGCACCACCAGTAAGAAATATCTTTGTCATTGGGGAAACACAAAATACACCTGCAGGAGTTCAGGTCTCCCCTGAGCTTACATCTCTGGGCACAGAGGGACACTTTGTCCTCATGGCACGGTGTGTCCACCCTCCACACTTCTTACCTAAGGGACAAGTTATCGCCCAAGCCATCCTTTTACCAAAGCTTCAACCGGGCCACGATGTAACATCTATTCTCATGGGCTGGACTGAGGCTGTGGGAAGTACTAAGCCCCTAGTGCAGTGTCAAATGCGCCAGGGAGATGAGACATTTGATGTTACTGGAATGGTGGACACAGGGGCAGATGTGACGGCCATTCCAACTGACAAGTGGCCATCACAGTGGGAACTGCAACCTCAGGGGATACTCTCCGGGATTGGGGGAACACAAATTGCACGTCAATCTAGAAATGTCATCCAATTAAAAGGTCCAGACGGACAGGTCGCTTCCATCCGACCCTTCGTCTTAGACTCCAAATTCACACTGTGGGGGAGGGATGCCATGTCCCAATGGGGTACCACAATTAACATCGGGTCCCAACCTCAAAATTTTTAGAAGTGGCCACTGGAGTGGAGGGCACCACCCAAAAATTACACTGGAAAACTGATTCCCCCATCTGGATCGACCAGTGGCCACTAAGAGCAGACAAATTAAAGGCGCTCCATGCACTGGTGCAAGAGCAATTGGCAAAAGGCCATATAGTTCCTACCAATAGCCCTTGGAATTCCCCCGTTTTCGCTATTAAAAAGCCGGGGAAAGACAAATGGCGTCTTTTGCACAATCTGAGGCAGATTAATCAAGTTATATATGACATGGGATCTCTTCAGCCAGGCATGCCATCGCCAGCTATGCTACCACAGCATTGGAAGATTGCAGTCCTAGACATTAAGGACTGCTTCTTCCAAATTCCTCTCCATCCCGCGGATGGCCCTAGGTTTGCCTTCTCAGTTCCCTCCATCAACCGAGAGGCTCCCATGCAGCATTACCATTGGCGAATTCTGCCACAAGGCATGAAGAACTTGCCCACAATTTGCCAGTGGTACGTTGCCAAAGTTCTGTCACCTGTCCGAGCCATCGCAGACAGAGCTATCATCCTACATTACATGGATGACGTACTCCTATGTTTCCCCAATGACAAATACCCAGATTGGACACTGAAAAAGGTGGCGCAAGTGCTCAAGGATCAGGGGTTTGAACTCCAATCTGACAAAGTCCAGAAAACCAGCCCCTGGAAGTACCTTGGCTTTAAGATCACAGAAACCACAATTACACCGCAACCACTTACCATCAAAGACAACCCATGAACCCTACAGGAACTCCATCAACTCTGCGGAAGCCTTAACTGGGTAAGACCATGGCTTGGCCTAACCACAGAGGACCTTGCACCTCTTTTTAATCTTTTAACAGGAGGGGGGGAGTTATCATCCCCTCGAACATTGAGGGCAGAAGCGAAACAGGCAATTCGGAAAGCAGAGGAGGCTATCTCAAAGAGACAGGCTCACAGGTATCAGCCTTGCCTACCCTTTGAATTCATAATTCTAGGCAAGGTGCCACACCTACATGCTTTGATTTTCCAGTGGGATGAGGTGCAAAAAGATGCCCTGATTATCATCGAGTGGGTATTCCTACTGCACCAGCCATCTAAAACCATCACCACACCACAGCAGGTCATGGCAAGCCTCATCATCAAAGGTAGAGCGCGTCTCCGCACCCTGGCAGGGTGTGATTTCTCATGCATCTATTTGCCCATAGTCTCAGACCAATTAGAACATCTGGTCCAGACAAATGTAAATTTGCAATTTGCATTGGATAGCTACACAGGTCAAATTTCAAGCCACAGACCAAAACACAAACTGTTTAATGAATCATTTCGTCTAATGCCGAGAGAAATTCAGAGCAGGAGACCTCTCAAAAATGCTCTCACCCTGTTTACTGATGGCTCTGGTAAAACACACGTCTGTTATCACCCGGAAAAATCCACATACCCAAAAGTGGGAAACTGATGTTGAGGTAGTCCAAGGCTCACCTCAGGTAGCAGAACTTGTGGCGGTTGTACGGGCCTTTGAGAGGTTCCCTGAACCCCTCAATCTAATTACTGACTCAGCATATGTGGCCGGAGTAACTACAAGGGCTGAAGGGGCCCTTCTAAAAGAAGTTTCAAATTAATTTATATATGAGTTACTCTCAAAGCTGATTAAACTGCTTTCCCACCAAGAACAACCCTATTACGTGATGCGTGTGAGATCTCATACTGACCTGCCGGGGGGGGAGGTTGCCGAGGGCAACTGGAGAGCAAACCTTTTGGCCTCTCCAGCAGAGCTCGCCAAGCTCCCAATGGTGTTTGAGCAGGCTGAGATTAGCCACACCATGTTCCACCAAAATGTGCCAGCTTTAGTCCGCATGTTCCACCTAACACGGGCACAGGCTAAGGCCATTGTGGCAACATGCCCTAGCTGCCAGTCTTACCAACTTCTGTCTCTAGGCAGCGGGGTAAATCCAAGAGGGATCAATAGCTGCGAGGTGTGGCAAATGGATATAACACACGTCCCCGAAATTGGGAGGCAAAAATATGTGCACATATCCATTGACACCTTTTCAGGAGCCATGTTTGCCTCTGCCCACTGCGGCGAAAAGACCGCTGACGTGGAAAAACATTTAATTCAAGCCTTTGCTGTATTAAGCATCCCAAAAGAAATAAAAACAGATAACGGGCCTGCCTATACTTCCCGGGTTTTTTCCAGCTTCTGCCAGCAATGGGGAATTTCACACATGACTGAGATACCACACTCCCCCACAGGCCAAGCCATTGTCGAAAGAGCCCATCAAAACCTAAAGAGAGTGCTCCAACAGCAAAGCGGTACCCTGAAAACCAACACACCTACCCTGAGACTTTGCAAAGCACTGTTCACCATCAACTTCATGAATGGAACTTTTGAAGACCCGGAACCTCCTGTCTTTAAACACTTTAATAACCGCAGTAAGCAAAAACTGACACAAAATCCAGAGGTGTTAGTACGGGATCCAGAGTCACAGCAAGTCCAGGGACCTTTTAAACTTGGGGACATGGGTATGTGAGTGTGTCTACCCCTCAGGGATTAAAGTGGGTACCTGCAAAGTAGGTCAAGCCTTTCATCAGGCCATCCAGTAAGGAAGTCAGAGTGGTGGCTTGGAAGCAGCGGAAGAAACGGGAACTACGATTAACCATTCCCCATGTATCTCCTTATGCTGACATTGTTTTTCCCTGACCTGTACCTAATTTCATCTGTTTTGTTTACATCTAGACATGACTCACCTTCCACCCACCCATGACCTCAGCCTAGCTCTAGTGCTACTCCTGCTCGGCATCCCTGACAGCAAGTGTTGGATTGTCTCGCAGCCGAGGGCAAACGTCTGGACGCTTCTAACCAAATCTATGGGGCAAGACCATATCTGCCTCAGCAACTCAAATCCAGACGATCCAATGTCGACCTGCCTGGTGGGGATCCCTGTAAACACTACTGAGTACCCTCCTATGTTAATGTCCCTTTTTCATTCCCATTACAGATTAGCCAGAGAACATCGAATTCGCCTTTTAGCTGAGCGTCCCGGGAGGCCCCCTGTCTTCGGGCCTGATGAACTACTTCCGACAGCCAAAGCCCTTTCGAGCTGTGAAAGCAGTGGGTACAACAAGACCTCCCAAGGTTGTCCAGGGAGCCCGCAGAATTTGTCATTTTAGGTTCTACTCCTGCTCCCTATTGTGTACAGTTTGCGTTCACTCCTAAAACTCGGAAAGAGCTGCTTATTGAAGTAGCCCAGCATAATCCCGCATACAAGGCCGCCAATATCCATGGTGTAAGGATATTACTCATGTAGAAGCACCTACCACACTTGACAGCACTCCTAGGCAACTCCCTAAAGGCCTGTTTTTCATATGTGGAGATCATGCTTGGGCAGGCATCCCCTCTCGCCTTCGAGGAGGGCCATGCACCCTTGGGCAGCTGACCCTGTTTACACCCAACGTGACCCAAATTTTAGCCTGGAGAAACAAAAATGTGACCGGAGCTTGGAAAAACAGTAACACAGTCCAATTGGCCCATAAAAAGAGAAGCTTTGAAGAATTAGACGCAAAATGTTACTCAGATATTTTTCACTGGTCACACCTCCATCAGGCATCTGTGTCAGTCTTTCTCCCCTGGGTAGCTGCGGCTAAAGCTCTAGGAGAATTAGGTACCCTGGAGTGCTGGGTGGCAAAGCAGGCCAATTTATCATCAACTGCCATCAGCAACCTCCTCGAAGACGAGGAAATAACCAGGAAGGCGACATTGCAAAACCGTGCTGCAATTGACTACCTATTACTTTTGCACCGTCATGGGTGTCAGGAGTTCGAAGGGCTTTGCTGCTTTAATTTAACATCACGAGCACCTGACGTTCAGAAAGCCCTTCAAGGGATGCAGGAATTGGTTCATTCCATCAAGCAGGAGTCCAAGGGATGGCTAGAGGACTTTCTATCTAAATGGGGATTTTCAGGATGGTGGACCTCAATTATCAGGGATGTTGGTTTTACTTTGATCATTTTGTTGTCTATTTGTGTTGTCATCTGTATCTTGAAAGATGTTGTCAAGGATTTTATTTTTAATTTACTAAAGAGAAACGGGGGAGATGTTGCTATGGGGCAGCCCATTGTCGGTGTGAGTGATTCAGAGTGGATAGGTTTCCCCTCGAAGAATTCTGTCCCTGAGGGCGGATCCAAAGAAGACCCTGCGGCATAGCATCTCACTCTGGCGTCCCCTTCCCCTGTCACAGAGCCTCCAATAAATCCCAGGCTCTGACAGGGCAGTGGGGTTTGAAATTCCCTCCAACTATTCTGTTATTAGTTAGTTTAAATTTGTTCCTCCCCTGAGCTTTCTCTATTGGTTCCCTGTCATGTGTCATCACTTTCTAATTGGCTAACTCTATTGTACCTCCCTCACTTTGTAACCCCTTAAAGCCTGCGCCCAAAGAGTGAGATACAGTCTCTCTGGCTGGCTCCCCTTCAAGCTTTTGACTCCCTGCCCCCACAGGGTAGAGACAATAAAACTTGGACTGAAGCTACAGAGATTCCGACTCTTTCCTCTTTGCCTTTGCTACTGCCTTGTAACAACTAAGAACTGCTTGCTGCGAACGGCTTTCAGGCCAGAAGAGCTGGGGTGCGCAAACCCCGGTCTCCTTCCACCTACCAGTCGTTGTTATCTCGTGCGGGCTTAGAATCCCATGGCCGCAGGCCAAGCTGAAGCCAGGCACAGCAGCGCGGCAATCACCTACCAGCTACTCGTTCCTTCTGCACTGCCCATGATTTTACAAACCTTCAGAATCATGCCTGGCAGCCAACTGTTCCCCTGCAGAAACCTGGTCCCTCTTGGCTGTTCTTCCTACAGGGACTGCTTCATGCCTTGAAGCCCTGGCCACTCCCCACTGCACTTCTCAACCTCTTTTGTTGTTTTTTGAGAGCAGGGTATTAGATTTGTTTTTTCTTGACTGTCAAACAGTCAGCAACTAAGGTTTTGTGGCATTATTTACCATAGTACCAAGTCTCATTTCTGAGTGTAATGTCAGTCCAGAGCCCATCAAGTCCTCTGGGAGCTTGGGTTGTTTTCCCCTAGATGCATCACCTAGTGTTTGTGGGCCCTGGATTTTCTGCCTCAATGCCTGGACTCCTGTCCTCTGCTGCAGGACACAGGCTAAAGCACAGGTGAGCTTGAGCCACCAGTTTTGCCAAAGTCCAGCTCACTCTATAATACTGTATCAATTTAGAAACTATCATTGTAGAAGGGACAGTGCTCTGCAGTATATTGGCATAAAGGTCTTTTCAACCTGTAATTGCTAATGTTAGCAATTTTACAGCAATTTGATCAGGTATGGCAAGCTGTTAGAAGCATGTGAGGATCAGTATTCCCACTCTGTCTTCACAAGTTTCATTACCATATCACCACAAGAAAGATGTGCCATTCTCAGACTTCTCTTCGCTCAGTTAATCTCTTACATCTCACCATATTTCCTAATTTCCAGTACTTTATTAATTTATTAATAATTTATTGCCAACTCTCTGTATCTATGATTTGCTGGCACTGCATCTCTAGAATAATATTAATAATAATGAGTGCAAAAGCTTGGAAAATTACTGCTAATATTAATAAATGCCCTTTAATTTTTCCCCCTTTAAGGCACTTGAAAAAAAGCTCGTAAGTGATGTTTTAAAACTCACTCTCTGAGATAAAATAAAACAACAAAAAAATCAATGATCTTTGGTATTCTGATACAGATATTCTTGTTTGGGAAAAAGTACTCTTTGGACTCTTAATCAGCCAATGTGATTTGAAGGGAGGCAGTGTTGGACTATTTATTCAATTTGGTTAGCAAACCCCTTGGTTACTTGGACCGATAGCAGAACTGCAGCAGCATCACACACCATTTTCTCTGGCCTCCACCAGAGCAGGCAGATCTGTTCTGGGGCACTTGCCCTTCCCCACTCCCTTTATTTTCATAAGGACAAAACTACATAGTGAATGATCCTCTAAGAGACTGGTTTTGCTGTCTAGATTATTTTGGCTGGAGTACCTTGAGAACCTCATAGCAAAAGCTGGTGGAGGAACAACTGAATCAGCTGGGGTATCCAATGGATGAGCAAGCAGCCTTCTCAGCAGAGTTTTACAGCCCTGGAAAAAGGGGTACACGAGGGTAACATGGACTGAAAAACCACCCAACTTGGAAATCAGTTGTAGTCAAGCTAGCTGCTGCTACTGTTTTAAATTAAATAATTAGTTTACAGAGTGGCAAGACAAACGTTGCAAGACGTACTTATGCAAAATTCCAACTAGTACTTCCTTTAAAGACACTTTTTACTGGGGAGGTCAGTAGGCCTGTTGATAAGAGGACCAGCACCATCCCTGGGAGGGAAGAACCCTAAGTGGCACCCCAGGTTAGAGAGACAGAAAGGGCTTCTCCCAGGATTCCTTAGTTACATTATGTTGATGTACCTCAGTTCTGCTTCCCCGGTTGGCCCGTTGGCCTCCCCGCCCCTTTGTTACCTTACATGTTCCTGCTCTGGAAGGTTCTCCCCCATTCTCCCACTGGCCCTTTCTCCCTCACCACTCCCTCAGAGTTCCCCATTGGCTCCCTAGCCCTGCCTGTGTACTGCCCTCATGCCCTCAGATCATTGGTCCCTGATGCTCTCTGACCCCATATATAAACCTGGACCCTCCCATTGTTCTGGTCTTCGTCCCTGGACTCCTTCTCACACGTGGTCACAATAAACCTCTCCTATGGAACTCTACATAAAGACCCTTCCTGTCTCTTTGCCGTCGACCCATCGAAGAAGCTATCCACTGTGCGTGTGAGTGTAGTGGCCCTGCCGAGTGGCTTCCTTCTGGAGATGCTTTTGGAAGGTCGTGGCACCCTACCAACCACCCTGCCGTGACATTTTACCACAGGGAGGAAGGCGATGATTGTCTGCTTCCGTAAACAAAGCCTGTATGCCTATGTTAAAACTGGGTACAGAGTGTACTCGGACAGTATTTCCCTTCTTTTGCTCCTACTTGGTTGTATTTAAGGTGTGTTGTTAAAGTTTAATTCCTTCCAAATAGTTTCCTCTGTGCCATTCCCTCTCTACCTTGCTACATTTGCTGGACTCAAGCACCAAAATACCCTGAGCAGGAGCTGTACAATGTAAAGATAGTGGGAAATCATCCTGGTACCTCAACTTCCTCCCCCAGCTCCATGTGGACAGATCACCACTCTGAGACTGCTCCATAAGCTACATAATCTTACAAAGTGTTAAAGGCCATGCTGCCCATCAGTACTGCCAGGCCTGAGCAATAGGGTGTTGCGGTGGCCCAGCCCACATGGGGGCTGGGTGACATTCAGTGGGTGGATTTTCCAGCCCGGGAGTCCAACCCCACGGGCGGGGTGGACTACTGAGGCTCCATCCCACTGGGTGTCAATCCACCGCAACTCCATCCCTTATTCTGGCAAGTTCTCTGTTCATGTTATCCCTATTGGTTCACTGTTTTATACATATTTATAACCTTATGTTGCATATGTATTATTATCCAGAAAGTTCTGTTAAGTTTGGTTTACCATTGGTTTGTTTGAATATGTTCCTCCCCTGTCTTACCCTAATTCGTTCATGTCAACCCCTCGTCATTCCCCTATTGGTTTTCCCTTTTGTCTCCTCCCTGCACTGCCCCCGTTTAAAAGGGGGGTGCAACGGTTTTTCCCCGACTCTCTCTGGGTTGCCTCCCCTTCCAGCTACCTATCCTCGGACTTCCCCTCTTCAAATAAACTGGGATTGAAGGCACCAAGGAGTACCTCCTTCTTCTTTGCCCTCATATTGGTTGCTAAGCAACCATCCGCACGCAGCTTGCTCAATTTGTGAGCCTGTCACGGGCAGTCTGCAGTCGGCTCCTTTGCTGCCTCGGCCGGAGCCTTGCAGCCGTCGTCTGTCTGGCCACCGGGCGGCCAGAGCGCAACAGCGACCACGCTGCAATAGGGTACCTTCTACAGCTTGTTAAAAGCCTGCTGAGTCACCGAAGCATTACTGTTGCACACTTGCAAAACTAAAGAGAAGTATCATATAATCTGTAAACCAAAAGGATATGTAATTACAGCTTGTTCTGGTTTGGGCTATCATCAGACAGACTGTTCAGAAAATTTGCCTTTTATGTAGACATTTTCTGCTTACTTCCTTTATGCCAAACCATATGCTCTTCTTTCCAACACACTGTCGGATGTGCTGCTTGACAGCAGTGCTGCAATGTGCTTCAGATAAGCAGTCCTGGAAAAGCCATGGTAGCTCCCACAATAAAGCAAGTAGAGACTTCCTGTACCTGGCTCCCAAGCTGCTTCCCCTGCCTGAGATCTTCCTGCACCCCTAGACAGAGGGGTTAGAGGGAGGGATGCCATTGCTTCCATCCTGCTTATGACTCAGTGCAGGCCTGGCCCAGAAATAATTTTACGGATAGAGGGAATGATGCATGAAACATAGTTGGGAGGAGCATGCTGCAATACAGCAGGCACAATACTTACTATACAGCAGTGTTCTTAACTCATCATGGCTAAGCAAATACATTTTAATCAGCCCACCCCATCCAGCATTTTCATCCAACATGTGCACACATGCAGATGCTGGCATTGAAACACAGAATCTATCTGTTTGGCAGTTCCAGAATTTCAGAACATTGCTGCAATGGGGAAAAAAAACAACCCAAAAATTTGAATTAAAACGAGATGAAAAGAGGGCAGAAGTACACAAGTAATGAAGAAGAAACTTTTTTTTCACCTTTTGTGTGAAAGAATATTGATTAAGATATTGCAAGATTTCCAGTTACCACTTTCACCCTCATGCTCTCCTTTGTCCTTTTATTGCAGTAGCTCCTGTTGCCCCAGCTTTCCCTCTCAGACATCCTGTTCCCTGCAGTCATGACCTCCCCTCGCTCCTTAATGTGCTTTACATGCTTCCCCAGAAAGGAAATAGAAACCATAATGCAATTCCCACTTTGCAAAACATTCCTTGCTGTGCTCACAAATTCAAGGCCCAACCTGATATTTACTTAAATAGAAAAATATGGCTCAGCTATACCTAATACAGCATTTGCTTTAATTTAGGGATTTTTGTTTTTTATTATTGCAGTTTGCATTGCTGGATGACCCTGCCATATAAAATACTTCCTGAATCAACAGCAACAGGACAGTCTGAAATTACTGCCCAACTTCCACCCTTCTAAGCATCAAGGCACGAGAGAGGTCAGGATGATAGAGTGGGCTTCCAAGAAGACCAAAGTTATTAAACCCTGGTTACAGATCACTTTTGGCAGCTGGGTTACTGAGTATAGACACCTAGGAGAATCACAGGGTCATGGTATTTCTAATAATTCTTAACGCTCTTTCTGACACAGATTTTACTTTCTAGTAGTTTCTACAAACTCCATGAGCTCAGTGCAGGTGAATCCTGCAGCTCCCCTCCTGGGGAGCTCTTGCTGGAGGAGCCTAAGCTACTATTGTGACTTCTGGACATCTTACCACTTAGATCCTGAAATCTCTGACCTATAGACAGCCAAACTTGTATGGTTTTACCCAGGAGTATATCTAGATGGTATTTTTACCCAGCCTGAAGGCAAACCTGTAGAGTCACAGTTGCCAGAAAGGTCAATAGTTCAGCACCTTCTGGTACATCTGCTGCCTGCTTTGTGCCTGTAACAAATCCCCAGAACAGCCACACAACGTGATTTTGATGTGCCAGGAAATATTCTCCACAAAGATGACTGATTTTTGGTCAGTAAAACAACTGTGCAGACACTAAGGGAAAGGGTCAAGAGATGGGGCTTTTAATACTTGCATCAAGGCAGGATGCAAGTGACACACAGATTAGCTGATTTTTTAAAAAGGAAGAACTGCAATGGCTGTAATAAAAAAGAGCAATTCCTCAAGGTTTCCAAGTCAATGGGCTAAACAAGGGAAGTAAATGCTAGATATGGAAACCAGTAGAGAGCTCTGTCATGCTCTAGGACATCTTCAGAGTCCTCCCTTCATTTCCTTGCTGTGCCAACAAGCAAGCTACCTTGTCTTGTTTCACAGCACTCTATCCATTCCAAACAACTTCAGCTGCAAAGTTTTGCATAACAAAGGCTGGTCCTTCCTGTATTTCATTTTCTCCACATAAACCCATTTCCTTGACAGCCTTTTGTGTCCCATCCAGCCACTACCACAAGCATTATGGCATGAGGTGTTGGTGCTGGTGATGCCAAATGGTTTTTGCCTTTTCCTTTTATATAGTCTCTGTATTCTTTACACATGTATTTGTAGCTCTGTAGCCTACTGTTGTATCCATGGCTAGTTTTCTCAGTACTTTTCCCTACCTTTTCCCTAAGCAGAAAGACAAAACATATTTCAGAACTCCAAGCCCCAGGGGGTACAAGGCCCCTAGCCTATCTTGGTTCTTTCTGGGGACCAAGGCCAAAAGTCAGCTCTTCAAGACACATTTTCATAAACAAAGTTTAGTTTCCATCTGAGGGGGGAGGATTAAGAGAAGGTTGAACAGGGGGAAATCGCATGATGATTTATGTCTCTAATTGGTGATTTTTGTCAATTATGCTAATTTTCTAAACTTATAAAACTGTATTCACCCCGGGGGGGGGAGGGGGTGGGCATTTTGTGGACATTTGCCATATCTGCCCCTAGAGGCCTCCAATAAAGACCAACTTTATATTACCTCCTATACTAATATTATCTCAAAAGTGTGTTGTTTTCTTTCTAGGTTCGTTAAGGCATCACTGTCAGAGTTGAGAGATAACCATCCTCTGCTGCCATTTTTCCTTCAGCTGGAACATCTTTCTTTCATTGGTTTCTTAGCCAATGAAAGAGAATTAAATGGTTGTTTGCAGAAAACCTTCCAGCTCTTAACATGACAATCATACCTATTTACTGCAGTTTCTGAAAAATAACAATAAAAACAAAACAAAAAAATAGCAGCAGCACTCTCCTCTCCATTTCATTTAGGGAGCAGGGTGGAAAAAGACTTTCCTCAGTTGTTAAGAGCTGGGACCTGACCCCCAGACAGAGCATCCTCCAGGCATTTCACAGAAGTGCTTATGCTAGCACAGCAGAGGCCAGGTGGCTCAGAAGGGCAGCACTGGAGAAAACTTCCCCTGCCCATTCAGGGGGTAGCACTAACTCATACCAAACTCACTGACCATGTATCTCTGGCTAAAACACACCACTGAGTGAATCAAGGTAAAAACATATTATTTCCCTGCCAGTTAAATCCTTTCCATAACAGGGTTGTCTTTGAGAAGCAAAATGCCACTGAATATAATTCTAGAAAATGCAGCTCTTCTAGGCTGTGACCTTGGGCTTTCTAGGTTTCCCTTAGAGGCTCCCAAAGAAGGCCATGTTTCAAGCATTCAGTCTCAAAATACTCTTAACAGAGTCAAAAGCCCAAACTTGGCATTCAGTCCATGCTTCATATAAAATTGCATGTTTCTGTGTTTCTGGCTGAAGATCTCCTTCCTTATTTTGGAAAAATTGAGCCCAACAGAAATATTTTTTTCCTTCTTGGTGGTCAGCTCTGAAGACTAAAGCAGCCTAGAAGCTAATCTAGTAACTTATGTAAATTGCTAAGACACATTTTTAATATAGAAAGATTCAGCCTAAATGCAGAATGTAGCCCCTAAATAAACACTTGGTGAATCATTGCAAGGAAGTGCACTGTCAGCTCCCAACAGAGAGAGCACAAGCCAAATGTGAGAGGAATTAACACCACACTGTGCAGAGGGACAAACCACCAAGAAAATACCACAGACCATATATTACAAAACCAATTGCAGCTCTTTCTTGTGTGAACTGAAGTGGAAGAGCATCATAGAGACACTCATCCCTGAAACACTCCCTGCTCATTCACCCTATTTTTCTTGAGTGCATAATTTTCCCTCAAGGGGGATCACAGATCTTCCTCTGGCATCTTAGGTTACATCCTCATCATCTATTTAGAAGTTGCATGGGACCTAAGATCATCCAGAGCGGGTTCTTTTCAGGAATACGTGCTTTTTCATAAAATGCTTCACTCTGAAATAAGTACTGTCCTATGAGGGATGAGGAGACACCTGAATGCAGCAGTGCCAGGAATGCAAACCATTTTTGTCCACAACATCACTGAAAAAGCATCCAAGGAGTATAAACAATCGGAGGCTTTAGCTCGTCTTGCATCTTCTGGAAAGACCAGCAATGCTCCTGCTCATTTTAATGAAGTGTTGTGTGGAGACCAGCACGGTGAGGGAGGGAGGACAGAGACCCACTTGCTGAAGTAGTGTCAGGGCTGTTTCCAGTTCCCTGGTGGCAACACCTGCACATGGAAAACAGCTTTGACTGCAAGGAGCCAAGCCCCTTCCAATTCTGCAAAGCTCAACACATATGACACGCATTAAGCTTTGCAGGAACTGGAATTCAGGGTCCTTTCCTAACTCTTAGCATTGGACTCTTTCACTGACATTAATGAGCTATAAATCACTCCCGAAGCAGAAACTTACTAACTTTTCTTTTCTTTTTTTTTTTTTTAAGTTATTGGAGAATGAGGGAAGATAAAGGAGAGAATATTGCCATTTAATGCAACAAAGGAGAGGAAAATTGTAACCAAAAATCCTTTTTCACAACAACAAAGTGAAAATAACATTGAAAAAGACAAAGTAATAAAATAGCTGAAAATGAACAGCTTCCTGCAAATAACACTACCTTATGGACAAGAAAAAAAGCCTTTTGACCTTTTCAGAAATCTGATTCTCAGAATATAAACTGTTCCTCCAAAATCCAGTAATTAAATGCATTTATTAAATTTCAATTCAAATTAGAAGAGTTTACTGCTTTTAGAATTCTATGTGTTAGACGAAAAAGATTTAGGGGGTTTTTTTTGACACTGAATAATCTGGAATGGTTCTGGGATGATCTGGGAGAAAAAGTCTGAATTAAGACGCTAAAAACCTAACATCATAAATTATTTGATTCCATTTTAAAAAGAAAATCATAAAATATGTGCATTGCTTGAGCAACCATGCAATAGCTTTTTAAAACTGCAGTGCTAGCTAGAAATGTATATTCTGAGTATAAATAAATCTGAGCTTTGAATTACCCAGCAAAGGGATTTTTCCCTCGTATCCTCCAACAAAAATAATAAGACATTGAGAATTTAATTTTAGAAATTCTAAAGCAGATTGAAAGAAAAAAAATGTTTTTCATCTTCTCTTTCCATCTCCTTTTTTCTAATGTACTTTAATATTCAAATCTTATGCTGTGAAAGCAATAAAAGACCCTCTTCTGCATTCTTTTCTTTCTGTCAGATTTATAGCACCAATTCCATTTTTCTTTCCCATTCTCTCTTCCCAGGTGCTGTGTCAGAGCTTATGAGGGCCACAAAGACTAACTGAGACTAAGTCAGAGGACATTCTGGTTCTAAATCACCATTTGCAAAAACCTACAATGAACTTTAAAGTATTTACGTAAGTCTTTGCAGGATTCAAACCTTATTATGTAGCATAAGCAAATTACAGTTTTAGTGGTTTGGAATACCCTCATTAAGCATGCATGAAGTGCCATTTACAAATGGAAAAGGTGTTAAGTGCTCGGGTATATGAATAATTTTATGTTTCTGGAGAAGAGGACTATGAGTCAGAAAACTAAAAAAACCTGAAAATTAAACTATAGTTACAAAAACATGCTGTGGCTCTTACAGGTTCCATAAAATGAAGAAAGTTGCTTTATCTGAAGGCAGCTACGCTGAGGATGCAGAAGTCACTGCATGGTATAGACATGTGCACACACATTAAGTAATGTTGACTAGGCTAGGCTTGACCTCCTTCACCTCAGTTGATCATTGGGGGCTGGAGAAGAGCCAGTTACTGATAAATCAGCAATAACTTCTCTTTCAAGTACATTACATCCTGGCTCATCTGCCTGCATGGCCCAGGCGGAGGACAGAGAAACCCCACAGAGTAATGAAGTGATGCAACCAGAGGATCCAGTCCCTTCCTCCCCTTTCCCAGGAGATAGGACACTGCTTATTCCTCTAGAGCTGTGCAGAAGAGACACCTCTGCAGCCTGGCCCCTTCCTCACAGTTTTGGTGATAGTTTACCTTGCTTCTTATGCTAATGAGATATAGCAAATAACATGCCCTGATTTATATAGGCACAGAGCACAATGTCTTTTCCCGTCTCACTCAGGGAAGGTGAAAAGCACTTTCCCTAAGGGCCTTTCTTGGAAACCTCAGAACAAACTTAAGCATATGCTTAGGTTTAAATATCACACCCCCAATGAAGTCAACAGACAACTGTGCTTTGCTGAATAAAAGCCTAAATTCACTGCCTGTCAGGCAATTAAAATGTTACCCTTCCATTCTAGTTTTGCCTAAGTTAACAACTTTGACGCTCGCTTGACTATTTGAAAAGAAATACTCTGCTCCCTCCTCTTTGAAGCACAAGGAAGCCTAACAGAAGGCTCTTCCATGCTGTGATTATCACATTTGACAGTAGTTAAACACAACTAGGAACACCAACGCGCAACCAACCTTCGGGTGTCCTTTGCCATCCTGCATGCTTTAGTAAGTCCATGCACTTCACCAGAGCTGGTGTTCCTCATGGTTCTGGAAAGAAACAATAGCATCCACAAGCCAGAAGACCTAGCCATGAAAATATCTCTGGTACCAAAACAAGATGGAGTGACAGTCTGAGCTATT
Organism: Falcunculus frontatus; assembly: GCA_013398115.1. NCBI lineage: Eukaryota > Metazoa > Chordata > Aves > Passeriformes > Falcunculus > Falcunculus frontatus. The sequence continues at coordinate 13,228 of VZRV01005592.1, read as the reverse complement.
TTGACAGAATGATCTGTAAACACAACATTTTGTGACGTTTCCCTTGAGATAAACCCTGTTGTTACGTCACATCTTGTTACTAATCTAAATTTGACACCATTTTGCAACAGCATGAAGGAAGTGACTGAATGCTGTTACATGGCTTGCAAAATATTTAAAACATCAAAAGCATCCACAACCACTAAACAACATATTAATACAGTTTTCATTAAGATATATGCTCAAGAGGTCCATTTTTTTCCCCCAAGTATCACAGTCCATTATAGCCACTTCAGACACGTGTAACTGTTGGAAAAAGCAGACAAGTTGGTCAACAGCACAGTCAAGTAACACAAAGAAATATTTACCCAGGAAAGCAGACAATTCTTTTCCTTGTATGTATGTGCAAACTATGCACCCCACTGACTAAACAAGAGTTACACTTCTGAATCAAGAAATATACTTTATTGTACACAGTTAACTAATACATTGAATGGGAATCATGGAATCACAGAATACGCTGAGTTGGAAGGGACCCATCAGGATCATCAAGTCCAACTCCTGGCCCTGCACAGGACACCCCAAGAATCACATGTGATACATACAACGGATGTATACTCTGCCATACAGTAGCTCCCCAAAATTAACCCAGCCCGCAATCCATCACTTGGAGAAGGGATGAAAAAAGTTATTTCACAATTTCATATCAAAATGAAGGGTCAATTTAAAACATGTTACTAGAATTAACACACTTGCAGAAGAAGCTTGCAAAAGAAAAGATTCTCGATGATCAGAAGAATATGGGTCTGGAAGAGCTTTCCAGTAGATACAGCAGGGGTGAGCTATGAAGAACTGAGAACATTGAGCTTGGCACATTTATGGGCTGCCTGTGATAGCGGGAGCCCCGGTTGCACTGACCTAGGAGTGCAACACAAGCAAAAGCTCTGAATTCGGAGCTAAGCTGCAGTAGGTATGAAAAGAATACACAGACATCAAAAGGATTCATGTCTCTCTGATTCAGCGCTAAATCACCAAAGCTCTGGGAAAGCTCTGGGCTCAGAGACTGAGAGAGGGATTAGCAGCCTTCATTCCAAACTTCTCTAAATTTTAATTTTTTTTTTTTTCGAAGCAAGTGCATGCATCAGCTATTTCCATAAAAAACACAGGAACACTCTTGTTTTAAGCAAATATTTACGCCGGTACTGATATTTTTGTCCCATCAGGACCAAAGGAGATGAGCTAGTACCCTTAGACAGGTCTCATAGCATAGGAGTGGTGTTCTTGGTGGTATCAGAAGTGTGTCACAGATCAGCCAGTCTGAACTGCAAACTCAATTAAAATAATTTGCTTATACAGCAAACTTTCTGAGGTACAAAGTAGAATTATGCTTTCCCACTCTGGGGAAGGCAAGTAGTAAATGAAAGAATAGAGTGATGTGAAGCAAAAAGGCAACTGGTACAATAAGGCAAAGAAAGTAAAAAAGGAGAATCAAAGAGCAAGTACACTGAAGATCCAAAGAGGCTAATAAAAGAAAGAATCAATTTGTTAAACATGAAATCAGGTTGGCTTTCGCATGTGTGAAGTGACAAGTGATCAAGTTAAAATATGAATAATGTTGGTGGTTAATTAAGTTGTTAATTAGTTCTTAAAGTTAATGAGAGTTTGTGGTCCATGTTTATTAATGTTTGAATGTTGAGTGTTGGTTTTGGGCCTACATTTATTGAGAAATCCTATAATATCCCCTGAACAAATCTCCAAGTTAGTTGTGTTCCAGGGAGAAAAACCCCTCCCCCATGGCTAAGAGCCTATTTTTAGACCACTAGCCATTAGCCTGTCACCAAGCTCCATGGAAACCAAGAATTTCAATGACGGAGTTTTCACTCCAGAATCCTGAATGACATCACCTCAAAGACTGCACCCTAGAAACCAATGAGCCATTGGAGGAAAGACTTTACATCATCCCCGGACTCTACCAATCATCTCTCGCCTAAGAGGCAGGACAATGGGCAGAGATGGGCGGAGAGGGGAGGAGCAAGGAGGTGATAAAACTCGAAGCACAGACGGAACTTTGCTTGCACTGAGTTTGCAGGTAGCCTGGTTGGTGTTTGCTGGACTGTTGCCCCCAGCAACACTCCTGCTTGGGACTAGCCGAGGCAGAGCCCGGTGCTGGGATTATAGGCCTGCTTATCAATTTGATTTTGCTTAAGACTGACTTAAACGAGATGCAGCATCGAGGGGTCTTTGTTTTGGGCTTTTCAGCCGCTTTGGTTTAAATAGTCTCTAATCGCTGTGGACCCGGATTTTTTTTTTGGCTAATTACCTTTTTATTTAATAAACCTGTTTTCTTTTCAACTTCTCACTACGAGTTGCCTCCTTTTTCACAATTGGTCCTCTCTGTGCTGCTGAGAATTTCTCCTTGTGCTTCTCAAACTTCAAAGGCTAGTTGCACTCAAAGGCCAAGCTGAATGCAAATGTCCTGACTCAACAACACACTTCATCACTAAGAGTTGAACATAAGTTTAAATGCTTTGTGGCACGGGGACTCCACCACTGTCTTGGAGTGGTTTTCTATTCCCATGATCGTCTGTTCTATGCCCACAAATGGTTGCTGTAGCTTTAAGGTGGGTCCGGGTGAGGGGGGAGCCTTGGGGCTCTTGCCCGGGCTTTTTCAAGGCCTTACTCCGCAGGCGTCTGTGGCGCAGTGGGGACGGTGGTTACTTCGTTGCTTAGCTAGTGTGGGGTTTTGTTAGCTTAGGCAAGAAGGGGGGTTTTTTTCCCCCTTTCCCTGGCCTTGGAGAGTGCGGCAGCAATCCTTCGGCGGCCTTTTGTTTGGTTTTTTTTCTCCTGACCTGTTCGGTTTGGTTTGGTCCGGTCCGAGACCAGAGGGAACTATCGACTGGAGACAAATCATCCGGGACCGGTGGGGAGCCACGGGGCTGCTCCATCTCGGCCCCAGACCTTGGAAAAGCCGAGGTGTGGGTGGAGGGAACGTAAGGTTCTGACAGTTCAATACCTAGCATTTATTCATTCTTTTTCCTGTGCCATGTGGGCACTTTGTTTGTCAATAAACGGTTGGGGTTTTTTCACTTTCATCCACTAATATTCATTTCTTATTGGTGGGAAATTCTTATTGCTGAAACCCTTTTCTTTAGAGGAAACACTCATTCTAGAGTGGTTTTCTCCTAAACTTGTCTCTAAACTGAGACAAGCACTTAAGGGGAACAAGGAAAGCAGGAAAAGAAAAATAAGTGGCAGTATGTTGGACTTGGCAGAAGCAGCAGAACACCCTGAGTCTGATACATGACATGAGCTGAAACGGAGCTGGGGAGAGAGGTAAGAATTAACAGGGTTTTAGGAAACAACAGTCTAGATGACACAATGGCTGAGAAGGTCTAATCCTGATGTCAAGCTAATGAGGCACACTGAGGTCTGTAGAGCGGATCAGAGTTTTATGGGCAGTGGTGCCCTACATCTCGCTTTTCAAGCAATAGCCTCACTACTTCTCACCCTTTATGTGAATAGTAAACATTCCAAACAGACTGGAAGTTTGGGACAGGCATGCTTTAGGAACAGGACAGCAATGTGGGGGCGATAGGAGTCAGTTCTGGATGCCTGACACAAAAGCATCCAGAAGTGTGAGAAACACCAGAATGCCATGGTTGTATCACCTGGCACACACATATTCCCACCACAGAATGAGATCCCATCACAGGAAGCCACTATATTTTGGCCACATGATGAAGACACATCCAGCCACAGACTGAAAAAAGACTGATGGAGAATAGGAACACCAGTTTAGTAAGGTGTCAGCTGTATTTAATAGCAAATAAGCCACTCTCATAGATGAAGAATTTTAATCATTGCACAAAAACAAACTACCACCAGGAACACTAAAAACAATTTAAGACTTAAAAAAAATTACTGTGTATAATGAAGAAACTAGAGAAAACAGGAAAAACTATGAAGGTGTTTCATCACACAGTTTGATTTTTAAGCTTTTTGGACAATTGGATCCAATGGACAGCTTACACTCTCAGTGGCTTTTTTGCAGTTTTGCTATTACATACTTCAGCTGCATATATCTGTCTGAACAAAAAACCCCATAATTTATCAGTCAGGGAAAGGCATTTTTATCTGACTGTTTCCAATAGTACCCTCTTGTCTACAGCAATTAACAGAAGGTAAAGTCGATACAAAACCCATAGAGAAAGAGAATACAATGACTGGTGTATATGAATTAATGGAGTAGTTTAATGGATGTGTTTCCTGCCATAAAAATGCACTTGTGCATTTCTTATGACCTGCCAGCTTGTGAGTAATGAAGTATGTGATCTTCTAGCTACTTAATTATTGTAATGTTTCTATAGCTGGATTTTGCTTAGGAGTTATTTAATAATCCTTTTTTCCACATTCTATTTCTATCCCCCATTATCACATAGGTAATTAAAAAGAAAGATATTTACAGCTTCTCTTTTTCTGATGAGGGAACTCATGTGGATAAAGTAACATACATGCTGTCAGGCTTTATAAGCCCTTAATTTCAAACAACAGGATATCACTTGATTTTCATCTCCTTCATCTTCTGCACTCACCAAAACCAACAAAGCTTCTAATAGGACTGTATCAAGGACAAACCACCACTCTTTTTAAGAAGCATTTTGCATTTTTTAAAATAAATATAAGAAAGCAAAATGAAAAGTAGTCTGTCTGTATTTTTGAGTTGGTTATTTTGGAACTACTGGACAGTACACGTCACATAATACAGTCACCACAATAAGATACAGATACTGCAGCTACCAAAAAAGTGGCAAAAAGTATCCATGGAATAATTTCAATCACACTGTGCTTTTGCTTTCCATTATCAGCAACTTATCTTGAAAGCTGTTTCATTTACTTCAAAATGTTTTTACAACCCCCTCATTTCTTTAATGGGTTTGGGGATTACAAACAGACCCTCCCAACACAAGGAAATCAGATAACGCTCAGATAAACATCTGTTTAGAAACTGAAGGTTGTGCTAGACCCATTACCAGGTTACGTGTAGTATGAAGACCCTGTTGTAAACAGCAGCTTTTGGGATGCAGAGAAACAGATAAATTAAATCCTTCCATTTCAAAACAGCAATTTAACGAAGTTCTTTTTCCTATTTTTCTCCCTTAGAAAACAGGGTTCAGGAGATTTCAGAGGAAAAGGTTTTCATTAGTAATGAGCAGCTTAGTGGAAAGCTCATAGATTTAAAGCACAGCATTCCTTTGTTCCTATTTAATTGTCAAAGGGAACATCAATGTTTTAATACTGCCTTTTCTTCATTTACTAATGGCACAGAGAGCTGTTTCATTTAGCATATTTAGTTCCTTACAGAATCAAACTCTACAAAATCAAAATGTAAATCCTGCTCAAGCACTGACAGCTCAGACTACTGGCAAGCAGTTAAGTCTGAGTTTAAATTTATATCCAACACAGAAGTCATGATCACATAATCTGCTTTTCCTAGTCTTACAGCTGTGCTGGATTTCCACAGAGGCACACCAAGGCTGCATTTTGAATTGCCTTTGACTGGAATTTTGCACTGTACTTCTGCTCAGCCTCAGTAAACACGCTGTCTCAGGGTGACAGAATGCAGGAGGCAGAGAAAGAGATTATCTCTTTCCCAGATTTCTAAAGAGCCTCACATCTTTTTAATTAATCAACACCATGCATGTGTGACAATATTCACAATACAGAAAACAGCTTCTCTTTTCTTTCCGTAGGGCAAAAAGTTGTTTCGTATCCCCAGCTGGCTTGAGAGAATGTAGGTCTATGAAAGTCAACAATTACTAACCCAGATATTTGCCAGCTAAGGACCTCCCTTAGAGAGTTTCAAAATAATTTCTCCTCAGTAGCATTCAAATGACCCTTACTGTACTTTGTCCATGTAAAACTATGATAAGTCAGAGAAGAAATAGTTTCTCCAACTCCTCCAGCACTTTACCAAGGAGGTAACCACACAGCAGCCCAGCACAGGCTGAAGCAAGGAAAAGCGTGAGGAGCAGCAGAGATGGGCTGTGATGGACTGACCCCATTTCCCACTCCCTGTGCTGCTCAGAGTGGGGAGGAAGAGGAGCTGAGGATGGAGGAGTGAAGTTGACCCTCGGATAAAGCCTGAGGGGAGGAGAGGAGGGAAGGGGAAGGTTTTAGTCTTTGTTTCTCATCCTCTGACTCTATATTTAGTTGGCAATAAATTGAATAAATTTTCCCCTGGTCAAGCCTGTTTTGCCCATGATGGTGATGCCTGGAAGTGGCTACCTAAAAATAGAGGCTAGACAAGAATAAGAGAATAAAAGTAGGTATTTATTTGAAGGGCCTTCAAAGGTACACCCTGGGCAGTCAAAAGGCTACACCCAAGATGGATGCTGGGTCACAGGTTCTTCACACTTTTATAAGTTTGGTCCATTTGCATATCAGGGTTAATTCTCCAGTTATAACTTCAGTTAATGATGTAATTACCCCAAGTTTGCCCCTCCTCTTTAGCGGCTTTTAGTTTACACATTTTGGGGCCTGGGACAGTCAAAGTGTCCCTGGAGAGCTAACCTAGAGAGGCTTTATTATATCTAACCAGCATGAGAGAACAGTAGTTAACAGGCCACACAAAACTTCTGAGTTACACACTAGGCAGTACGGGATTTGAAAAATGTAAAAGTTAAAACCTAAGGCATCAATGGCAACTGGTAAGTGATTTTCTGTCTTTGTCTCAACCCACAGGGTTTGCCATCTTATTTTCTTTCCCTATCTTATTCAGGAGGGAGAATGAGAAAGCAGCTGGGAAGGCATCTGGCAGCCATTCAAGGTCAAACCACCACAAGCAGATAAATGATCTAGAGCCCTAAATCCAGCATTCTTCAGTGATTCAGCCTCTCACAGGGAGATGTTCCAAGATATCCAAGTACCCAGCACTTACGTCAGGAAGAGTCAGGTTTTTAGCTGATGAGAAGGGAGAATCTATCTTAAAAACCCCCAGGACTGGGTCCTAGCTGCCTTCTCCATCTCCTCCTCAAAGATTCCCATCCACACTTCAGAGACCACTCAAGTTTGCTGCTTACTTACTCAACTGTCCCAAATTACATGCCAATGTATTAAGAAAACACAAAATTGGAGCAAGTTTACCTTGATTACATGAAGCTTGACTGCAATTTTAGGATGGGCAACACAGTTTTTCATTGAATGCCTGGCCTTTTTTTTTTTGTTGATTTGGTGATGCTAATGTGACTTCCAAGTCAGGGCAGTAGAAAGTTCTGCCTCTTACAAAATTTTCTGCTTGGTGAGAGCAAATACAAAGGAATTCACTACAGAGATATCGTAAGTGGCACAGACTAGCAAAGAATACATTATATTTTAAAATGTAACACGCAGCTGCTAAGAGGTTAAACTCACCTATTCTGGTCTCAAGCCGACATGACTTAAAATTGGTGGTAGAACAGCTTCTGTGAACCAAACTGAGGGAACAGGCCATTCATTAAAATGTCATACTGAAACACTGGAGGTAAGTGACAATAGTTTCAATAGAAAGCAAAAATAGAATTGAGGGGCAAAAATTTCCTTATTTAGCAATGCAGTAACATTTACAAAGTTTTGATAGTAGCTGCTTAACCATCATTTCAAGAAAAAAATTAAAATCCATGACTTAACGAGAAAAGAGGAAATAAAGAAAACCCCAACACAACAAAAGGAAAGGAAACACATTCTCTATTTATAAGGCTAAACTCAGCAAACAAGTGTATCACTTAAATTTATGTTCATAAAGCCAGATCACATCTCTCACCAATGCCTCTGCCCAACATGCTAACCTTCCACAGGAAACCTTAGGTGTTTTCTCTAGTATGTGTGCAGTACCCTATTATATGGAGCTGTAAAGGAAATACTGCTAGAAGGGCAAAACTGAGAAATGCAGCTAAGAAAATCATAGCCTAAAAGTTACAGTGATGATAGAAAGAAGATTTACTGCTGTCCCACAGCTAAACAGGGAGAGGTAGATGATATGTAGTCCTTTTCTGACCTATCAGTCTCCACTCCTGGGGACAGGATCTGAGTAAGATTGACTAAAGCAGTCAAATAAAATGGAGATGTTACACTGGAAGGGAAAGCATGGCTGGACAAGCGAGAGGTGACGGGCTATACTGTGCCTGAAGTGCTTGTTAACTCTTCACTGTCTGAAAAAACAAATTGATTCTTTATACATTCAACTCCTATGTAGCAGGTTTGCATTGCCAAGTTAAGCACTAGAAATCACATTTTTTAAGTTGTTGAAGTTGATGCTGGTGTCCCTCACTGGGTATTACAGATCTTGCCTAGGACAGTAAATTAGCTTTATAAAAGCACTCCTGTAAGGCAAGTAAACAACAATAATGCCGCACTGCCGTGCCTGGCTTCAGCTTGGCCTGCGGCCATGGGATTCTAAGCCCGCACGAGATAACAACGACTGGTAGGTGGAAGGAAACTGGGGTTTGCAAGTCCCAGCTCTTCTGGCCTGAAAGCCGTTCACAGCAAGCAGTTCTTAGTTGTTACAAGGCAGTAGCAAAGGCAAAGAGGAAAGAGTCGGAATCTCTGTAGCTTCAGTCCAAGTTTTATTGTCTCTACCCTGTGGGGGCAGGGAGTCAAAAGCTTGAAGGGGAGCCAGCCAGAGAGACTGTATCTCACTCTCTGGGCGCAGGCTTTAAGGGGTTACAAAGTGAGGGAGGTACAATAGAGTTAACCAATTAGAAAGTGATGACACATGACAGGGAACCAATAGAGAAATCTCAGGGGAGGAACAAATTTAAACTAACTAATAACAGAATAGTTGGAGGGAATTTCAAACCCCACTACCCTGTCAGAGCCTGGGATTTATTGGAGGCTCTGTGACAGGGGAAGGGGACGCCAGAGTGAGATGCTATGCCGCAGGGTCTTCTTTGGATCCGCCCTCAGGGACAGAATTCTTCGAGGGGAAACCTATCCACTCTGAATCACTCACACCGACAATGGGCTGCACCATAGCAACACAATAACTCTGTTTTCTGAAAGAAGAGGCACAAAGGTTGAACTGCAGCTGTTCATGAAAAAGTACCCAGGATTTCGGGTCCTTGCATATATTAGCTGATTCCCACAAGCATCTACCCCCTTTCTGAAAAATAAAGCTTTACAATTTCCAAGTGTTTCACTGCATTGATGTGAAGATACTGAAAAGCAGGGCTAGAGGCTTCCTCAGCAGTAAAAGCACTAAGATCTGTACCGACATGCAGAGTCTGATGGTAGGCTGTAGGATCCTTTCCTTTCCCCTGGCACAGTATTCAAAGGGTCTAATACATCAGGAATGTGCTCCAGAAGAGCTGAAGAGCCATCTGGATGTGATCTGACTCCAGGCTTCAATTTCCTTCATTTGCAAGGAGTTCTCACCTGAAGAGGCCAGCAGTCAGGAATAAACATAAATACCGAAGTTTCTGGTTGCCAGCAAATTTCCATGATTCTTTAGCTTGTATCTGGGTTAAATATGAAACCAAACTGAAGAAGTTATGGGTCAGGGCACTGATGTATAAGCAAGGCTTGCAATAAATGGGAACGTGCAGCCCCAGAACTTACTATGGGTCATTTCAATCTCATCCAGGCATCTCTGTTCAAAAACAGACTTCAGGTTTATTGGATGCTTCTCCTAACTCAGGCACTGTGGCAAAGAGGACAATACTGAAACACTAAGTCTTGATGTGCTCAGTACAAAAGTATCCATGGCTGCAGATAAGCTACTGTAGGTGCTGGAAGTAATAAACTTCAGGCATTTCCCCCTCTTTGGTACGGTAACCCTTAGATTTTGACTGGAGGATGAATGGAACTAAACAAAGAACCAGGCTGTAAGTTTGCTTGTTGCCTAAAAGGAGGGGGAAAGACCTCTTTTTAAAGCTTTCATGAGGTCCAAATAAATACAGAAGACTCCTTTTCCAAGGCACTAAGTCATGGGGCAGAAGCTGTGTGGAATGGAGTCACTCCCCAGGAGAAAAGGCACAGGTCTTCTCACCCATTTGTTAACAAGCAGGGAAAAAATTTGGTAGCACATTCCATTCCTCATTGTGTTTTGTAGTTTGGTGTGGCCATGTCTTGTGAAATGACGTAAGATGTCTGCAAATAGGAAGGGTGGGAGATTACGCTCCCTTTGCTCCGGTATAAACATGCACAATGAAAGGCAGTGCGGGGTGGGGGGAAGAAGTAAATGGCCATTCATGGTAGAAGTGGTAGGAAAAAAAGAGACTGTAATGCTTCCATGAAATTTTTATGGCAGATTTTAGAAGAGCCTTTTAAGCACAGCACTGAGACTGTCCTATGCTGGGATCTCATGATGCCCTATGGGCTATGCATGGCTCTAAGACCCTGCTAATCTCTATGATGCTCCTTATTTCACACAACTAGTGCTGTAGCAAAGAGTGAGTCATTTGACAAGAAACATGCGTTTCTCAGAGCATTATTCCATGCTTAGACTTTATAAACCAGGAGTGAAATGGGGGCACAAATGCAATGCAAGAAAACAGTGCGGCCCTGGGAATCTTAATGGCACTACCATGCACTTTTGAACCAGGGAGAAAAGTCAAGAAAGTATGTAATAAAATATAAGTGAGCTTTTGTAGAACAAGTCTGATCAAAATCCCCATCAATGTGTTCCCCTCCCCCTTCACCATTTCAGTTCTTTTAATCTTTGTGTCAACATCCCCATGTTTCAAATAAAGCAGGAATTATTAATGCATTTTCTTTGACTTCAGGAACCAGGCAAGCTCTTAGCTCAGGACTTGGTGGCTGGAAACAGCTCTTTTGCCTCAGTATCAAGACTGCATGAACACAAAATTCTTTGGAAGCCACAATGGCATTGGCAACATAATTCTTTCAATGTGGTGTAAATCCAACCTTTTCTGAAAAGCATTGCCTGTCAGGCAAAACTATTCATGCATTATACATATCTTGGAGCTGGACACAAGATTACTGACATTATATTACTCCTTATTTCCTTCATGGGGGAAGCTCTTCCTGGCAAACAGGAAAAAAAATTGTACATCTCTCATAAAGAAGGACCTCTCAACTATGCTTTTATTTGGCATTTCTGAGCACTTACTCAAAGTTTGGCATAAGTACAAGAGTTGCTCCTGTTTTTCTTTCTCAAAAAGTTACAAATTTGTTGGCATAGTTCATAAACTACCTTCAAAGTGACACAAAGAGAGAACATCCCTCACACCAAGCACAACCACAGGACAACAGCATGGGTTATAAAGATGGTACATACCAGTCATTCCTGAGGTAATTCTAACTGTAACAAAATAAAAAGCTAAGTAACTCTGAGATAAGTGCACTAAGCTTCCTCTGAAATCTGTACGCCTACATTTTGCTAATATTCTTCACACTTTTATAAGGCAAGAGAGTGTCATATTTGAGCTTTGTCAGCTTTTTGAACCCAAGCTTCTCACTAACCACCTTGAAATCAAATAGTTGTTCCTAGGAAGAAATATGTGCATATGTACTGTGGTGCATACATGTGGTAAGGGCAGTATATCCTGGACAGAACAGAGCTTCAGCTGTCCAGGAAAAACAACTTAAACACATGCCAGACTAGCTGTCTCTGGGTCAATGACATAATGTCTGCCCATGAATTTTGCAGACTATGGAAATTTTGGCCTTACTGTGTGCAGTTCTTACTTCTGGGCACAGATGACCAGAGTCTGACCCCTGGGGTGTTCACAATGTAAATCCTCTTGCTGATGGGAAGTCCTTGGCTATCAGGTCTGCACTAAGATGGCCTATCCCTGTCCCTCATCTCCATAAGCATGACAGAAGAATGGCCAAAGATAGGTTTGACAGATCACACAATCATAGAACAGTTTAGGATGGAAGGGACCTTCAAAGGTCATTTAGTCCATCCCCTGCTGCAATGAACACCTTCAGCTAGATTACGTTGCTCAGAGCCGTGTCCAATCAGGCCTTGAATGTTACCAGGGAAAAGGCCTCTACAACCTCCATAGGCAAATTGTTCCAGTTTTTCACCACCCTCATTGTAAAAAAGTTCCTCCTTATATCTTCTCTGAATACACTCTTCTACTTTAAAACCATGAAAATAATTTTTATGTGCTAGCAGTGGGTCAAATGTAAAACAAAGTCAGCTTCTGAGCTAGCTAAAGACATTCTTCTAAGTTGTCCCACTGGCCACTTGGGAATGTGCCTATTCACTGATCAAAGTTATTTTTAGGGACTTTCCAAGAAGTTTTTTTTTGAGGAAGTTTATGATTTAAACTTTTGGCTTTGTACTAGTAATAGTACAGTGAGCATGATAAATATGCAGAATACAGTTGTGGAGCAGAAGTCAAGCTGGCAACACCTGCTGGCATGAACCTACCTAACATTCAATCCTCTGACCCAGGTGTATCATATTCTCCTCCCACTGTTCATCACATCCCAGTCCATATTTCTTTCAAGGATTATATGGACTACAATGACAGTACAAGGAATACAATGACAACATCTTACCAACAAGTTATGCAAAATATCACAGAACAATTTCTTAGAAGTTTGTGCTGGTTTGAAAGACAGGTGTCTGTTAAGGAAGGCAGGAACCTCCCTTGCAATAGAAGATGCAACCCCCTTCCCTCCAAATTATTATAATTTTGAAATTAAGGGGCTTTCAGGCAAAGATATGAGGAATAGGAATAACAGTTCTTTACTAATATATATATATAAAACAAGGCAAGCAACAATAACTATGGCAGTGTTAACAAAACAGAACTAGAACCCAGTGACGGCCTTCTCAGCTGTCAGGCACTTTCCCCTTTAGTGCAGTGACGGTCACAGCTGGGAGGGGCGCTGGTGGCTCCTGGTGAGCCGGGCGGGTGCAATGATCCCCCCACGGCTGCAGGGGGTGCTCCGGAGCGAGTGCGGCAGCATGTGGTAGTGGCGGACGAAAAGCTTGCTTCACAAACCCCCTGGGCAGCCGGACCTCGGGAACAGCAGGCTGGAACAGCAGGGACCAACACAAAATCGCGGATGGTAGACGAGATGTATCAAACTCCGGAGCTGCAGGGAGAGCCCCTGGACCTCTCCGCTGGGAGAGGGTGCGGCGCTACAGTGTAGCGAAGGCTTGCGGCTGTGGTAAGGGAACAGTGGAGGAGGCAGGGCAGCCTCGGCCGACTCCCTGGGAGGCAGGGAAAGGCAGGCTTGGGATCCCGGGGCTTTTTCCTGAGACACCCAAACAGATGGTGAAAAAAAAAGGTCC
>VZRV01005590.1:0-19747 GCA_013398115.1 Falcunculus frontatus | reverse complement strand
CTGTGTCCAATTCTGGGCCCCTCGATTTAGGAAAGACACTGAGATATTCGAATGTGTCCAGAGGAGTGCAACAAGGCTGGTGAAGGGCTTGGAACACAAGTCCGATGAAGGGAGCTGGGGTTGTTTAGCCTGGGAAAAAGGATGCTCAGGGGAGACCTTATCACTCTCTACAACTCCCTGAAAGGAGGTTGTAGCCAGATGGGGGTTGGTCTATTCTCCCAGTCAACAACTAACAGAATGAGAGGACAGAGTCTTAAGCTGCACCAAGGAAAGTTTAGGTTAGATGTTAGAAAAAAATTCTTCACTGAAAGAGTGATTGGGCACTGGAATTGTCTGCCCAGGGAGGTGGTGGAGTCACCATCCCTGGACGTGTTTTAAAAAAAGACTGGATGTGGAACTCAGTGCCATGGTGTAGTTGATGAGGAGGTGTTAGGTCATAGGTTGGACTTGATGATCTTAAAGGTTTTTCCAACCTAGCTGATTCTGTGATTCTGTATTTCCTTTCTCCTTCAGATTCTGCACTTCATCTTGCTGCTGCAACAGCCACCTCTTTCCCTGAATCCAGATATTGGACTGAAATATTTTACTTATGCTTGGGAATCTAGATGGTGTTCTTTACTGTATGGTAACTTCAAAGCTATTGTACTCCAGCGAGGGTATTATCTGGAAATACAACAAGGACTCCTTCTCCATGAGCTTGTAGCTTTCCAATATTAACAACTCTAGCACCTTTTTCTATAACTAGCTTTACCTCATCATTGTAAGTTAAACTTGAAATAAGAATACTGAGTGATGAAATAAAGGAACATTTGAGATGGAACATGGGAAAGTCACCAGTATTAGTAAAGTTATTTGATTTTTGAATATTCATAAATACTTTTGCAACATTTTGCCAGAAGCAGACCTAGACTTGTCTCTATTTATCAGAGTGCTCCAATTAATAAAATGTTTGTAATTTCTGTAATTCGGTGTTCCAAGAATGTCTAAACAGAATCATATATGCCTAATTAATACTTAAAATATCAGCAAAATTTCAAAAATATTACTTCATTTAGATAGTGCTGAGACAGAAAACTGATCTTGAAAATACTATTTGGTTCTTAAAAATGCCACATGTTCACAATTTCTCACAGAAGAGCATCTCTTTTGTTCCTAAAATACTCCTTTGAGACAGAACAAATTATAAACCTGTTCTGAACTATTTCTTTCATGAGGGTTTCATCATCATGACACTTTCTTTGGTCAACTGCTTCAGTTTGCTTACAAATAATTTCTCTCACAATAGAAAAAATGTGGGATGAAAAAGTTTGGTCAAAAGCCTAGACAGCTGTACAGTACAAGGAGACTAGTCCAACTACCTCTATTTGCTGTGGTCTCATTCACTTTTATACTTGTTGCACAAGAAGTTAATAACTGTGTTAATAATTTTATTTTTAAAAGATAGGAGACAGTAGTATTCAGTTATTTCTGCTACCAACTATGCTCTTTTATAAAAAGAGGATAGGATTCCAGAAAGAGGAAAGTACATCTTGTTCTTCTTCTGACTGTAACAGCATATTTAACTGAATTTCAATAATCTCCAAGTAGAGAAGTCTGCCATTTATGCTCAGCAGAGTGTGTTTCAAAAGAAACACGAATAAAGATTAGGTGACTATGAGGATCTCTCCGTTAGATGCTCTTCAGTAAGATGAATTCCAAGAGAACAGAAACTAATGCCAGTTTATAATAAACATTATAATCCAATATAGCTCACCTAAGTTAAATCTGCTTACTGGAACGTCTCCAGAATTCTGAATTCACCTATTTGCATTGCAGATGTTTCCAAACATGCAAGGTGTAGTAATGTATTGTATCTTAAAATACCAAAGTAATTTTATTAAGAGTTTTCAGCTTGAAATACAGTTACTAATACACCCACTCTCACTTTGTACTTCTGTATTTTGTAAAATCTAGAGTTTAATGACAGTTCATATATTGTTATTTATTACATAGGTGAAGGGGTTTGTATTGGTCTTTCCTATCATGAGTGGTCTAGTAACGTATTTGAAAGAGTGCCCATGACTGTGCATAGGGAGAAAGCAATATGACAAGTTCTTTTTTTGATCAAAAAACCAGTATTTTAAAAAATCCCATGCCATGTAGGACATCCCTGTTTTTACTTGTCTTGCAGTGATGATACATTAAAGTGTCATACTTTTCATTAGAAACAAGACAGTTAGAAAATTTGAAGCCTACATACACCGTACTTATATGTGGGTATTCCAGTTTAAAGAATCCAGAGAAGGAGGGTTCAAGTTATTTGGAAAAAAGGGCTAGAAGATCAGTTACAGTCAATCTGGGGCTCCATGCATACTGTTTCAAAGAAAAGAGCAATATTTTAAAAATTTCCTCCACGCACTTCATGTTTGTAGCTTCAGCTTGAGTTATAGCACATCTCTTCTCACCACTGCATTGAGAAAAAAAGGAAGTGTGTGTGGTACTTTGCAGTGCAGTGGTACTTATGGTATATATATTCACTCTCGAACTATACATTAAGACAGTTTGTCAATTACCAAATCTTTATCTTATCAAAAAGTCTCAGGAGCTGGTTTTATTCTCAGTGTAATTTGACTGGAAGGAGTTGCTGCTTCCAAATAAAAGGAGGATTGGAAAGACCACCATGGGCAGGAGCTAAAAGATAGGAAGCTTAGAAGTCACAAAGACAGAGAGAGACAAAGGGGAAGAACAGAGTAGAGAAAAAGAGTGGACCTAATAGGATAAATTTTAGACACACAAAAGAACCAAACCAAAATTTATCTGTCTGGATTCTTTCTGAGTTTTTGTAGCCTCATAAGTATTCAGCAGAGGGACTTGAATTTTTACATGATCAGAGATATGACGTATATGGGAGAATTCAAGCAAGCTTTAGATGAGACTTGCATCACTACGAGAGAGAGAATACAAGGGTTGTGAAGACCTACAGTGGACAGAAAAGAAACATCTCTCTGACCATGGAGTCAGCATAGAGGTTCAAAGAAAGGCCAAGCATCCCTTTGCATCACTAAAGGCAGAGAATACTGAGTGGTACTGGATATTGCAAAGGAAAAGATTTGGTATAAATCATACCAAATTTACTTTGTATAACCAATGAGACAGTCTCATTGGTTTTCAATTCAAAGATAAAATTAATTAAAAAATTCTGATATAGGACTCAACCATGTCCTGGTCTGCATCCAAAGCAGCATGGGTAGCAGGGGAGGGAGGGGATTCTGCCCCTCTTCTCTGGTGAGAGCCCACCTGCAGTGCTGCATCCAGCTCTGGGGTCCCAGCATATGAAGGACATGGATCTGTTGGAGTGTAGAGGAGGGACACCACATTGATCGAGGGATGGAGAACCTCTCCTATGAGGAAAGGCTGAGAGAATTGGGATTGTTCAGCCTGGAAAAGAGAAGGCTTTGGGGTGACCTAATTGTGGCCTTCTAGCACATGAAAGGGAGCCATTCAAGGAAGATGGAGAGAGACTTTTTATAAGGGCATGTAGTGACAGGAAAAGGAGGAATGAATTCAAACTGAAAGACAGAAGGTTTAGATTAGATACCGGGAGGAAGATCTTTGCTGTGAGGATGGTGAGGCACTGGAACAAGTTGCCCAGAAAAACTGTGGATGCTCCATCCCTAGAAGTGTTCAAGGCCAGGCTGGATGGAGCTCTGAGCAACCTGGTCAAGTGAAAGGTGTTCCTGCCCATGTCTGGGGCATTGGAACTAAACAATCTTTAAGATCCCTTCCTACCCAAACCATTCTATGATTCTGATTTTGAGACTGAAATCCAGGTACCCAGGACAAAACTGCAAGAAAAAGAAATCTCCACACTAATGGCTAAATTACTTGAATGATTCATGTGCTTCTGTTTTCTTTAAAAATGTGCTTCTTTGAATTCTATTGTATTTCACAGTAAAATTTGGTTATTTTTCATTCAAAGCCCTTCACATAACACACTTACCAGGAAGCTCTTTGTATGGGGAACTCCATATGATACTGTTTTCATATAACATACAGGGAAGAAGACTATATAAGGTCTTACAATAATTGTAATGTACATGATAGTTCCTAGATTACACTGGAAGGCAGGAAAACTATCTTTTCTGATCCCAATAAGAGATTCAATCTTCTGCCATCACAAAATCCAATTGCTTTGGCTGGTTTTGACTAAATGAAAAGACTGAAAACTCTTCCCTTATATTTGGGCTAGTTTGTTTAAGGTTTCTTCATATTGATTAGCTGTGACAGTTTGCAGCTAAGCAACAAGAAAAATTATTTCTGCCTTCCATACTGGCCTGCCATGGAAAAGATTCTGTGAGTGTAGGGGGAGGGTGAAGCGGTCACCTCCTACACTCTTCTAGGGTCTAAATAAGGGATTATTTTTGCTTATAATTGTTTCTTTTTTCATGTCTGTTCTTCTTGTGCCTAAAGTTAATTAAAACCATAAATGAAAAAAGAGTAGAGAGAAATAATTAGGAAGGCAGGCCCTTTCTCACCATATACCATAGGTAGTCTCACCAACAGTTGCAAATCAGAAAGCAGAAGGGAACTGATTAGAGATAGTTTTATTCTTTTTCCCCTCCTTTTTGATGCCTTGAGCCAAAATTCAAAGGAGCAGACACATGCACTAAACTCATCCTCCTCCCACAAGCAATATTGTACCAAGCTGAGTCACTGGAGGATGATGGCAGATGCTGCTTGTACACATTCTCCTGCATTTGTTACACTCAGTTAATTCTTGGATGTAATTTATTCCTCCTTTTTCTATGAAAACTAAAATACTCCCAGAACCCAGACTTCCTTCTACAATCACAACTGGCCAGCAGAGATATTAGAGTGCTTTGTCTAAGCTATATAGTCCAGATGTATGCTTGCAAAGTACATCAAACGAAAAGCTTTCAGGGCATAGTAAACTTTATATGCCCAACCTCCCAAAGTCATGATGCTTTACCAGAAAAACAACAGCAATGCAGAAAATGTGCCACAAAACCTGTCTCAGTGCTGGGACGGGAAGAGTTCTCCCTTTATTTAAGGAAGGTACATAGAATCAGAAATACACCTACACCTACCATGTGATTTGAAAGTAGCTGTGGAACAACACCATTGAGACTCCCTGAGATCCAAGAGGCAATATGCCAGGGTCCGGTGTATGTATTTACGTATACACAGTTTACTTTTTTACAGATTATCTTAAAAATTCCACTAGACACAGAAACTTGATTAAATGGGGAGTTTTGTACAATGAGGTAGTATATTTTGACATGCTGAGTAACAGATGGAGAAAGAGCTTTTACTGGCTCATTTTTTTACACTTGACTTCACAAAGTTTTGTATTTTGCAGCCATATCTGATATTGCCTCTCTCACTCATATGCATCATCTGTAAGAAAATGACAATACTGATGCCCTACAAAACTTATGCAAACCAGGAGGAGAACTGCAAGAGTGCAAAGGAAAATGAGTCCCACCTCAGCTTTTCTATCAGGGTTATAAAACAGTATGTTTGTCAGTCTTAGGTTTTTGGCACAGCTTTGAAACCCCAACAATAGGCTTATGCATACAGGGTTTTTTACACATTTATCTGAAAGACAGCTTTCTTCACTTGGGTTCCTACAGCTCTAACAATTTTAGTAACAAAATATATGCACCTTCATTGATTCAGACAAATGATACTAAAGTTCCCTGGGTATCCATTACAGCTGCATCTTCAAACTCAAATCCTTTTTTTTTTCATAAATAAACAATTTCAACATCATTAATAATGTCACTCCTCCAATTCAGCGCTTGGGGAAACCTTGTGCTGTTTTACAAAAACACGAAACAAACAAAACAAACCCAGTGTACACGAAAGAAGTCATTGTGTTAAATTAAACATAGTAATGCTCTTTAGCAAATTCAAGCAAAAAACCACAGATCTGATGAACTACAAAAGAATACTGGGGCTGAGAAAGTATCCCACTCCCTTTTTCAGAAATGACAGCTTGGTTTTAATCCCATACTGTTAAATGCAATGGTAAGGGTTCCCAGCCTCATCTCTGTTGTAGCTATGCACCCAACACATGTCAGGAGATGTTGGAGTCCAAGGCACGCCTCTGGCTGCCGTGGGAGGTCAGGACATGCCTCAGGCTGTCCTGGGTGGTCGGGAGCCCCCCGGCAAGGGGGTCCCAGACCCTGGTAAAAAGCTCAGAATAACACTATCTTTGACCTTAGCCCATGGGAAAAGTTACCAACATTACAAGAATCAGTGCAAATCATGAGAGTGTAACAATGAGTAGTAGTTTAGTATCTTACAGGGTTAAAAAGTAGATTTTAGGATTTTTAATATGAGGAGGAAGGGTTTAAGATGGAGGATTTTGGGTGTTACCCTCTTCTTCTTCTTCTTCTTCTCCTTCCCCTCCATGTTCTCTAGTAGTTGTGGCATAAGATGATTGGTAGAATGAAAAAGAGGTAGAAATTACGTGTCTAGAACAGGTGCAAATTAATTGGTATAAAAGAGTAAATAATAAATACGTTGTGAAGAATGGTTGGATCTTGGAAAGGGTACAAAAGGACAGGGACGGCCCAAGTCTGGGCAGTCCCCGCTTGGTTTCGGCTGGCATCAGATGTGCAGCCAGAGCTGAGAGCAAGTTAGAGATAAGAAGAAATAAACATCTTGAAACAGCATCTGCAGGCGTCTCTCATCAGTTCGGACTCGAGGTAAAACTTCCCAGAGGTGAAGATAAGAACCAACACTTGTGCGGAGAGCTGAACTCCCACAAGGAGATATCTGGTATTTACTGCCTTAAGTGTATTACAAATTAGAAAGTTTAAAAGTGCACAAAAGACCTAGGTTTATTTTACCCTCATCCACTTACAGAAATATGTGCCTGTACATCACTCTAACTTATTCTGAGCCTAAGCCTTTCCTCTAGGAATGGCCGTTAATTGTATTTCAGGGTTTTTCATAAAACAAGATCTGATAATATTCATATCCCACTCAGATGTGATCAGTTGAACCACAATTTTAGGTAACGGTCATCCTGCTGGTTCATATACTACTGCCCTAATCATAGGTAACAAGTACAGGGGGAAGACACTTTCACCTAAGAACAGGTTTCTGAACATCATTGCAGACATCTCAAAGCAGTTCCTGCTGTCGTCATGGGGTTTACACTCTGGACACACTGCTGAGCCTTGTTTAAAATACAAAATTTAAAGGCATTTGCATGACAATACAGCCTTCCTGTTTGCCACTTAATTTCCTCCTTTCCCGTGAGCCAGCTGATCACTACTTCTGGTAGTGCAACAGCAGCAAATAGATGGACAGCACTCTACAAACAAAATACTTTACTTCTGAATGTATCTGAACACAGTAATGGTTCAGGGCACAGAAGACTTGGGTTGCAATTGTTCTTTTCTGTTTTGAATAATGCATGTGAATAAACATACCCTCTTCTTGATTGTCCTTCCAAAGACTAAAAGCTGATGTTACCTGTTCCTCTGAGGAACATGGTCAGACCAGAAAGTGGTAAGCTTGCAGTAACAGCTGTAGAAAGCTCTTCTCACTGAAAGCCACACTGCTGCATAAATGAATTCCTTGTGGAGTGTAAATAATAATAATAATAAAAGAAAAAATATTTTTAATTTTCCACTTATTAATATTTATTAAAATTAGAACTTACAATGCAACCAAAAAAATTAATGTGTGTACCGTGCAGGGAAAAATATTTGAAACAAAGTCAGTTTAACCTTACTAACTCCTACAATGCAATGCTGTTTCAAAAAGATA
The DNA here is from genome assembly GCA_013398115.1 of Falcunculus frontatus. Taxonomy (NCBI): domain Eukaryota; kingdom Metazoa; phylum Chordata; class Aves; order Passeriformes; genus Falcunculus; species Falcunculus frontatus. The sequence continues at coordinate 11,962 of VZRV01005590.1, read as the reverse complement.
GGCAAGAAATAGATTTTAATATTAATAAAATTTTTTTCTGTAACTTTCGCTGATAATTCCCTGGTGAGGTCATTTTTAAAGGAAGCCTTTTTTACTAGGAAAAATTGTCTGCATCTTCCATAAGTACATAACAGCCTAGTAATGAAAGAGTAAGTAAATAGATGTAACATCAAGAAATCCCAGGATATTATTTATAAAACAGACAGTTGTGCAAATACAACTACAGCAATTTCAGTCGTTACAGTGTTCAAGCATGCCTGCAGAATCATCAATTCAATATTTAGCCAACCCAAACCGGCCACATTGCTGCTCATACAGACTGGCTTCTTACAGAAGTAAATATTTTCTTAACGTGTCTTCACAGGGTTTTCTTAATTTATGTCTTTAAGCACCACTGTCTTAAAAATATGGGGTATTAGATATCCTGAATCCCAGTATAACACATGATTCTGATAAGGACAGCAGAACAGAGCAGCATTTTATTCTGATAAGGACAGTAGAACAGAACAGAGCAGCATTTTATTCTGATAAGGACAGTAGAACAGAACAGCCTTGGAGAAATAGATAAAGGATGTAACTGAGGCAAACAGAAGTAATGCAAAAGGCAAGCAGGATGCCAGCTCAGCTCTGCAAGGCTGACAAAGCAGAAGTTATGCAAAACAACAATACTGCACTTACTCAAAAGCAGGGGTCGAGGAACAGCCCTCTGAAAAGGACACCAGACATTGAAGACAGACCCCAAAGAACCCAAAGACTTCGATAAGGGGTGTAAAATAAAGTAATACATCAAATAAGCAGGGATAGCCAATGAGCGTGTAATCAGTGTGTATGATAAAAACTCTTGTTTACCTGACACTTGGGGTACTCGATTAGAGGAAAGATCCCCAAAGTGACCAGCATGCTGCAATAAAGAACACCTGCTTTCTAATACTCAAAACTGTGTTAGAGAGTTTCTATCTGGCCAATTTTGGTATCAGTTCCTAGAAGTTCACCAAATTTTTTTTTGCAGCATGCTATAATTTCTCACTGAATTAAATAATATTATTAATATTTTTTAATGCCTTAGATCTTGATTTAAAAGTTAAGAGAACTGGAGAGCTCATGATTCTGGCAGTCTCCATATAAGCCATTGTTTCTACTTAAATCTGTCAGTGTTTCCTTGGATGATCCTCCAATATGAAAATCAGTTGTGGTGTTAGTTTAGAGATCAGTAAATTTAGGAGCCCATACAATAACACAGACGTTTGCATTTATTTCAGTATTTTCATTTGATAAAAATTTCTGAGAAAGAAAAGTTTATTAAGAACTGATTTAACAGATATTATTTATCTGTACAGTTTATTTCACTATCTTGTCCCATCAGTTGTCTACTATTCCCATTCTACAGAAAAAACCTGTAATTGCAATTGAATGCACCAAAATTCCTAGCCAGTCAATAGAAGCTAATCCAAATGAAACAGGAACAGTGTCATGTATCAGCAGGTGAGATTTGGCGAGGCACATGGACTCTTTCAGATGCAATCTGTAAAAAGAGAAAGGAGAAGATGCTGGAAAACTGTGTGCTCTTTCTGAGCCAAGCCAAAGAGATAAATGTGCCGCAGTATGTTTCAAAATCTTTATATGACTCTGGTACCTCTGGGTCAGGATCTGTTTTTGTAGAGCAAAGCAGATTTTGACAGAACTGTATCTCTTTGTGGCTGTAATAATGTATCGAAGTGGTGAACAAGATAAAATAGGATGCCATTTTTCCAAGTTCACTGGAAACCATTACACAAATGAAAAACTCAGACCTAAAGAACTCAAATAGGGCAAAAAACCCTCTAATGTAACCTTGAAGTATCCCCCTCTGTAATTTACACTGTTTTACAACAAACACACAAAGGGAAGCTTTAAACACCAAGTGTGACTTGACTCACTATTAGATGTAACTGAATTTCTCATTTGTTAAATAATAAACAATTTGGTGATTACCATTTCATTTACATGTAGAGGCCATTTGCAAACTCCAGAAGGTCAAAAAGATGTTTCTGAAAAACACTGCAGCAAAATAAGAGATTTTTGTATTCTTCAAAAATACAGCACATCAAATACAAGGAAACCTGGGGACCCAGCGAGGGTCATGGATACTTTCACAAGCCTGCAGAAAACAGAAGAATGACTCGCTGTGATTTGTTGCTGATGGAGTCTAGCCTCTGTTATAATTTACTTTCAAAATCTCTGGACTTCCAAGGAAGTGCTGTAACATTTAATTATACATGAACTTGCATGACTAAGTAGCCCTTAATTTTACATTTTTTAAACACCTAAACAGTAAAATTTTTACTTCAGGTCAGTTTCAAGAAAATATTGGTCAGTTTCTATTATTCCAAAGAATAATTACAGGTTCTTGATCACCTCCAAGTACAGTGAAATGTGTGCTTAACAAAAATTTTGATTATATGCATATTTTATAACCCTTTTCAAAACATATGAGATGTTTTTCAGAGAAAGCTTGCTCAGCTATCCTGGTTAGATAAATTCACAAAACCCAAGTAGTATTCTCCTGTAGGAAAGAAAATGTGGATCACATCAACAGAACTTCACTTAAATATCTGAATATTTACATAATGCATGGTTTTATACAAGCATACATATAAGTCTTTATTGTAAAAATATGACACCTAAGACTTTTAAAATATTACTTTACATAATACTAATGTGATATCACACCAGAGACAGAAAGAAAACTCAGGAGCTGGTAAGAGAAGGCAACATACAAAATGTAAAGATGTCACAAATTTGAAAGAACTTACAGCGATATTTTTGCCACTGTCTCACAGTTATGCTCCCAAGCTCCAGTATAATTTATTTTCTTGCCTTGGTGAAGGAAATTAGAGCACTGCAAACACCAGGAATGAATGTCTCCAGTCTGATTCTCTGCTAAATAAAAGCTTTCTGCAAACCAGTTTGAAGAACCATGTTTAGCTGGTAACATGTATCAAGACATACAAGCTGCCACATTTTATAAAAGTCTTACACACACAAATTTAAGCTATATAGACTGCCTGTGGCAGTATTTGGGGATAAGCCTTCTCCTCTATTGTCCAGAATCTAAGTTATATATTGCATGTTCTCTAGTATCTGTCTTGTCCAGTTGCATCATTAAATACCATGACACTCCACACTGCCCCAGAAAAAAAACCTCTTAAAACCAGTTATTTGGTTTAGAATATCACAAAAAAAAAAAAAAAAAAATTAATTCACTTGTGTGTGATCTCTCATTTAGAGGGCAAGGACAGTAACACTAGTCACTACTCAAACCCTACCCACTTGCCTTCTGCTTGGAAAGTGTAGGGAGAATGGAGTACACCATATTATTTTCTGTAGAGAAGGTTACAAACATGAGCTGTTGTGGGATAAAGCAGAGAAAATACTAGATAGCTGGCACTCTAAATTTCCAAAGAGCACTCTACTACAGAGCAAGGTTATATTTCCCTTCTCTACAGTTCACATGTACCACATGTAATGCATTAATTCATATTAATTTTTCATAAGATACAAATAACTCATCATACCCCAACCAGTTTGATACTAAACCTAACTAAAAATGAAAAAAAGTTTCAGAGAATCAATTCCAATTATTTTTTTTATATTTTCCAGCCTTTTCTTGTAAACATAAACAGCATCTGCCCATCTGCTTGATAGCTGTTATCATAAAACATATAATTCAGCTCAGTGCTCCTATCCCAAAAGAAAATGTACAAGCATTTAACGAAATGATCACAACAAGATCAGTGTTTAGTATGAATATTTTCCAATAATTCTGCTGCTTGATATGTCAAATGAGTATAAGTAGATGTGTTACATCCTCTAAATTTACAGCTACACAAGCAGAATTGGTCCTTCCCCATATGAGAAAACTAAAATCTATTACTTCTCTGAGCTTTGATAGTGATACTGTTACAAAACAAATACTGAATGATAGCATCCTGAATGTTATTCACACCAAGAGTAATGGTTTTTGCCAAGATAATGCATATTACACAATATGGTGTAATATTGAGGCACTCACACTAAGAGAGTGAAAGGAAATCTAAGGGGAATTCCTGCTCAGCAAAGTTCCAGTTTATCCTTTCTCCAGTTTGACTCTGCCCTTCTGACTTTGTGAAGGTTTTGCTCAAGCTGTATAGGAAAAGCAGGAATACTTCTTCACTGTTTGTGCACACTGGACTCATCTTTGGACACTTCAAGTGTTGCACTCAAACAGCCTTTCTGAAGCTATAGAACCAAAGATCACCAAGGCTGTAAAAGACCTCCGAGATCATCAAGTCCAACCTTCAACCTTCAAATGCCACCATACCCACTAAACCATATCATGAGGTGCCACATCTACTTGTTTTTTGAACAATTCTAGGGGTGGTGACTCCACCACTTCTCTAGGGGGCTTGTTCCAATGCTTAACCAATGCTTCAAGTGAAGACATTTTTCCTTAGTCCTTACTTCATACACAGCATCTGCTTTTAGTCTTCCCTCCAAAGTGACTCTAGCTCATACAAACTTCTTACATCCCTCCCTGGTCAATTAACAACTAAGTTCAGGCTGAGTTCTATCCCGAGTCTGAAGCTTCAATAAAATCTCTCCTCCTCAGAAATTTTCAAATAGATTAAAACCACATTTAACTATAGCTACTAAAGAATTAAATAGTTATTTTAGTATACACCACCCCCAAAACTAGAGTCCAGTTTGTTGTGCACTAGAAAACCAAAGCCAGTCTTGACATTGCTGTCTTGTTTTCCTCTTCCCTCTAGAGCAGGCAGAGATAGAAGTTCTCTTAGCAGAGAAATGAGATTCAAACAACCAAACTGAATCCACACAGATGTTCCTCCTCAGGTACTACTCAATTGCAGAGTTGGTTAAAAATCCACAGGACCTAAATTTTCCATATTAAGAGTCTTCATGCAGGTAAAATTCTGCTTAAAGTGTTTCCAAGAGCTACACAGGTCCTGACAGCGTCCATCAGAAAGTGTTTGGGTTTCTCAATTCAGCTCTGGCCAAACCGGGCTCTCTGGAACACACTTCTTTTTCAGGATCTGTATCTGCAATGCACTTGCAGATCTGAAAGAGTGGAAGAGTGCCAGAGAAAGAGAAGACAGTGGTGCTGTTCAGTCTTACCTTCTTGTCCCTCTTACTGCAAGCATTAAACCAGTGACAGAATATAGGACACAGGAGCTCAGTTCCATCCTTCCTCTTATCGAAGCTGCCACCTACCACAAGAAATGTTTAAACCTTCAGATACAGGACAGTCTGAGGTCAGAAAGGCAGTGGTATCAATCTTTTCTACCAAAGCTAAACCCCTTCACAGGGATGAATTAAATATTTATTGAGCCAAGAAAGGAAGAAAAGGGATTCATAGACCGCTGGTTTGGGTATCAGATTCTTTGCCAGAGAAGCATAGCTGTCTGTTTTGCTCTACTGACTCCTTAATGCAAAGAAAGTGTTGAACAGCACAGATGAGGGGGTGGATGCCTCCTTATCTCCCAGCTAACCACAGAGCCACTGGGCTTAGAGTCTTCCCAGCTCTATTTGCTACACCAATCAATATTTAACCCTTCTGCACAAAGGGAATCAGGTTAAGGACATTGAAGCTCTTTCTATCTATGAGGGTTTATTGACGCTTCAGTGTATAATATCCATATGTCCAAAAAAGCCAAAAAATTTCAAAGCCAAAGTGAAGCAAGCAAAACACCCCAGACAAACTGAATGAAAAATTGACATATCTGGCCACAGTGCAAATCAGTAGTGCAGTATCTAGTTCTTTTTATTACCCCAAATTAAAAAAAAAGTTACCGGCAAGTTTCAAAAGTGATTGGTTATTAGCACAATGTAGTATTTATAAGCAATGAATGACACAGAGCCCAACATAATTTTTTATGAAGTGACATAGACAAATAATAGTTTCCCACAAATATCAAGTTAGCTATGACATGCACACATGTAATCTATTAGAAAAACAATCTTGCAGCAATGAACCATGAGCCATATAGTCACAGCAGGAACAGTCACATTTAAATTCACTATGCTAATGAGGGAAAAAAAAAAGACAAATCTTTGTTTATGCTATAGCCAGAAGCTACTGTCATTATTTTCCTATGTGAATGCAAAAAAAGCCTGCTATAATCAACATACACTGGTTTTGTCAGGTCATCAAAGTTACTTCTGGTTAGGTGGTGGAATTTGGTAGGTTTGATCCCCAAGGACTAGTTCAGAAAATTGTATTTTGGGGATGATCTCTAGAGATGCATTAAATGAAAATTAAGTTCCATAACATATGTTTTGCCACTGGGCAGATTGCTGAAGAAAAAGTGGAGTTACATTAGTTTCTGCTATTTGTATTTGCAAGCTGTTTACAAATACTGAGCCAAATGATAGGAGATTTTCAATAAATATTGACTTCTTGTTTACCTAAACCCCAGTAGTCTTCTATCCAAATTAGTAGTATCTAAATTCTCTAGAAATATCTATTTTGATAGGAAACATAAGCATAAGAAAAGCCTTTTTGAATAGAGAATACCAGAACTCCTGCCGAACTATCAGCTTTGTATGCAGACCAGAAAATGCTCCAATGTGCTAGAACTCAAATTTTTTCAAGACAGTTCACAAATTTCCAATAAATGTCATTTTTATGCCCCCTTTTTGCAAACTCAATCAAACTAGGACCAAACAAGCAATATAATACCAGTGGTACAGATTCAATAAGCTAGAAATTATATGCCTTTTTTTCTTGCACTGTATCTCCAGGGTATCAGAAACTCAGCCAGGGTGACTAAGGACTCAAACCCATTCGAGTGTTTTTGTCTCTGCTGTCATGTGGCATAGATTGCAATAGATAGTTCAGTGAGGAAAGCAGTTTGGAGGGATGCAGGGAAAGGACAGCTCCCCCCACAGGTATTCAGGAACAACTCTGATGATCAACCAGACTATCTGGCCACTCAATTTAAGCATGTGGCAGTTGGTAAGTTATTCACAACAGCGCTTCAGAAGAGCTACAACAAGTAGGTTGATACAATTCAGTAATTTTTGGACTGATAGACATATAAAATTTTTCAGGTTCTGGGTGATGTCAAGCTGGTGGACGAGAAGCTTGAAATGACCTGGAAATGTGAAATGACCTGGCAGCCCAGAAAGCCAACTGCATCCTAGGCTGCAGGTCCAGGGAACTAATTACCCCACTCTGTTCCTCTCTGGTGAGATGCCACTTGAAATACTGCATGCAGCCCTCGGTTCCAGAACTTGAGACAGACATGGACCTCTTGGGAGACAGTCCAGAGGAGACCACACAGATGCACAGAGGGCTGGAGCACCTCTGCTATGGATACAAGCTGAGAGAGCTGGGGTTGTTTAGCCTGAAAAAGAGAAGGCTTTGGGATGACTTAATTTCAGCTTTCCAGTACCTAAAGTGAGCCTACAAGACAGAGGGGCATAGAGACATTTTACAAGGGCACGCAGTGATAGGACAAGAGATAATGACCGCAAAGTGAAGGAGGGTAGATTTAGATTACATATTAGGAAGAAATTCTTTACTCAGAGGATAGTGAAACACCAGAACAGGCTGCCCAGACAAGTTGTAGGTGCCTCATCCCTGGAAGTGTTCAAGGCCAGGTTGGATGGGGCTTTGAGCAACCTGATCTAGTGAAAGTGCTCCTGCCCACAGTAGACAGCTTGATTTTTAAAGTCTCTTCCAACCCATACCATTCTATGATTCTATGATTTAGTGAGAGATTGCATCCTCAGCTACGACAAAACTTTGTGGCTGAATTGACCTCAATGATGAGTAAGTGTGAAAGTCTAACCAAGGATCCAGTCTACAGCGCCAGGCTCATGGTCACTGAATAGTTCAAAAAAGCTTTGAGTGAACACCTAAAACATTGCCCAGTAATAAAAAAATATTCACCACTGTCCTTGAAACTTGTTGGTTTAATATGAATTTTGCTTTGAGCGTAATATATAAACCCAAAATTGGGAGGACAACAGTGAAAGGGATGAGTGGTGCATAAAAACAACTGAAATAGTGACTTTCATAATATTCCCCATGTCTCATTCAAAGCTCGGTTTTAAGGATTAAATAGCCAGCATCTGGTGTTCAGAGGAACATAAGGCCTCCTAAAGCAGAGCACAGAACAGCAGGAATTCAAAAATTTTATCATTGAGAGAAGTGGCAGCCATAGCAATGCTTTAAATCTGTAGGAAGTATTGTTACTTTGTAGTCAGGTTAAAAGTGAGGTTAGAGATTTACTATTTGTTCTTCCCCCTACAGTCTACCAGTATTTATTTTGTTTGGGTTTTTTAAGGGATCTTCCTGTTTTCACATATATATTTTTAGATACATATTTTTAATATTTTTAACATGCATGTGTCTGTCTACGTGCATGCAAACTATGCAAAAATACAAGTAGGAACTACTTCATGAAGTTATTATGCACCACAGTGAGTAGGGTAGTACTGTTTAATCATGAGTATAATATGTTGTCCTCTCAAATAAATAGAGAAATAGAAAATATATATAGTTAGTTTTATCATTCCAGTCACTACAAGCAAAAAGGTAGCAACAACAAAAAAAAAAATTGATAGATTAGATAGAGTTGATAGATTCCTTTAATCAGCTTATGCTCTAAAACCCACCTGAACCACAAGTTGAGTGGGGCAGGGTAGAAAGCTGACTTGCCAGAAAAGGTCATACAGGCCCTGAACACCAGATAAATTGAGAAGAGATAGTAGTTCATTACCCTGAGCTCCTGTAAGACCAAAGGCTTTAGTCTTTCACACAGTTGCTCCTGCACTGAATCCAGTAACGTGCATTTGCAAAACTTCGTCTTCCAGGAAAGCAGATAGTTTGGATTTAAAACAACAGTCACATTCTGGAAAGAATTACAGCTTCCCTGGTAATTAGCTCCAGTGTTTGACCACCACATTACAATGGAGGAGGGGGAAAACAACAAAAAGATCAAATTCCAAGACAAACTTGTCCGACTTCAGCTTCCAGCTGCTGGGCACCACTAGTCTGGTGAACAGTGTGTGGCTGTCCAGTTTTTATTCTTTTTCCTCCTGTTTGATTTCTATGTATTTTTGTCACATTTCACTTCTCCTTTCCTTTCTTCTTTGATTTCAAAGTATTAAACAGCCTGATCCTTCTCCCACTGCAATGAATTTTCATCTGCCTTCAAAAGCATCAGACCTTATTTTCCCTTTTACAGCATCAGTTGTGTCACAACATTAAAAGAAGTTACTGAAAGTTCAGCACCACATACCAGTATCATCATTCTCACTTGTGCTGTGAAAAGACAAATCACGTCCTTGCTCATATTTAGTACTCCCTTACACACCCATCTGCAGAGCATCTCACCTTGTTCTGTTACAGCACATCACCTGTTCCTCACACACTGTTAACCCCAGGTCCTTTCAGTTGCCACCTTCCACTGATTTCTCATTTGAAGTAAGCTCACAGTCCTTATTTCTATAAAGATCACTTTACATTCCGTGTATTTAAAGTTTGTTTCTGTTTCAATGAACATCTATTTATCATTCTTTAAACTGCTGATTTATCTAAATGTTTTCTCCATATTGATTTTATAGTTACTGTTGCAGAAGTGTTGTAGCTGAGCTGTGATAAACTTAATAGGATGATTCCATATAATCAGTCCTGGAGTGCTGGGGACCGCTAACATCCATTATAGCACTGCTGGAAAAGGCCATTCCATCATGCCCACAAATTTACTTGGGTGGAAGTTTGGAAGGGGGGAGTAAACTGTCACTTGATCTTTGCTGTAAGATAAAGTAATGGCAAGAGAGCTCTCTACTGTAGAGTCAAAAAAGGTACAGGAAAAATAAAGAGAGGTCAGGCTACCAAAAGTACAGCACTAGCAAAAGGCCCATGGAACCCTCAGCTGCCACACTGACATTAGCCTTACATAATGAATAACAAGAATAATTTGAATTCGCTTTTTTCCCCAAACAACTGCAGAAGATTTCAGACTGAATGGACACACTTTGTCACCAGATGAAGCTGTGAAATTCTTCAAGGCGAGGGTGAGGAAGAGCAGTTTATGCTAATCCTCAGTCCACCTTGCAGGAGAGGGAATAAGTGATATCCCAGACTCAAAATACAGTAAGCCACAGACGAGCCAAGCACCACACTGGGACAATCAGGCACAGTGTGTCACATCCTAGAGATACCAGCAAGGACCAGCATCTCAGTAAGTCTCCTAATGATGGATAGAGAAAAACAACTTTCTCACTGAAAAGAAATTTGTCATCTGACCTGCTAAGCATGAGAGATAATCTGGGAGAGTCAGGACAAGGGCTCCTCTCACAAATGACCACCTTCTCCTGACCAGACTTTGACCTCTGTATTTGGGCCAGTAGCAGTCTTATTCTGCCAACACCTGGTGCCAGCCCACCCCTGATGTGCACATTTTCTATCTGTCCTTCTGACCACACAATGCTTGTTCAAGGTAATTATAATTAATACTGTAGCATCTTACAGGTTCATTGGCACCACCACAGAATTACTTACTTGAAGCTATCATAGTGTTGTATAAACAGAAGCAAACAAAGAAAGAAAGAAAACAGGGCAGATGATTGTATCAGTTTTGCATCTGGGAAAAGCAGAAGCTCAGTGATTGCATTTCATACAGCAAATCTACAGTTAGAACTGCAAACAACAGGTCAGCTCAGTACTTAAGTCTCACACACTATTCCTGCCTGTCTTCCTTTCTTACAGTAGTTTCAAAAATAAGAAAGAAATAAAGAACTTAAGTGCTTTAGAGTGACAAGAGATAATATTAATGTTTGTTAATTAAGGAAACTAAATAGTACAGAAAATCACCTGTACAGAGTATTATTTGAACTGACAATCTATTTTGCTTTATTAAACAGCTGTCTATATTGAAGACTAATGGAAGGAATTAATGCAGTACTTTAATATTCTGGTAATCCTGACCCACTCCACAAACTTTGGGTTTGATTGTTTTGGGGTTTTTTTGCTGTGAACTGTGGAACTTCAAAGTAATTTCTAGAAATTTGAAAAATGTTCCCTAGCAGAGTCAGTCTGCCTCTGCTTCAAGTTCTGTGCTTCCATTTGGGACTTGCTTCCTTTCCCACATTATTGTTGCAAATAAAATGTCTCCTATAACAAGAAATCCAGCATGAAAATATGCTTCATTACTCCATATGGTAATGAATTATGATTTTCCCTTGGAATGTCAGGAAGTTTTTATCTGTGTATCAAAACACCATTTGGATTTAATGAAACCTACTTCCAGAGGATTTTTCCCTACCTCCTTAAAGTTCTTTACAATGACTAATGCTTCGGGACAGGGAGCAGAAGCAACACTTAAGATAGTTCCATTTTAAAGGTGTCATGGCCACTGCAAGCAATTTCTGCTGCCCAAGATAACTTACACAGGTTATTTTCAAATACTGTTTATCTTTATTGAGACTTTATGTAGTTTTCTACTGTATTTAAATAATTATTTGCCTTGAGAAACTTTATGATTACCTTTCAATAATGAATCAGCTTATTTATTGCTATTCACATTGTTCAGTCACACGCTGGCTGATAAAGGAAAATTGTTTCTTAAAACTTTATTTTACTCATTAAACTTTTTCTACAATAGGATTTATGTCATTCTGTCACATGGAAAGGGGAGATTTCCTCAAGCTCTTAGTGTTTGATTAGTCTGTCAGCACCTCAGAAAAGCCAACACTTTTGTACTTTAACAGTCAGTAGCATCCCATTGTGGGATTCCTTCAAGAAGCAGTTCACTAGATTGGAGTGGCAGTTCAATGTGCAAGGTCACATGCCAAACACAGACACCTCCTCCTGGGTCTCCACACCTTTGCCCACTGCCAGCAGCTGCCAGCATGCAATGCGTGAGGACTCTCATTAATGGTTGTCGTGGGTTTGTTAGCGTTGAAACATAATCAC
>VZRV01005588.1:30215-75953 GCA_013398115.1 Falcunculus frontatus | reverse complement strand
GAGCAGCCTCCTTCATCCCCTCCAATGCAGGCGGGTGCCCGGTGCTTGTGGTCACCTCAGTAGCTGGACAGATAGCACCGTGGCACAGGACTATTAGCTTCCTGTCTTTGACGTCTATTTTTGGCTTTCCAGGAGCATTATGGCATTCATGAGCTGAAAATATTGCTGGAGCCAAGGTCAGCTACGGCTGATGCAGCCTGTTCTGCTGCAAAGCTGAGAAACTCACTCTGAACTGCTTCAAGCCTGAGGATACTCCACTGAGGGCCCAAGTTTACTTCCACTGAATCAGTAAGACAGTTTTTTTTGTCAGTTTAATGAGAGTGTGATTGCATTTCTAAGCCAAAAAGTAAATCAGAGATCAACCTCCCAGTAAAACATGTTGTCAGGGAGAAGACTCTTATTTTGTCCAGCACAAATGTTTTCAAAGCATTGGCTACACCTTTAATAACTCTCCACTAAAAAAACCCAACAAAATACTTCCAATAATGCAATGGTGCATTGCTTAAGAAGAAACTGAAAATAGATCAACATAATTTATTTTCAGAAATTAATTAATGCAAGTCTTTAATAAACTGAGTTCTGGCCACAATCTTCCAAGGTGCAGACCACTCTCAATCACAAGGTTTAGCCAAGACTGAATGTTTTCAGAGCTGAACTGGGTGTGCTCTTCAATGAAGAACACTAGAGAAGGAACTGGTAATTAACTGATGATGGTGGCAATCACAGACAACTCAGGACACACAGAACTTCCAGAATTACCAGTGGCCCAGGGCAAAGCATCTAGACGTCTGGCTCTGAAGCTGTGGGTTTCAGGAAACTAAATCACAGATACTATTGAAAGTTCTGCTTCATCTTTGTCACTTGCAGTGGAAGACTAGGTGGTGAAGTTATGAGGGTAAAAAGGCAGGAAAACTGTCCATAGAACCCTCAGGAAGAGGATTTTGAGGTGAAGCAGATATTAAGCTGACCCCTATTTAGTAATTTTAAACACTAAATTAGCAGAATTTGTCAAACTTTGACAGAGTATGAAGCCACTAGTTCAATTTCAATTTAACAGGCACAACTGTGATATTTAGCAATAAATATGGCCCACAGGGCCAGCCTTTCTTAAATTCAAGCATATGACAAATCTCCCCTCGGTTCAGTCACAGCCAGGATCATACCCTTTGGTCCCAAGTGAGCAAAGCACTTAAAAGCTGAAGTTGAACATATTTTAAGAGTGTTCTGAAGTGCTGAACTGAGTCAAGGGTCTCCTTGTGTTTCTCTGTAATACAGATGTATGTTTGTAATACGGGCAATTTGTTGAAGCCAAAAATGTAGATTTTTGAAACCTCTTTTGAGAATCAATTATTATTATTTTGATTAGACATTCCCTTACAGAGTTCGGAGCCTAAACATTGTGGCATTGAGCTAATGCAGATGAACCAGAAAGGAAAAGTGCATTAGCCAGTAAAGAATCTCTCTGCTGAATAATCTAAACTCAAGGCAGCTTCTGATCTATGGTCCATGGAAGACTGGGGAACCATTGGCAAGAGGCCCGTGAAAGGCAGCTAAGAAGAGCAAGTTTATTTATGCTATGAAGGAATCTACTTATGTGAAATGTCTTAAATGATCGCCACACTTCATGGGAAAAACGCATACGTTCGTGTGCATCAATTTGCAAACATTAAAGCCCATTGATCTAAAATGCTCAAAGGTGCAAAGAAGGTTTACCTTTCTTGGGAGGTCCTGGGATGTACAGTTTCGGCTAAGCCTCTGTCAGCATCCCACCAGCAGACACCTCATAGAAACACCTCCTAAGGTCATGATTTAAAACCCTACATAATACCAAAGATCAGAATTATTATTTTTTTTAATTAGAAAGTGATCTTTCACTATATCTTTTTTTTAATAGTTATCGTAAAATGACACAATAAATCAACTGTCAAAAGAATTTATTGTCCCAGCCAGATCTCCTGTCTTCTGGTGTGACTCAACTGTGCATGGCACAGGAAAAATGTGCATCTACACAACTGCCTTGATGCCAAACTAGTCAATATTTGAGTACCAGTACATACTGCAAAGCAAGTCACAACAAAAATAATTTCAAAAAAAAGCTTGTGCTTCAAATCATACCCTCTTTTCTCTATGCATTTAAAAACTTTCTTTGCCTTTTTTTCTGTGATGGAGTAGTCAAGTGGGTAAAAGGAAGTCAAAATACTGAAAGGCCTATTTGCAAAACCAGAAGCAGATCAAAACCACTTTGGAAAGTATCTTAAAAAACCCCCAAACCTTAAGCATGCCCAGGAAGTCTTTTTTCCTCCCCAAGTCCATAGCGGTAGGAACGCTGCTCTAGCCTACTTCTGGTGCCTAAGAAATAAAGGGAATATCATTCTTCCCTGGTGCCCATGAAATAAGGAGAGTACTTCAGAAAACTGCCCACTGATTTCCTCCCTGCTGGAGAAGATGGCTGTGGCAGAGCAAACAGCAGCCCAGCGTGTGGCTAAGCTGGAGGCAGATGCCCAGAGAGCCGCTGAGGCACTGGAGGGAGTCTCCCAGCAGCTCTCCCAGGAGAAGCTCAAATCCAAGGAGCTGGAAGGCACCATGGAGCAGCTGCTGACTGCACAGAAGGAGCTGGTGTCCCACTGCTCTGGCTTGCAGGAGAAGGAGAGCTGAGAGGAACAAGTGTCACAGTGTTCCTCTCAGCAGCCTAGAGCATGAGGTCCCCATCCTCCATTGCCAGGTGACGGAGAAGGAAGGGGAGAGCAAAGAACTGAAATGCCTGATCCTGGCTGAGTCAGAGAAGAGTAAGAAGCTGGAGGAGAGGCTACAGGTGCTGCAGACAGAGATGGCCACTGCAGCCTCCTGTGCAGCTGAGACGTGCTCATTGATGAAGGTGGAGGTGCAGTGGTGCCAGAAAGAGATGGAGAAGCAACAGATGACCATCAAGGCCCTGAAGAGGGACCGCCATTGCCAGAGCGAGAGGGAGGATGAGCTGCGGCAGGAGGCGAAGGTCTGCCAGGACGAGTGCCTACAGAAGGAGCAGCTCCTGGCTGCCCTGCAGCAGGAGCTCGAGCGTGCCTCCCTGGAAAGCCAGCATCAGCAGGACCCAGAGCAGAGAGCAAAAGCCGTGTCCACGCTGCAAGCCGAGCTAGCGCAGACCAAGCTGGAGGTGGCTGAGGTGCCATCACTGCAGGAGCAGTTGGCAGAACAGGACCAGGCCATTCAGCAGCCGCAGGCTGAGGCAGCAGAGGTGGGGGCTCAGCAAGAGCTGCAGCCAGGGGCAGCAGCAGCTTGAGGCGGAACTGGGCCAGGCCAGGGAGCGGCACATGCAGGAGCTGGAGCAGCTGCGGGCAGCGTCTGAGAAGCTGGTGACCAGCAGCAGGCAGGAGGCTAAGGAGGCACTGCAGAAGCTGGAGGACATGAGTAAGGAGAAAAGCGGCAGCTCTGGAAGGGAGGCAGAGACTGGCTAAAGCAGTTTTGTAGATGTCACACAGGCCCAGACTGGGAAATGGGATGATGGAAATCTACTTCCTGTACTGGAGCTGTCCCGACAGTCAGGAAGCTTTGCCCTCTGTCTGTCTGGGACATAGGACAGTATTTCACAAGGGCAGGTGATGAACCTCTCCACATGCTAAGAAAGAAGTGAAATATAAGGGAAAAAAAACCTGTCCAACAACAGATAAAAGGCATCAGAAAGCAGACATAGTGAGTTTTGGCTTTCCACTTCCAGGTACTCCGAAGTGGTTTCTCAAAATTAGTACTCTGGCTTTTCAGGGCCTAGAAGTTTCATAGAAATCAGGCTTCAGAGACAGTTTTGAGATTAACTTTCAAGTGTGACTAAAACGGCTGAGACCAGAAAGCTCTGCTTATGAAATCAGAGTAGAATAAACCAAAATATTTAATGCACTCTTAAAACCATAGTCATAGCTCTGTTTTCCCACCAACAATATTTTTATGGGTCTTCTTCACCACATTTACGGTAAATGCTGCTCCTTTCCATTTGTTGATTAGAAAGTGTAAAGCTCTGCTTTGTCTAGTATAAAATAACCTGTCAGTAGCTAATTTATCACAGATTCAGTTTTGCTCCTGGTAAAGCAAATGGCAAAAGTTCCAGGGATACTGATGGAAGCAGGATTAAAGTCAGCCCTAAAATAGTGTTTCAGCACATGATTCCTGAAAGTAGTTCCTTAGGTATTTAACTGTACACACAGGCATAGTTAAATCTCACCAACTTCTGTAGGACTCTTTAATATGTGAAAACCACATTATTTACAGCATCAGGGCAATCCTCACATAGACAACCCAATAACTGAATTTGTGTTGTTGTAAGTAACTATATGAATGTTGCATATGCCTGGAGAAAAAGGTGGGGCATAAAGTCTATTACCATCCACAAAGTCATTTCTCCTCCCCTAAATACTGGTTCTAAAATGTATTTACAGCTGTTGACTTTCCCTGCATATTACTATCATAAAAAATACGTCTTCAAAACATCATCTTCCTTAATTTTTAACCCTACCAAAGCAAAAATATATACTTTAATAGAAAAATACAAGATTAAAAATACCCTAAAAAATAAAATGGTAGCATGGAATGTCATTTTTACACACACAAAAAAAATCCCCTTTTGAATTGCATCAGCTATACACTTTCATATTTACAGTTACGGATGCAGTCCTGGGCTCACTGAAGTTAATGGGATCTTGCCCTTGACTTCACTGGGAACAGGAGCATCCTTGATATGGACTACATCTGCCCCTCTGAAAAGTCATGGCAGTGGACAGGAAAGAGTGTGACACAACACAAACAAGACTGAGGAATTAACCAGTCCTCTCCAAAAACCTGATTGTCTTCTCTGTCACTATTTCATGCCCGTGAAACTCCTCATCCTTCACTGGAGTTTTTCCTAAATCCCACCAGCTAAGAGAGAGAAACAGTGCTTTTGGACTGTGACACCACACAAACAAGGAAAGAATGGTTCATGTGCTTCCACCTGCCTGACTTTCTCAGTGGAGGTAATTACAACCAACTGCCAGTTCCCTCCCAGAACTAAGGCCCGTACACCAAATTTCATATCCCCTGTTAGCAACGGCAGTGATTCAGTGATGCAGGATCATACCCCAAAAGAATCCCTTTTTTCATTTTGACAGTAACCTGTGCCTCTGAAACCATATTTGATACCCATAGGTGAGATGCAAATATGGAAGGAGGTGGTAGAACCTAAGCAACAACAACAAAAAAGGAACAGAATGAGGCATTCCCCATCAACTAAACCGAGATCTGCTAGCCTTAATACATGCCTTAGGAAATACTGTCTTTACATATTAAGTACATCCTTTAACATCAAACTGCATAATTTTCTTTTTTCATGAGATGAAAGGCCATGCGGCATAATGTGATTAGTAAATCATTCCTGAGCTTCTGAAAGAAATTAAGACAAAATTACTGTTTAAAAGAGTGAGTTCTTCAAGAGCCTCTTCTTTTTACGCTGATGTCTTTGGTTGTGTCCTTTTCTCTAATTCTTTCTTTTCCCTCGGAAGAATGGAATTCTTTTTCATCTTCTTCTTTATGCAGCAGAAAAATGAGATCTAATGGAGTCTTCACGTAACTGCCGATGTTTGCCCATGTTACAGTCCTCCTGTCGAGTTCGTCTCTCAATAGTTATTCTGTACTTCTTTCTGCATGAAAGGAGAGGAACAGAATGAGAAATCCTTCTCCAGCTATAGGCTAACAGATTTCCCTTATAAAGAATGCCTTTAGGGGACAGCTGGGTGCCATTTGAAAAATGAAACGTGGCAGAACGTGAAACCCTGGTCAAAGATTAAAGTAGTTTGCCTCAGAACATTTTACCCAGGCTCAAGAATGCCTGTTAATTTCTACATGGCAGTCTCAAAGCACTAAGGCACGGACATTTGCTTCTTTGAAAACTTCTGATCTAAGTGATTAGGAGTTTTTGTGAAGTGTCATGTGAACTGTGTCACATCACTGCTTTATATTGATCAAAGCCAAATTTCTTTTCAGTATGCTGGGTGGGGGGAACTTTCTGAAGAGTTCAAACAACAGATCTGACTATTCAGCTGCGTTTCTCACTGAAACTATGTATTTACTAACTAATCTTCCCATTTCCCTCTGAGAAAGCTACTATGTAATGTCAGAGGAGGTAACATGATGAATTAAGAAGAGGGATGTAGAGGACAGATAAGAAATAAACACAAATGCCCATGCATCAGACACAGCTCTTCCTGTGTGTCTTCCTCTAGGGCCTTTTGAAGAATTCTGCAACGTTACTTTGTACGTCAAACAAACCCTCTGACGGCCTTTCGGCTTCTCCTTTAGTACCCAAATCTCCCCTCCAAAAATATCAGGTGATTCATATTTACATTTTATACATTTATGCTTTCAGGACAGTTTCAGTTTCAGGACAAATTTTTCAGAAGGGCATTAGTCCAGTCCCATGTGCTTGTACTGCTGGTGGAGATGCATGGCATTTCCTTGCATATCGAGGAAAGCTCTGCTCCACCAGCATGTGCAGCAGGAGTCAGAGCTAGGTATGCAGCAGTGGAAGAAAGATTTTTGCAACACCAAGGTTTTGATTCAGGCAATATGGTTGAATAGAAAGTGGTGACCTAAAAGTTCTGAAAATATTCCCATGATACTTGTGTCTGTATCAATAGGCTCCAAAATAACTTGAAAATACATAAAGAAAGTAAACACAGGTTTTTCAGGTCAGACCCTTCCATGGGTCAGAGCATACACAGTAGTAGCTCTTGCACAAGGACAGGTCCAGATTTTAGATATACAGGGGTAAGTTAAAATCCTGTCAAAGCTACGTATCAGAACTACCACCTAGATCTTTTAACTGTTTGCATGCACACTCAGAACTGTATTTGTATACTCATTAGTGACAATTACAGATCCAAATGAGACATAATCGGAAGGTACATTTACATTTTAAAAGGTAGAGAAGCTGCAAGTAGAAATTACTTCCAGGTACACAATTGCTAAGCCTACATTTTCTGAAAATCTGACCCATGCATTCTTATTTGTTAGGTTTCAGATATCTATTCTAATGGTGGAACAAGGAGGTTGTCCTGCTCCTGCTTTGAGCAACTGCAATCAGATCTCCAGAGTGAAATTCACCCACATGTCTTTAGACATCTCCAACACGTAGATCCATCTGACAGCACCTGCAGCTTCCTTCAGTAAACTGAGAAACAGCCACTTCTAAGGGACCTGGTTTAGCTTTTACATGAAGAGATGAAATGCACGGAAGAAAAGTGCTTATTTCTTCCCTCTGCCCATAAATAAAAAGACTGAGTGTTGAGCTCGGGTGTATTACACCTACTTTTACAGATACCCACCTTTGCTCACATGGATTTCCAATCCAAATCTTTGTGTCAGATGACTAGGAGTTTAAGTTCTGTTCTTACAAAGATACTTTGCATAGCTTTATACCAGTCCAGGATATTTGTTGTTTTATTTCTTGTCCTTACATACCGATTCCCTCCCATAAATCAGCAATGCTAAAACCCACACCTAACAATAGTCATCTCTGGTTGAGAATCTATGTAAGATGCAAGAACCTCTGATGACATAAAATACAAAGGCAGATTTTCATTTTCTTTTTTTTAAGAGATAGTCTTTAATCAGTCCAAACCAACATAGCACTATCTCAAACCCAAACAACATACTATATAAGCACTGAACACATGCCAAGAATAAAATCACCCTGCAGAATTGCAGTTGTAAGCACCTGAAGAATAAGCCTGGTTCTTCAAACCCTGAAAATGTCCTGCTGAGGTGAAGCAGGCTTTACTTGTTTTACTTTGCTAACATTTTTTACAAGCAGTTATTCTTTATTGGATAGAATTATGGGATTCCTGTATGCAGCGGTTAATTCTGTTCTCCTATCTGACTTTTCCATAGCAGGAGGATAAATGACTGTATACATAAGGTGCTGAACATGTATAACTAATTTATTCCATAAATATAGGATCAATTATCAAGACTTTACATTTGCTGACTAGCAGTGCAAGAATTATTTTACTTAAACAAGAATAAAAAACTGATCACCCTGCACTGACCTCAGCTTATTAAGTTAAATGCACAGCTTTGGAATCCAAATGCTCTCTTACACCAAAACAGAAATCTCTTTCTGTTCTCCAGTACAATTCCATTCAATACCAGGCAAATTATATAAATCTCTTGCAGATCACATCCTGCACAACGGTGCTGGCAAGGAGCACCAAACAAAGGCAGCTTTTAAGGCCAGGGCATTTTACTAAAGCAACTGTGAATGTCTGGAACTCACTGGCATTACTTCCATGAGTAACATCACTTAGAGAGGTAAGTAGTTACAGGATGAAGACCCAAGTCAATAAAATTAGTTGGATAAACACAAAAGGACAATCAAAATATGTTCACTGTCTCTGGTGAAAATGTTACCACACATTATTATGGTGCCTCTCTGTCTCCCATCAAGGATGTTCTGCCAGGAGCTGAGAAGTTTGGATGATGATTAAAAAGTTTACAGAACTTTCAATGAATTGGACTAACCTGAAGAAGTAAAAAGCCGTCAGCAATCCTGCTCCAAGCAAGGCGCCCACAACTATTCCTGTAACTGCTGATTCTCCTAGACCACCTGCTTGAAAAGGAGAAAAATAAACAATCAGGGTTTATATTGAGAACTATCTGCATTCATGAACTGGAAAATACCCACAACTAGGAAATTAGTGACGAATGTCAGATAATAACTAAAGCCTTTCAGAGCTCAGGACTCCATGGGAACCTGTTCCTGTGTCTGCATGTTTACTTTTTGTCCTTGCTTTTCTTAGGGTTGAAAAAGCCCCAAAATCAGTGTCAGATGAAGGCACAGCTCTGGAGATGTGATACAAGGGCACGTTGTTAGGAAACTGGCCTGGACAGCTTGGTCTGAATCATAACACAGGCTAGAGTTACAGTGACGCACATAATGGGAATCAGCACAGAATATGCCTTGAGTCACTGTAACAGAAGCAAACTCATTTTTACCTGGTTTAGCATCATAACCCTCTATCACCAGATTTATTAAAATGACTGTGATTATCCAACAGTTCTCAATTTTTTTCTTATTTCCTGAAGATACCTTGTTTCAAGTTAAAGCCATATGACTTTCAACTTGCTTCAAATCTCGACAGAGGCAGAACAGTGGCTGAAGGGAAGCCCAAGCAGAGACTGTCTCTGTGAAGTGCAGAGCTCCTGAAGAACAATGGCATTTTCACGTGCATGCAGTCTGCTCCCATTCCCACTCCCACCTGGGCTTGTGGAAAGAAGAGAGAAGGAAATTAAGCTGCTCCCTTCTCTTCATTCATCCTTGACCCTTCGAGGGGATTCTGTCTGTACAGAAGGAAGCAGGTGCACAGCTACACCACACTGAGTACACACCAGTTTTTCAAGGATTGAAGAATTATCAGGCTCGAGTTACCTTTTCACTGAAGGACTAGCAATTTGTTTCCTGTGAAAAGTTAGGACCACCCTTTGTCACTGAGGCACCAGTATCCTCCTACTCCAATCTCCTTGCAATGTCCCACTCGCTACAACACAGTCTGCAAAGTCAATGTGCTGGAAAGAATGGAGACCTGCCCTTTGGAAGGTCGTCCCAGCCTTCTGAACTCACAGATGTCACCCTGTTCAACTGATTTCACTTCTCCTCAACCTACTGGGCCCCTCACAGTGCCTTCTCATAACACTGAAAATCATTCTGCACTGGGAGAACGTTGCTCCCACCGGCACAGCTGCTAATTATCAGTGTGATTATTCTCTGCTGGGGTTTCAGTTACATCCCTCTCTCTAGCTAAAAGGCCTCTGGAAAGTCCTAAAGCCTCCAGGGCTCTGGACTGTGCATGATTACTGTCAAGTTTAAGTTCAGGGAAGTGATTCAGACAATGTACTACCCACAGCTGCCAGACCCTAACCTCCCAAGCAGTCGGGAGAGAGAGACAGTCACCATGTATCAGTTGGACAGCTGTGCTAAACAATCTAATATGGCCCGTTATGTTTCATCAACTCACGGATTCTTCTCTTTGGAGCTGGGACAGGAGCATTAAGTCACTAAACTTACATGATTTACACGGTGTATTGTTTGTGTGCTCTGAAACTCGGCTTTCATCTAGTCGCAGCCTGCCGTGGTTCCACGGGTATTTCACATTTGATCGAATTTCAAATCGCCCCTGCTTTCCATAGTAGTCCCCGATCACCTATGCAAAACAAGAAAGAAACGAAAAGATTTTCCTATCAACTTAGAGAGGTAAAACAAACAGGAGAGCAGCATCACTCACTCGACTCCTGTGGCACGAGGCTGAATCTCAGAGAAGAGGGCTGAAGGGGTCTGTGGGAGGTTATGCAGTGCATGCCCTGCCCCAGGGCAGAATCAGCTGAACAAAAGCATTCCTGACAGATGTTTATCTAATCTGTTCATAAAAGCCTTCAAAGATGGAGATTTGACAATTTCTGTAGCAATTATTCTGGAACTTAGCTAGCCTTACTGTCAGTTGTTTTCCCTAGAATGTAACCTAAAATTCTTTTTTTGTAATTATCCATCACTTGTTACCGAATTGCCAGTGGTCATAGAAACTCTTCCTTTCTGAAACATTGCTTCATATATTCACAGGCTCTTATCTGATTCTGCCCCCAGGCTTGTCTTCTATATAAATCCAGCTTACACAAGCTTTTTATCTTCTGAATATTTCTCCTCCTCTCCCTGGGCTTTTTTTTCAACTGCTCCATAGTGAGTTGAGTGCTCAGGACTGTCAACCAGCTAAGTGGAAATATCAGTACCTAGACAAGAGCCCAGACTGGGGGTGAACAGACCGAGAGCAGCCCTGCCCAGAAGGACTTGGGGGTGCTGGTGGGTGAGAGGCTGGACATGCCCCGGCCATGGCACTCACAGCCCAGAGAGCCAAACTTGTCCTGGGCTGCAGCCAGAGCCCCGTGGGCAGCAGGGGAGGGAGGGGATTCTGCCCCTCTGCTCTGCTCTGCTGAGACCCACCTGGAGCATCCAGCTCTGGGGTCCCAGCACAGGAAGGACAGGGACCTGCTGGAGCCAGTACAGAGGAGGCCACAAAGATGTTCAGAGGGATGGAGCATCTCTCCTATGAAGAAAGGCTGAGAGAGTGGGGTTGTTCAACCTCGAAAAGAGAAGGCTCTGGGGAGACCTCACTGCAGCCTTTCAGTACTTCAAGAGGGCTTATAAAACAGAGGGAGAACAACTTTATCACAGGCAGGTAGTGATAGGACAAGGGACACAGGTTTATAATAAAAGAGGAGAGACTTAGATTAGATGTTAGGCAGAAATTCTTTGCTCTGCAGGTGGTGCGGCACTGGCAGAAGTTGCAGAGAGAAGCTGTGGGTGCAGCTTCCACATCCCTGGAAGCGTTCAAGGCCAGGCCGGATGGAGGTCAGAGCAATCTGGGCCAGTGGAAGGTGCCCCTGTCCATGGCAGGGGAGTTGAAACTGGATGATCTTTAAGGCCTCTCCCAACCTAAGCCCTTCTGTGGTTCCAGGAATTCAAGCACTTTGAATGCTGAGGCTCTCAACTACACACTCCAGGCTGGAGTTTTCCATTCTGGCAGAATTCGGAGGTACTCGATCATGTTCTGTTAAAACCTTCAAATCTTGTATTTCTACAGTTGCTGATGTTTACACATGCATTATTCTGGTAGTACGGTACTACATTTTCATACCAATTCATAAAGGCAGTTTCAGAATTTCAGTCCTGTCTTCAACAGTTTCAGGCTTTATTCAAGATAACCTACATTGAATCTACTGCAGCGTTGTGGGACTATATTGTGCTAACAGTAGTAGGTCATCCATCTGAGAACAGTTCTAAAAACATCTATGTACAGCAGCAAGACCATATACTGTGACACTAAGGTGGTCAGAAGCAATGGCAGAAGCACATCAATCAATGTATTTGTCATACCATGGATAAAATCTAGATATTAATGCACTAGGTTTAGAATTCAAGGCATGGATAGCCTGTTCAAATCTTTCACTTAAATTTCATTTCAAAGCTAATGAGTTTAAAGAATGTTTACTCTGGTTAGATACACAAAGGTAGATTTTACACTAAATAAAGAAACTTATTTATCTTGCAGTTGCAACTGGGATATAAATCCTTTGAAAAACAAATGTGTTTAACATTTGTCCAAAAATTAGGGCAAATTCAGTAAACTGGAAAAAATAGAGGCCATTAAAAGGCAGCAGATTATTTACAAAGAGATTGTTTAATTTACCGAACAGGAGTGGGTGAGTCTTCTACCAGCAAGACTTACTAAATAAGAAAGTATGCAAAATGGTTTAAGAACAAAAAGCTATAAGCAGCAACCAAGAGGATTCAGATCAGAAGTAGGATACAGATTTTTGAAGAGCAGGAGTGGTTCATCTGTAGAACAAACACTGAGAGTACCAGCAAGGCAGTCCCTGTTCTTTCAGTGTCTCCAAACCAAAAATCAATGCTTGCCACAGTGTGAGCTTTAGTCATGTGTAAACTACAGAGCTCCATATAAGGTTAAGAAACCTGCCTGTGTCCAGTATAGCAGAGGTCAAACTAGGAAATCTAGGTTTTCTACTAGCTTTAAACTCTGTGAACAGACCTGGGAAAACAGCTCTGCTCAAACATTCATCCATCTGGCACAGTTCAGCTGAGAAACGTTCTCGTACCGACACAGAAAAAATTGTCCAGAATAATAAAACAAATTATCAAAGAAACAATGTTTGTAGAGTGAGGCACGAAGGTAGAAATTACGTGTCAGAAAAAGGCAGTAAGTAGTTAATTGCATGTATGTTTATGTACATAATAAAGTAGAGGGAAGTTGCACAATAAGTTAAAAGAATAAATGTAACGTTTAAAAAAAAAGGTAGTTTAAATTGCAAGTGAAAGAGCAGCGGAAGGAAGGGCAAGGGAGGGAAATTAAATTGATAAATGAGATAAAAAGCTACTGGGCTGAACAAACAGAAGAAACACAGGTTGTTCACACCAAAGTTATCCCAACCATTTTGTACTCCTACTGCCTCTGGGAGTGTCTGCAGTTTACTGCTGTAGTTTTTCAATCCATTTTACACACTAAAACACACTAGACATCCTCACACTTTAAAAAGGGCTCCTGGAATTTGTCTCTGCTGCAGTACCAACAAGAACAATGTAACTTCACTGGATTCAAGCCACACATTGAAATGTCCAGCTCAGATACCGCTGCTTTATGTTTGAGCTTGTTGAAATAGGGGAGACCAGCAAAGCTGAGGTTGATGCTGATTTTGCAACTAACAAAAGCATTACACTGCAGCTGGACTTAGGGCAATGCATGTATTAATAAATTCAGCCCAGACATGCTATTCTCTGCATGCAGCTGGTGCTGTTTCTCACAGACTTTTTCACAGCCCATCACTTCCACTCCTTCTGCGTCCAGTGGAATAACCTATCTAGTGTATATGGAGCCATCCAATTAAGATGTTTCTTCAACACTGAAAACAAGGCATCCAGGAATTGCTGCCTGACAAGCAAGGCCAGGCAAGGTCTGCACTCCTGCTCGTGGTTGACCACAGTGTAAGATTTAAATACCTGTACCTGCTGTGTTAATACATCAGGATAACTTGTGCATCACTGTAAGATTGCTGTAAGATTAATCTTTCTTCTCACCAATGAATAAAAGGCCTTGCTCATTTAAACAATAATTTCTCATATTCAAAATTAGCAGTGCTTAGCTAGCCCGTGAGAATTCATCCTTTAGTTAAAGGCTAGCATCATGTGAAGAAAGTTGTATTGTTAAAGAAAAGAAGAAAGTTTAATAGAGCTCAGTCTTAACTATTTCAAGGTAGCTATTTTACAGAAAGGATTTGGTCTTTAAGTTGATGAGATTAAGCCACCAGGTAAAGACATGATACCATGTTACTTTACAGTGAATTACTAATTCATCAGTGGCCAACTGCAATGGTGTTTGTTTCCTTACCTCCTGTGTGCCTGCCTCTGGGTCTGTCATTCCAATCACAGAGAAATCCCCATATCTGTCTCCGTTGGCATCAATGGACACCTGCCCTGCAATGCCTAAAGAATGGCATGTGAGGAATCAGAAAATTAATTAGTTAAAATACTGAGCCTTTCCAAGCAAAACATGAAAACAGTGGACAGGTTTTTACAGACTGATATGACAGGAAATCTCATCAGTCTCCCAGCATTTTTGTTGGCATTCCAGGAGAAATTGTAATTTCATCTCAGTGTCTGCATTCCTGAATTCTTAACATTTCTCCTTTTTAAATATCAAATGTGTGAGACTGGAGAATACGTGAGAAAAATCTAATCCAAAAACCAGCATGTAAGAATAAAACACAAATATATTTAATGTGATTTATTTACAGAAAGCCTAATCCTGAAATATTTGGTGATGCCTGAATAAACAGAGTTCAGCTCATGTGCTACGGAGGACACAGGGGCAGAGACCTACATCTCACAGGCTGAAGGGGCTGCTGCACCCACAGAAGCAGACCAACGTTGTTTCCATCTAACACAATACTGGAGATGGCATGGACAAGGGGCATCGCATGCACTACATATGCATTAAGCTCCGCGTTCATCTACATAAGATTAACTACATAATCTGGTGCAGTTCAGTTTATATCCATTTCACTTGTTTTACAGTTTCTAGAAAACTTTGGGGAAACTGGAACTCATAGAATCATGGGATATCTCAAGTTTGAAGGGGCTTCAGGAGATCTTGAGCCCAAACTCCAGCTCAGAGCAGGGTCAGCCAGGAGGATGCTCAAGGTTTTATCTGCTCTCTAAAACCTCCAAGGATGGAAACTGCACAGCCTCACTGGGGCAACTTGTTTGATCTGCCATGGGAAATAAACCCATCCTTGGATTCAGTCGGAACCTCTTCTTCAAATGTATGTCCCTGTGTACAAAAAGCGTGGCCTCAAATTCTCGAGGTGTAAGTCAAACAGGTTGTTAAAATCCATCAAACAACACCAATTAACTATGGTGAAGACGTCTTAAGACTGCTGATACACTTTATCACCTCAGATGTTCTCAGATGTGATCCTCCAGTGCCTGGCACCAAACACAACCACCTACACCTGTGCAAGGTAAACAGGCATCGTTGTACATCCATGTTACACCAGCTCCATGCCTAGACCAGGCACAAAACCATGGAGATTCAGGATCTCACTGACAGTCAAACAGAAAAGAGAGGTCAGATACTCAGAGCATAAATTTCCCCCAGTGTGCCTAATGACAGTGAGCATTCAACAGACTTAACACACCTCCATTGAGTCTGTATCTGTTCAGCTTTAGGGACATCAGGAATATTTCAGCTTGCTGTGGTTTTCAACATAGGTAGTGGCAATCAAAGATTATTGTCAAGCATCTGTTCCATTATAACAGTACAGTAATCAAGCAGTTGTCAATTAAGTTACTGCAGGGAAAGAGAATGGCTGTAATGACCACTTGGCTGCGAGACACTGAAAGAAGAGGCCACTACGAAGAACTCTGATGTCCCTGATGACACATCAGTTTGGATTCTGGATCTGACAGGAGGTGCTAATTGGAATAGACACTTTTATGACCTAAGAAAACCAAAACTCAGTTTCTGAAAGTAGGTACTGAAATTGAAAGCTGGAGGTCCTAGTTTCCTGGGGTCTTTGGATTTTTTTTTTTTTTCCAGTAGGAACGACTAATTTTTCAATTTTTCATCTGAATCAAAAATAAGAGTTTGAAATGTTGACATTTCCTGCAATTTCCTTAAGAGACAGAGAGAAGAAATTTTGACACAATCATCTTAATGAAGAATTGCATTTGCATGAAGGTGGAATGATTTTATCTGGACTTTCTTTTTGTTCTATTATGTGAGATACCTACATACAAAAAATTTTGTTCCTTTTTCAGAGGAAATGCCAATGAATTAAGAATATTCTCCACAAAATGTGCCCTGCAATTATACCATATTATCTTCAACAATCCAATCAGTAAGAAATCCTTTGATCACCTCAGCATCCACATTCTGTTGGAAGTCCTGATAGGTCAGAGCAGGCTGTAAAATGAGGTGCCAAGACAATCAGATATCTACACGTCAGCAGTTAAATTAATGTCATTAATGAAACTGGAGTTGTCGTTATCAAGGACTGCAAAAGTCAAAGGCAATTATAAAGCTTCGGTCCTGCAGCAGAGCCTGATGTGTGGATGTATGAACCATACTCTGTGATACTGCATCCACTGCAGAGAAGGGCTCACGGGCAGAATAAAGGCGTGTGATCTTCCTTAAGGGACTGGATTGCAAGACATTGAGTTAAAGGCCTCTTTCAAAATCAGTTTTCTGTCCAGCAAAGTACTGCCACAAGGAGGAAATGGCATATGACTTACAAGCATTCTGACCTTTTGAACTGCGCCCTCACAGCCCAACTCAGCTACATTTTCAGAATAGGTGGAACAGGTCAGCCACCAGCAACAAGCTGGTTTTCACAAGTGGGGGAAGAGAACGATTTTTCCTCCTGCCAGGCTTTACAAGCAAGGTGTGAGAATCAACCACGTAGCCCACATGGAGCACACGGTACTATACAGGATGCATGGGCACACAAGCTGGTGGCTTCCTGGAGTACAGGAACAGGAGCAGAGGAAACACAGGCTGTGCTGGGGCATCATGCACAGCACAACCAACCAGAAAGGCAAATCCTCAGACACCAGATTCCCTCCCTGAAAACAGAGTGTTTTGGGAAGCCATGGATGTGAAGAGAGATAGTGGGACGCCAAGCACAACCTGCAGCTGGTGTAGGGCTGCTTATGGGATGTCTGCAACCAGCATAATTTAAAGCAATCCCCGTGTTCCCTTAAGCTGCCCTGAGTATTCTTTTGCCTTGTGTTCACGCCACAGTTTGAGAACAGAAAATTGGTTTGGAGCTGCTGCCCTTCTTGCCTTCCCACACTATGTCCAATCTGTTCTTAGAGCTGAGAACCTGGCCACTGAGGTTTTTCTTAAGCATTCAAATGAATAATTTGCTTTTTATCTAGGGGAAATGTTTCCTTCTCTCAGGCATTTCCACAAGAAATCTTGCCAGTCCTACATCAAATGACTAGACTACTATATGAGATGGATGGGAGCATTATAAAGAGAAGGATGGAAACAATTTAAGAGATGACAGATGAAGCCAATAATCCCCAGTTTCATTATTATTATTCTTACCTGGCAAAAGCATCTGCATTGCTTTGCATCGGCAAGGTGACACAAAGTGCCAGTTACACTGCAAAATTGCACCATCCAGGATTAGGCACAGAAGGGCACAGTGCTGTTCAGCTGCTGCCTCTGAGACAACACACACAGCTCCTGAAAGGAGGCTGGGGGAAATCCTTCTAGGGCCCAAAGGAATCCCGTTGAGAAACACAAAATAACCCCAACCCTGGCACCTGCTTGCTTCTATCCATTCCCAGGCTTTCAAGATAAAAAAGGGAAATGGAAAAAATGAGGCAATCTCAGAGCTAATAGATGAACATGACCAAAGCGAGCAGCTGTTATCTTTTCAAAAACAAAGAAGGAGCCTGAGAAAATTATTGGTATTTCTTTACAACATCAGTGAAGTTCATGAAATTGTTAAGAATTTTTTGAACTGAGTTAAGACCTTGAAAGATGGTGCAAAAAAAAGTCAGGCTGGTGAGGTATGTGAGCCAGCCTTAAAGATGTATATGGTTTCATATGTTACTTTCCTCTCTCTTAGAAGTGGAATAGGCATGGGTCCTTACTTTGCACAGAACAAAGACCTGAGTTTTTTTGACTCTGAAAACTGCAACTCCATATTAACTCTTACCTTCATATGTTCTGTTCCATGTTTGTTGAACAATTTTTTCCCCATCTTTCTTACTGAAACCAATCTTTAGGACTTCCTGTAAAGCTAGAGCATAAAGAAGAACAGCATCATGGAATCCTTCCACAAACATGTTCACCTAAAAAAGAAAGAAGAAAAAAAAAATGGCAGTTGACACATAAGATTTTTCTTTCCTAGGGAACTGATTAACTGGAGAGAACCTACAAATGAACCAAAGTGACTAATTTGGAGAGTTACTTTCTCAGCTGCTGGAACACAGAGGAATGTATCTCAAAAAAACCTCAGGGGAACAACGGCAACTTCTGACCCATTTTTAAAAACAGTTAACCACTATCTGCTATTCTGGACATTCAAATCACACTTTAATGTTGTGTCTGAATAGCTCTGCAGATAGGGGAGAAATTTGCAGATCCCAGTTCCCATGCCCAGATGCACAAATTCTGCACTTGACCATGTGAGATTCTGTAAGGCGCAGAGCACCCTCATCCCACAGCAGCAAGTATAAACCCCTCCCTCTGCACGGGGGACTTAGCACCTCTCAGGACTGGGAAGTATGTTCTGTCATGATTTTTTTTGGAGAGCACAACTCGTGGATTTGCTTGTTTAATGATTACCACTTCCATTTCTGGCCCTTGTTCAGCCAAGCATCTCTCCATGAGCAAATGAGCAATGGAGAAAACTACTTACCCTCTCCAGTAATGTGTTCTCTGGAACTGCCAGGAGAACCTTTTCCTGTCCTTTATAGTTTTCCCAGTAAGTGACAAGAAATGAATGAAATAACCCTAATAACCCTAATCCTGCTTTATAACCCTAACACAAAAGAAGACTGCTGCCAATGAACCTTCATAGGCAACCTACAGTTTTTGGTCTGTGAGTTACAACAGCAGTTAACAGCTGACTGCTGCAGAAACATTACAAGTTTGCTCTGAGGAGCCTGATGTGCTTCAGTGGTGAAGCAATAATTGTTTCAGGGGTGGAGTTCAGATGGAGACCCATCAGCACAAGCTGATGCATCATGACCTGAGCAGCACAGGTATTCCTCTTCTGTAGGCAGCAACTCACGTTTCAGCAGTGCAATGCACTTACTTGATGCACAGTAATTCAGAATGAATTATCTTTTCAGCTTCAAGAAACATGTTCACATCCACTCAGTTTCACTACAATAAAAAAACTCCCGACATCCTAGAAGAGGTGCAACCACATTATGCAGTCTCTTATTGTCCACTCTTATTATTCCAGTGAACAACCTCTACAAATATTCTCCTGGACGGAAGCAACATTTAGCTTATATTCAAGTTCAGTGTATCTAAACAATTTAATTTAATTTAAAATGCTAGTAAATGAAGTGCTACTCTAACTCTCACAGGTTTAACTGGACATTAAAAATTTTAAAAGACAAAACATGTGGCCATTAATGAAATAACTGCTCCACAGATAAAAAGTATTACATAGTCGATTGGCTGAGCTGAACTAATCAAACCCCGATAATATAACTACATCCAAGACATTCCTTCACTCTTAAAGCAGTCGCCAACAGTAAGGAGAATTTAGGAATTATTTACTGATAATATAAAAGTTTACATTGCTCTGACATTTAAAACTGGACTTTCAGCAACTCCAACCTATATTGCAGTTGAATGCATCACATTCATCAGGGGGAAGAGCCCACAGTGGGGAGAGCAGTGCTACAGGAGGTGCAGAACAGCTCAGCTCACTCTGACAGCCAAAGACTAAAGGGCAGCTGCAGTTACTCTGAGCTATGAAGAAAGCATGAAAGAAGAGGTTAAAGTCAGTCTTTTGGTGGAATAGAAAGAGCTGATGAACAGAGTGCATACTAGGACAGGCTTTGCCAGCAGGGGCTTTAACTTTTCAGAATTGAAAAAAACCCAACCAAACCAAGAAACCACAAAGCTCGACAACTGCTTCATGTGCCAATGTTGGAGTCCAAGTGGCCTGTGGATGATCAAACTTCAGCTTTCTTTATATGACATTCATTCTCTCAGGAGAGAAATTAGGCTCTCCAGTAGCTTTACCTCCCTGCTGGCTGATTTACAGTTTGTGGCTGGCATTTGTTTCAAGGAAAGCTATTTGTCACTTCTTTTGTCCATGGCAAAGACCTCTCAGTGTAACACAGCAACCTTCAAAACCCATTCTGTCAGCTAATTTGCTCAACCTGAAATGCCACCAGTCTGAAAACTCTTCTATAGACACTGCAGATTTGCCAGATAAGCCCTGTCAAAACTCACTTGGCAGTTTGGGAGGTTACTGCCACAGCCTCTTGCCAAAGTTCCACTTGGGCAAAACTGTTGACGTTACATGCGAAAAATCACATCAGAAAAGCGTCAGAATGTCACTTATGCCACTACTCAGTCGCTCACACACATTTGCTTTTTATCTAGGGGAAATGTTTCCTTCTCTCAGGCATTTCCACAAGAAATCTTGCCAGTCCTACATCAAATGACTAGACTACTATATGAGATGGATGGGAGCATTATAAAGAGAAGGATGGAAACAATTTAAGAGATGACAGATGAAGCCAATAATCCCCAGTTTCATTATTATTATTCTTACCTGGCAAAAGCATCTGCATTGACCCCAGCATTTTATCTCATGTTGTCAAGGAAGCTGAAACTATGGGTAATTTGTACAGTTTAAAATCTTCTAAAAGAGTAGTACTTACTGTTGGCAGATGGGATTGCACTCCCCAGCCAAACCATATGCTAGGCACACCTGAGACTTTTCACATTAATCCAGGAAGACGTTTAAGCAGCAGTTCTTAAAAGGGAATACAGGATCCCATGAAGGGAATAAAGTTTTCCTGCATATCATCTCGTTCAATCACTTTTAAGTTGCCACAATTCCACACAGACCATGGGTTGCACAATGTGTAGGACAGAGGAATATTAAAAAGTGAAGTAAGGGCCGCAAAAAATTTTGAAGGGTTTGCTCTTCGCTACAGGAAAAGAGTTAAAAAGAGCTAGGGTATAAAGTTTATATTCCAGGAATGCTTCAGATAGGAATGAGAGTAAATGTGAAGATGTCTTCACAGGCTGCTTGAAGGTGTCCATGGTAATTAATAATGTGTTAGTTCAACCTTGGACGCCCTCAAGATAAAAACTGAACAGAATATAAAATCTATTAAAGGTTCACTAATCTTACAGTTAATTAAAAGTTCTTTTAGTTGAGCTCTAATAAAAAGCAGAATTTTTTATTATAGTGTTTTCCATTTTCATTTACGCTGCTTTTTAGTTACAGATGTGAGCAGAGCTCCACATGCTGTGATCACAATTTGCATACCAGCTCTGCTAAAATCTGCACATCAGGGCCATCCCTTAACCTGGCAGCAACGCCACTGGCAGCAGAGAAGCTGCCAGGTTCGCTGAAACCTTTGGAGGCGGCAGCACAAACACGTGGAAACCCCTTTCTGAGCTATCTTCTGCATTACTTTCACATCCTGTTCTCATATCATATACCTAAAAAGCAAGTATGCTAACCGCATAGCTGAATAAGATATATGCCCCTTTTATCTTCCTGCCTTTCTACTCTTAATTAATCATCTTCTATCAGAGAAAAGAAAACAACCAAAACCCAACAACCCGTCTCAGTGGAAATAACATGCATAAATTTTACACAGTTCAGAGTTATGGTTCCCCAAGCAGCTATATTGTGACCACACTGTTCATATATACCAAGGTGTTAACAGCATACACAGCAATGCAAAATACTACCGATGTGGAAGATAGCCAAGCTGCAGCCATGCAGGACCCATAATTTTCCATATCCTGCCTACTGACTGTAAAATAAGATTATTCTCTTCCATCTGGAGCTGCCCAACTCTGAATCACAGCAATTACAGCAATGTGTACCACTTCCATGCTTAGTGGGGAGCATCACCATCACTTTTTTTCTATTGAAAAGGCAAACAACTAACATTTCCCAAGCTTGGTCTCTGCATCTAATTTCCAGTACATCCATAGTGATTTTCAAGTTGTCAAACTATAGTTCCAGCCCAAATCATTGAGGACCCTAGGGAACTGCAGAGGGCTGTACCCAGACATTTTGCAAAAATCTTACCAATTCACAGATTTGACATGATGCTCCTACTACCTCACACTATTTCAATGTATCTCAGTAGAAGTATTTTTCTAAGCAATTGCAATTTAACTGTCAGTTCTCTCTCTTTAATCCTCCCTCACCAAGCCAATTATAATTATGGTCCTTTCTTTATGAGCTTTTCTAAGAAGCCCTGACATAACTAAATTCTCTTACATGCATTCTTGACACGTATCTCTGGTTATCTTCTGCTGACTCACCATCCAGCACTATTCCCTTAACTCTGCAGGAGGGATTTCGTTCTTTAATAGCATTTGTTCATGCTGCATATTCCCATTTAGGATATTGCCACAGCCCATGCTGTTCTGAATACTTGTTTATGGTCCTGAGATGGTCAGGGGCCCTCAGCAGTTCCTTGATGAGTCGCTATGACCTTGCTCCGAGCTGCACAAATCTAGAACAAGGTGCTCATGATTCCCACCCAGTAGATGATCAACATATAGCAATGATTAATGTTTAAATTTTTTTTTTAAGATAAAATATCATTATTGCAGATTTATTTTGTGTTAAACTTCTAGTTTACATAATCCCAGTGAGAAACTCTGGGTGGAACTAATATGTAGATTGAGAACATGAAGCTGAGGGAAGAATATTCTTACACCTGAGCATTACCTGAGAATAGGTGAAGTGCATTTCAAACCAGCAATGTCAATGTGCAGTTTCAGTTTTTCAGTAATGTCCTACTGCAGTAACACTACCAGGTATCATTCTGCATGCTACCACCGTAACATGATTATCACAGCTTTCACTAACCCACCATCCATCTCCTTAGATCCTCACAGGATTTCCTAATGCCACTACGCAACAGAAACTCGGAGAGTTCCTGAATATCACCCACGGATAGCAGCTACTGCCATGCACTGGGACTGGGATTTCAAGGATTCCCAAGCACAACAAATGCAAAGCCACGGGATACACTCATAGACAGCTGTCATAAAAACCATGTCTTGGGGTGCCTACAGACAGGGATACATCATCTGACCTGTTCCACAGCACTGTGGAACCAAAGCAGGAGCTGGAAAGGAGTACAGAGCTGTAAGACAGTTAATCAAATCTCCATGTTTAGATGCCTAAAACTAAAACCACAGACTGCTCACTTGGGCAACCATACTGCTCCCCTACTGGACCCTGGTGCTTCAAACAAACAGTAGAGAAAGGAAAAAATAATAGAAACACATGTTTTCTTTGGAGAAGGCCATTTCCTTAATACTTAATTCAAAACTGAAAAAGAATATATGGCATTACACCAAATTCTGGGCAACACAGCTGTAGCCAAGGACAGCCTCATGCTGTATTCACTAATATCCAGTCTCTATACATATATAAATGGGCATCTGCTCAAGAAGAGATGAGGCCAGGGCTCAAGACGTGGTTTTCTAAAGGACATATAACTATCCAAACTTACTTTATTATTTGGGACTGGACTCACATCTCTCCCTAGGGAAAGAGGAAGAGCGTAACAGTAAAACCTTGGGCGTATCTAAGAGAGATTTATTTAAGTACTGTTGCATCAATTCCATCTTTCACAGGGAGTCAATGTTTATGCGGAAATCCATACGAGATTTTTCTTATAGGGGAGCATGTGACTTTATTATTGGGATTCTGCAAACTGAGGCTTATCCTCCACTCTAAAATTACAGCTTAAAAATTCAGCATTGCAGTCGAGCAAGGGATCACTTCCCTTTAAGTAGGCTTCTTTGAACAAGGCTGCCTGCTTGTGTTCATCTCCTTGCCAGTACTTGCTGGAGCAGCAGTGATGCTGGGAGCAGAGGAAATGAGGTGTGTGCTCCACCCAAGCACTCTGCACACCAGGATATGGGTCCCTGGCATGAGGAATCTACAACTGAAGCCCACATTTAGAGAGTCTCAGGTGCAAGCACTGCTTGCAGCTCATCAGCCACTCACCTCCACCGTGAAAGAGTCTGCATGCCCCATTTGAGAGACAAGATGTACAGCAAGATCCCTGCTTCTTTCTGCACTTTCTGTTTGATTTGGACACAAAGACGCTGTGCTGCAATTAAGCCCATTTCTTTGAGGGTGAGACCATGCCTCTGCCTGCCTGCACTATTCAGCTGGTACATGAGCTGATGTGCACTCCAGGCATGCCAAATCACTGCTGCCTTTGCTCCACTCAGACAAGAGGATGCTTACTCCAACAGGACTGAAGCACCACTAGTGACAAACTCCCATCCACTTTAAAGGCAACTGGGCACCAGAAGCCAGCCCTTTGTTCCACAAAAAGGTCTGCTGAAATAAAATAAATTAACAAAAAGAAAATAAAAGTAAATTAACAAATTACAGCAGTATCTGTGATTTACTTTAAAAAGGCAGCCAGACTCAGGGAGTTAAGGGTATTTGTCAATGAAGGTTATTTTCTTGCTATGGAAATTAAACTAACCAGAAAGCCAGCTCCTTTGCTCTTGTATGTCATCTCATTCTTCAAGCCTTCCTCGTTTTTCTTGATACCCCATTCTTGAACAACCAGTAGATTTACTCACAGTCATCTGGCTGGAGCAGCCACAAGTTGCTCCATTGTCTCAATGGTGAACTGAAGCAAAAAGCTATTCAGTCTCAGACTACAGGGTAGCTGCGCTGTGAAATGTCAGCTAAAACACGCTAGGCTATAGTGACAACCGAGATACAAAGGCATGGAGAAACCCTTCCACCCCACTGTCTGCAAAAGCTGCCTATTCTTTGTTTATTGCTTGCAACATTCTCCTATGGTTATCTAAAAAATAGCTGTAAACCCCCAGTGCCTGCTGCCAACAGGCTGGGCAAAAATTTCCAGACAGTGCCAAAATGACCTCCTTCCATTAAACACAGAAAGAGGAACTGTCACCTCAGCAGAGCTAGAATCCTACCCACAGTCAGTTCACATCAAGGGGCTCTGACTGCTGCACTCAACCCATGGCCTGACATCACTGGGTTCTCAGACTCTCCCCAGACCTCCACTGGCATGGCCAAAGCAGGGGCAGGCTGAGCTGAGAGCTGCTGTGCTCCAGGAACGATGCTCTTCTGGACCAGATTTTTCCCCCTGAAAACCTGTGTGGGATTTATTTCTGCCTCTATCCATCACATTCACTGATTCCTTTTGGAGGCTGCTACCAACCACTTTACCCCTCTGTGGTTTTGGTTCCTGCATTACCTTTTAATGTTGCCCTCAAAGTAGTGCAATTGTTGTACCTAAGGTACTGTTTTGTACCAGAAGTCAACTACCTACAGAATAATCATTTAGGGGGATTTCTCCTTTATGTGTAATTTACACACATACTATTCTCACCTTTATAATTTACCTCTGAAGGGCTCCAGGTCACCTACCAAAGAAAAGTGTAGAACCACAGAATACATTATTGTGCTCCTGCAGTTAAGGTGAAATATCCCATGTTTATAATGCATCTCTAACATCAGATAAACAACTGATGCAAAGGATCTCTAGCACACAGCACTATATGACTGCTTGAATACTGAAGGGATCTTAACCATAAAAGGTTTAGCTGTCATTTATAAAATTAACCTTCCTACTTTTTTAGGATTTCCTGCCTTCTAACAAACTATGTGGTCATTCATGTGATGAGTTATAAAACTGTGTTCAGAAATCATGCATCTAGTCGTAGTGGTAAAACACAAGAGATATTAAAGAAATTATTCTTTTCAGCTGAACACACATACATGCACAAAAACTAAATTATGCTTGAATCCCCATTGATGGGGGTAATGATAATCTGTTATACTGTTGCAACGAATGCTTACATTTAAAGTTAGCATTTAAATTGAGATATTTTAATTGCAGATAAACACTTAGAAGGAAAAAAACCACCACCCCAGTCCTTTCATTAGATATTAAGTATTTGATGTTAGCAGGCAAGAATTTTACAAGCAGGAACATATCTCAGTTTTCGGGATGACAGTCACTCATCTGAAAAAATCAGTTCCACTTGCTAAAAAAAATTAAAGTGGTTTAAATGAATGCAGAGCTAGGACAAACAGGAAGGACATTTTTTGTTAAATGTTTATCCTTGTACAATGTGCAATTGTTTTGGGTTCTGAATTTCTAACATTATCACCAAACCACAAAAATCAGGGACACATTTTATTTTTTGTATTAAAAACTCTCAAGATCACATCAGTTGTCATGCAAAACTCAGAAAAATCACTGTATCACTGTGGAGACAACTGTGTTCAGTGGAGACACTGTGTTCAAACTGAATTTACCTGTGCTACACTAGCTAGTGGGCTGGTAAAATCTTGGATGGGGTAAAAACCACATCTGGTGAAAAGGACCATTTGATTTCTGCTTTGAAGCAGATTATCAAAGACTACCCAGCAGAGCACTTGCTTTATAGCCTTAGGGGCTGGATAAACACAAATGATTTAGACACAGCCAAAAGTGGTGCTTAGTTCAAAAGTATGCTCGGAGCTGGGATTAGTCGTCCAAGATCCTGATTCAGCGCCAGGCAAAAATTAGGCACACAAAACCAGGATTCATAAGAACCAGCACCACACCTCACCCTTGCCAGCAGAGGAGGTAGAGAACGAAGGATGATGTGACTCTCTTACTCTCACACAGGCAGGTAACAACTCCCCACTGCAGGAACTTGCAGTCAAGCCTTTACAATAACCCCATAGGGGACCAGTCCTTTTAAATTCCCTGCCCCGGGCCTACTACTGCTGTGCTGCTTGAGAGGCTTCAGGATCCAATCTCTGCTTTCAGAGAATCTGAATTCCACCCTTCCCCTGCCCTGTCTGCAGGGCATGCTGAGGTGGAGGCACTCCTGGAAGTGAAACCCAGGTGCTGGGGGAGAGGTATGACCTGCCAAGACCCAGGGAGCTCCGCGCTGGGAGTAAATCATTTGCCAGAAGAGCCCACCTGAGGCTGTGGTTGCCATGACAAATGATCCTTCTATTAAATACCAGAGTAAATGGGCATATGAACTTGTAAACTTTAATGGCATGGAACTAATGCAAACCCTCAGGCTGCTATAATCATGCTTCCATTCCAAATAATTTAAAATTTAACTATTTGGGTTTGTTATTTTCTTTCAGATAGTGGATATCTGATGAAAGGTGTTCAGCTGGCTGGTTAACCATCCCTTTGCTGGCATACCTGCGAGGATCCCAGTAGCACAGGAGAGGCACAGCAGCTATCTCAGCAAATATTTGCATGTACCTGTCAGCAGGCAGTAAGATTCCAGCTACACACCTGAAATACGTCCTCCTACCCTTCAGCAGCAGCATGGTAGTTAATACCTCTAAATCTGAGCATTTGCAGCTACTCCAAGAAACCAAAACCTCGCTCTCATAGCTGCTTGTGTCCTTATTGACTGCCTGATCTCTGAGATCCTCCTTGGTTTTGCTCTCTAAGGTATTTTGTAGTCTGCAGGCTGATGGGCTAGCTGGATGCATTGTACACACGCATTTCCCATCAAATGTAAATGTCCTGCCTAGTGAATGTCACCTTGTTCCCAGCCACGGAGCAAAGGGCGTCCTCACCTACCCTCCTCCCATTGTCCCATGCCCCTTTCTCATGCCCTGCTTATTCATCTGCTCTGGGACAGAGACACTCCTTGTCTTTTCAATACGCTTTGATATATTAGCTCTTTTTAGAACAGGCTAGACCTTCTCATTTTTGTCCCAGACTTCTCTTCCTAATGAAAAAAGTATCTACTAAAGGGAGAAGGAAAGTTTTGAGTACCCTCCTGTGGGTTCCTATGCCCCCTTGCATGCACAAGAACACCACTGCCTTTATTTACACAGCCCATTCTCACAGGCCAACGACATTAACCCCCCACCCCCGCATTAGCAAAATTGCTAAATGTCCCCTGAAAAAAAAAAAAAATCAGAGCTGGCAGCATTGTACGCTGACCTCCTCTTACAGCCCACCAGAGTGAAGCACACCCAAGCCCTGCTCTCTGTCCTTGCTCTGCCAATACTCACACACCAAGGTGACCTCACTCACCCACAGGACTGGCCTACCCTTCTATTACAAGATTTGTCCCTCTGGAGAAAGTGCTTCCCAGAGCTACGTTCACCTTAACCTCTGAGCACTAAGTCAAAAGAAATGAATGTGCTGACAGAGCAGGAGATCTCAGACCTGACATGTTACTGACTGATACCTATACTGGTCTTTTAGAAGACTTGCCACTTGAAAAATGATGCCATGATGCTTTTTTTGCTTTTTATATATACCCCCTCTATATACTCTTTTGTATAACTTTTAGCTATTCTTAAGGGCCTTTTAGCCCACATACTTCTAATTGTTCAGGTTTGATAACCAGCATAGGCCCAGTATTCCGTTAAGCCAGGAGACCAAACATCTCAGAAGCCTCAGACACCAAGGTCTTCTCTGGAACACATTTTGTAAACTAAGATAGGCCTGTCCATGGGGGGAAAGTTCCTCAGAGAGGGGGGGGTTCGCTCAGCCTCTCCTTGGGGAATCTTTGATAGATATGCTAATTGGTAAAGCCTATGATTTTATACCCAAACTATTGTGTGTGTGCATTTCGGGGGTACCCACGGGGGAGCATTTTGGTGTGCATTTGGATGTGCATTCCAGCGTGCTCCACCTGGACGGAGTGCACCAAGGATCCTTAAAATAAACACTAAGGTAAAATCTCTTTTTCCCTTCCAACAGTGTTTGGCTCTTGATTTTAAGACCAAGAAAAGGCATCAATATCACAAAGTTAGACCCTGTCCTGCTGTCATTCAGAACCACTTGCATTGTACCAATGCCCCAAATGAGTTCAAGGAAACTTCCCTGGACCACCTCAGTGTGGGAGCTGCCAGTGTGGAGGCAACACCTCTTCTGCTCTGGTGCTCTCAAACAAGGAATTCACATTTCCGGCCTTGAAGAATTGTTCTTCCTTTGTATCCCTAAAGAAAACAAAGCATGGCTCCTTCCCCACACTCCTGACACCCTCGTAATCAAACTCTCTGATTAAACTCGGAACTCAAACACAGTGTGAGAGTACCAGTACAGGTAGGTGAACCCTCCACAGGACCCAAGGTCTGAGGCTGGAGCATCCCAGCAGCCATCTGGAAAGTGCAGAACAGCTTCCAGCTGCCTGCAGCATCATCCTGACATGGGGCAGACTCACCCAAATCCCCTCTTCATGCCTTGTTGAGCTGAGTATTTTTTCAGTAAATAAGGAAACTTCCAATTCAGTGTTATTTTCATAAGATACCCAGAGAACAAGACTCACAGAAAAAGGTAGCTGCTGCTAAAAAGTCTGTTAAGCAAAGGTATTCCATTTTTCAAGTGCCATTTTATGCAAAATGAGATACATAGTCTACCTTTTCCTTCATTCACACATCTCAGAGCCAAACCTGAGGACCATCCTATACGAGTATCAAAAATCCTACAAATTTACATTAAAACAATATCTCAATGGGACAAATTAGCTTTTGGATTACTAGCAATGCAAATGTCATGGAGAAGCACTAAAACCAGAAACAGGTTATGAATTTTGCAGGACACATTTTTCACACTTTATTAGTGGAAAATAAGGTGTATTTCTAGCAAGTACTTCAAAGAGCGCCTTACCCATAAATGTCTGAGTGCCTATTTAGTAAAGTGGAATGTGAATATCTGTGAAATCCAAGTAAAAACACGGGGCTATGGAAAATATACAACATATCCATGAAGATCAACTCTAAACTTTTACATTCCCAAAGAGTTCAGATGTTACTATTTCCAGATATACATACAG
This sequence comes from Falcunculus frontatus, assembly GCA_013398115.1. NCBI lineage: Eukaryota > Metazoa > Chordata > Aves > Passeriformes > Falcunculus > Falcunculus frontatus. Next base: position 46,308 of record VZRV01005588.1, on the reverse strand, counting down.
TTTTATACTATCTCCTCCATGGTTTAAGACAGCTTCAAAAATATGCTTAGATAGGCTAGAAAAACTAAACAAATCCACTGGAAGAGAGAAGAATAATTTCTTTCTCTTGCTGTCTTTTATGACATCTGTTACTGGCAAATAACTTACTATTACAGTGTAGTTTTGCCCAAGACCCTGACGTGGATGACACCCGTCTTTCATACCACCGAGAAAGCATTAACTTCAGAAAAAAAGTGTCTGCTCTATTCACCAAATTTAGCAGTCCAAAGTTCAATACTCCTCTGACAGAAAATAAAGACACTCTCATTAATTCCAAGGGGTGAAGGGTTGGTCGTGAAAATCCTAAATATGTTTTACTAATAGAATTCATCTTGTTAATAAGCTGGCATGTGAAACCGTTTTTTCCGGCTGCTTGAAAGCCGCTTGTGGTTTGCTTTTATTCTTTCGAACACAATTAGCAAAGCACTCCAGCAGCTGAATAGACCCATTCATTTGAACAAATTATCCCCTGGCAGAGTTTGGGGGATTTTTCTCTTTTTTTTTTTTTTCCCCTTAAATCTCCTCAAAACTCTCTCCCATCCTTATGCAGTAAGAAGACACAAAAGCCTGCCTGACATTAATCTCGCCTGCCTGTGCCTGAAAAAAGACAAGTGAGAAGGACACTGCTGAATAAGTTACATTTTCAGCATCTCAGCTACAAGAGTGAATTGCTCCCTTCTCCCAACCTTATCTTAGCTGGTGTGCAATCCTAATTAAAAGGCTGACGTAAGGAATACACACAGGGAAGAGTCTGGCACGGATGTTATTGGATGAGATGATAAACTTTATGAGCACAGCTACCTCCCATGTAGCTTTTGTAGTTAACTGTTGGAGCTAGAAAGGTTACTCTTAAATGCACCATTTCTCCTACCAGAGAGGTGAAAATGTTAAATAAAACAGAGTTCCCCTTTCTAACAAGGAGCAGCATCTTGCTGATCTAATTAATCTACATAGCTCATTCTTTCACTGAGATAACTTTACTGGAAAATCAGGCTCCAGTTCCCTTCTCCTGATGCTCATTTTCAGGGTGAAAAAGGCTGTGGGTAGGATAAAACCCGTGCATCCACCTCGTGAACAATGCTGTCATGTAGTTAACATAGCAGAAATATTTGTTTAATTAGTTACATTTTCAGCTTTTAAATGAGAAGTGAAAACAAGCCATGGGTGGTCTGTAACCTCAGAAGAGCAAATATTCCTGGCTGTAAAATCATCTGAGCTCAGAATACTGGGTTGGACATAAAAAAAGCATTTACTGAATCCTGGGCCTGAGTCAGGAACAGAAGGTGCATTAAGAACCTCCAAACTGCATGCTACCACCAATTCATTAAGTGTCCAGCATTATTTAATAAAAATGGCTTATGCATATACTTTAACTGAAACACTGTTTACTCATAAACATTTTTAACTACAGTATGTGTTGGGAATTATTCACGCACCAATTTAGAGGCAGTTTTAAATTCTTCCTTCAAGTAATTGCATACAATTCTCACTGCTGTCTGCCTCAACTAGGCTAGAGGTCTGCAAGCAGAGCTTGCCCTGTATTTTGCAATTAAGCCAAGGATCTTAGTTGGTTTATAGAGACCAGGACTCCCTGCTGTTAATGCCTTGTTAATGCATTAACATTACAAAAGTAAGAAAACTGCCATCATTTGTATAAAAGCATTACAACTATTCTACTGCATGCCTGAATCCCAAATTTTAATATATTTTTGAAAAAAATTCCTCCTTTTTTGCTTATTTTATCAGAGAAGTCGATCTCCAGGTAGGCACAAAATAAAATGGTCAGGCTTTCTACAAAAGTACAGGATGTTTCTTGAAAAAACATGAGACTGTTGAATGCTGAAATGATGGCTGAGCAGATTTAATGCTTCAGCCCACAGTTCTTTGGGTTAAATTTACATAACAGCACTGCTTTCACACTCAGGGTGGTGAACAAGCAAACTAACAATATTTGGTAATGGACTCAAGCAGCTGTTGCAATGGGACAATGCAGTGGGACATTGCAGACAGGGAACATCATCATTGCCCCATCCTGTGCAACCCAAATATTTCTGAGATGCTTTCTCAGAACCTCTCTGCCACTCTTATTTTCAATGCTGTTCTAGTTAAAAGGTGCTTAAGGAAGTTTTTTACTTCACAAGAGAGATTCCTGGAGAAACTGTCTTTTCCACACTTTCCTGCTCACTAATAAGATACAGGTTCTTCCACCTTCCCCATTTCCACAGCATAACACCCATGGAGAAACAACAGAAATTTCTGACCTGGGAAAGATGTACCCAAAACACGTTTTCCTCTTTTCTGTGTGATTTCACAGCTGGAGATTAAGACAGCCAATACTCTTTGACCTGTTACTCCTCCAAGGGCCGTATGCATTCTGCATCTGGCAGTGGGACAGCTGCTGCTTTAGGACTTTGCCCTTTCTGTCTCCCTTATCTTTCCTTCTGTCATCTGCTTATTTTCCATTTTTATGATATTCTTTTTTGGTAGATAATAATGCCTTTAGGATTAGTGCTGGCAAGAGGCCAGGACAAAATGGCAGCACTAAGGACTTTTGTTGGAGTTAGGGTCACTGTGAGATAATTTAGACCATGGGCCTGGGGCCCCATTTTCCCATGACATTGGAAAAACCCACACAGAAAAACAGACACACTGAATGCTTCAAATCCAAACCTCCCTAAGCACCTCCTCTTGGGACACAGCTTGCAGAAAAGAATGAAATATATTTCAACACCCGTGGATAGGCCTTGAGATAGGCTGTACTATTGATTATCTTTCCACATAGTTTTTGTTTTCAGGAGCAGAATCCAGCAGAGCAAAATCCGTCTCTGTCACTTCCCACCCACTCAGCTCAAGGACTCTTCCCTCCCAATCTTCCCTTGGAGGGCACAGCCTTTCTTAAAGCATATCCAGGCCACTTTTTCCCCACATTGCCAAAGAAAACACTCTTAATGGGCACCCACTACCCACAAATTTTTCAGAGGGGAAGGAACTGGCCTTCAGTCTGGTTTTTTATTTTTCCCCATTAGTTTTTAGAACGTTTTTTTTTTTTTCTTAATCCTGAAGGCTGCCACAAAATGTTTCTCCTCTGAACAGGGCAGCAGGACAATCAGTTAAGGGAATATGATGCATCTCTTTCCCACTGTCCAAAGCAGAGAAATATATAATTCATCATAAACAACGCAAAGCAAACTAGAAAGTTAAAGTACACACACTGTCAAGGAAGAAACACAGCTAAGGGGTTTTTTTTGCCATACTCAACCAGAGACTAACTCTCTGAGAGACATTTTATCTTACCATTGTTAGAAGGCCGTGAAAAAGCAGGTAGGGGAGGCTCTGCTGAGATCTCTCTAAGTTAAGCATCCATCCAATACTAGGATACTCTGCACTTGAAACCAAACCTCCTTCCCCCATAGCCATGACCTGTATCTCCCCTACAGAGAGCTCCAGATCCCAAAGACTCTCACCCTGTGAGCCAAGGGTTCATGTTTCAGATGGCAGGAAGCTGCAGCAGGTGTACATAGATCACAAGATGTTCTCTGTGACCCAGCAAGAACAGACTGGGAAGCGAGAAGAAAAGCAGGTGCGAAAGGAAGAAGAGGAAGAGGAGTAGGAGAGGCAGCAGCAGGAGGGGGCCCATGCAACTGCCCTGGCCCTAGCAAAGGCTCACAGCTCTGTGTGGAGGAGTGTTTGGAACAAGGCAAAGCACTCTGGATCTCAGGTGGAAATGGGACACAGAGGGAGGCAGGCCTCAGAACCAGGCAGAAGAAGGTCAAGGATGAGATGGCAGGGAGCCAGCCCCCACTGCTGCCCCGGCCAGCCAGGAGCACTGACAGCCCACACAGCAGCCCCGGGGTGAGGAATGACAACGGAGTACTTCTGGCAGCGGGTGTGCAGCTGTGAGTGAGTCTCCCCAGCAAACACATCAGCCTGCAAAATCTCCCCCATGGCACAGGGGAATTTGCTCTCCCCTAGACCCAGTTCTGCTTGACCAGAACAGGGCTTGTATCTGTGCAGATACAAATCAACACTGCATGGGGTTTGCAGTGGGTCCCCATCCTAAAAAAGAAAAAAGCATCCTCCTGTTTGCCTTGAAACTGCCCACAGAGAGCATCCTCAGGTCCCAGCAGTATAAGGCTTTTCTTTCTGGAGAGATGTCACACTGCCCCAACTAAAAAAAAGCCACAACACTGCAGATGAATGGATCTTAAGTATTTAAAATCACATTTCTCACCAACCACAACCAAAGGCACATAGCGGGTTTTCAAAGGACATAGCTTCCTAAGTGACATCTGCAAAAGGACACATAGAGAGAAAAAGGAGGAATAGTACAAATTAAAGTCCCGTGCCTTCTTCAGAACCCATCTAGCAGGTTCTTCAGAAAACAGCACCTTGAAATTGTGAGGTGGGGTTTCTCCACTAACCCAAGACAAAACAGGCCAACAAAAGACTATGACTAGATTTTGAAAGCATCAGAGGAAAAACATAAACCACTCCTGTGATTCAAATTTAACGTTTTAGGTAAAATCTTTAAATAAAATACATTCACGTTCTAAGAAGCACAGGTTTTCTAAAGGTAGCCAGAGTTATACAATAAACTGTAGGAAAGGTTATTCATCCTTTAACACAACATCCAAGCACAAGCTGATGAACCAAAGATGGATACAATGCTTAAAGCGAAGAGATGAGATGGAAGCCTAAGTGGAACCTGGAAAATTAAGGGTTTGGGTTGCTTTCTTGAGTTTCAGGCTCTCATTTCCTACAGCTAAGGACTGACCAAACCCTCTTCAAGCCTCTTTTCTTTATAAGCATATTTGGAAAGTTGACACTGCACCATGGAGAACGCTGACTGTCTGGGCAGTATTTGTATCAGCATGCAGAAATCACTGATACAAGTACTGCTGCACATTCTTGCTTCCACAGACGACTTTTCTATGAACATGCTTAATGGACTAGCTTAGCAGTAGCTCAAAAGCAACTTTCAAAGGTGTTTTACTCTTTTTGAGAGGTTAAAAAGAAGGCATACTTTCCCACATCCACCTCTGGAAGACAGTGGCATTCCCCAAGGCTTAAAGCAACTTGCAAGGACTCTGTTGATATTTTTGACAGTTCAAAATAAAAAAAACCAGCAACTACTTAAATATGCTTTGTTGGGAAATAAGACCACTTTTCTCATCCACATCACGAATGACTTAATCAGATGCAATATAGATGGTGTAACTTTCTGAGACTGGATTCTAAAAAAAAAATTAATTATTGAGAGAAAACAAAAAAAGAAGACTATATTTATTTGCCTGTTAAGAAAAGAGAAGTGATTGGTGGTAGGTAGAGTGAAAGAGACCTACCCCCCCAACCTTTCTGCTGATGGACTAGAAGATGAGCACAGGACAACTGGTCATGGATGGTGGTGCACAAATGTAGTGCACCCAGACTGAGTCTATTCTTGTCATTTGCATTATCCACAAAAAAAGAAAAAAAAAATTATATGTGCAACAGCATGATTTTGCAACTGAGCCCAGGTGATTCTGTCCTGATAAAGTCTCACTGCCACTTCTGCTTTAATGAGGAGCATGTTTTTGAAGATGCTATGATCTGAAGACTGTCATCAAGTACTTACATAGTCATCCTCATGAAGACCTTGCTTCTGAACAGAACTTTTCACCTCCAGGGAAAATTTCTCAAACTCAGGCTTCACAGTCCTCAGCAGAGTGATGGTTTGGAGGTATGAGTATGCTTTCTTGGCTTCAAGGTCATGTTTGTCTCCTCTTCTCCAAGAGCCATTTCCTAAAGGGGAAAACAAGAATATTTTGAAACTAGGTACCATTATGGGATTCCTTTTGCCACTCAAAAGCCCCCTTCTCTGATCACTGGGGAGATGGTAAGGTGCAAAGGAGAACTGACCCTTCTTCAAGGCGTGCAGGAAACTGGGCAGTGAGGAATAGCTGCTAAGAAGTAAACGTGCAAACCAAAGGACAACTTTACTCCCATGCTGTGTTTGCTTATCTTTAAAGGATGGGATAAATCCTGAGTGTGAGATGGCATGTCAGAGAAAAACACATGTGCCAGATCTCAAACGCAGAGATATTTGAGTTAGAAGAAGTAAGGGAGGATTCAAGCACAAAGTTTTCGTTACAGATCGCTCCCCTTGGACAGCCAGAAAGGCACCACTAAAGTCAAGAGCACAATCACCACCCTGAATGGGAGGCAGATGGTGCAGCTCTCCCACTGCGGTCAAGGACAAAACCATGCATGCCATGGCTGCCGGACCAGCCCAGCTTTTAATGGAAAAGGAATACGTAGAAATAAAATGGAATCCTGCGCCTACGCTGCATTTACACGTGTTTTGTGTCACAGCAAGGGAACAATTTAACTCAGACCACCAGTAAAGAAACCACATTTTAAAAAGCAGGATAGCTGACTGGTTGTTTATTAGCAAGGAAGTCCTTCCGACAAAGAGATCTTGGCCTTAGCAGGCCCTGAGATCCTGATCCAAAGCTTCAGGAGGTCAGTGGAAAGGTTCATGTTGTTCTGGAGCAGATTTTGTGCTATTTGATGTAAATGATAACTGAAAAAGGCTAGAGGGAACAGTGGTAGCCCTAAGCAGTGAGGCTTTAAATGCTTACAACTAATTAAAAGCTAGACAGTCATTCTATTTTTTGAACAACAGCAACAAACCCCATTATGGCTAAATGAGCCAAGACAAAAACTAATGCTAAATTCCCAAGGTGACCTGGAGGCGGACAGGAGCCTGAAATCAGAAAGGACGTGGGTATTTTACTTGGGTTGAGGACAATGGTGCCATTTGGACCAAGAGAAGCAAGTCGTTTGGGAGGAGAGATATTAAGGGAAATGGAGTCCAGGTATCAAACCCATGGTGCTCCTTGCACAGTGCTTCCCAGCTGCATCACGTGGCTGCAAGAGCAAATTCTTGGACCTGAAGCAGGTAAACAGAGACAAAACATTTTGTTTTCCCAGCACCATGGCACTGCTGCTGTGACTTAACTGAAGATTTGCTCTGCTTCCCGAGAGAGCACAAAGGAAGGAGTAAAGGCCCTGCACTTCTCTGGGGTATAAGCCCTTTCTCCCGCAGCTTTTGGGTTCAGGGCAGCTCCTGTCAGTCCCAGAACAGGGCAGAAGACACAGGAGCACCTAAGGCATTTTCACCTCTCTTTTCCACCCCAGGAAAGCCTCATTTATCACAGCTCAGCACCACCTAGGACTGTAATTTTTAGACATACTGATGCCATGATGCTTTTTTGCTTTTTATATATACCCCCTCTATATACTCTTTTGTATAACTTTTAGCTATTCTTAAGGGCCTTTTAGCCCACATACTTCTAATTGTTCAGGTTTGATAACCAGCATAGGCCCAGTATTCCATTAAGCCAGGAGACCAAACATCTCAGAAGCCTCAGACACCAAGGCCTTCTCTGGAACACATTTTGTAAACTAAGATAGGCCTGTCCATGGGGGGAAGGTTCCTCAGAGAGGGGGGTTCACTCAGCCTCCCATCGGGGAATCTTTGATAGATATGCTAATTGGTAAAGCCTATAATTTTATACCCAAACTATTGTGTGTGTGCATTTCGGGGGTACCCACGGGGGAGCATTTTGGTGTGCATTTGGATGTGCATTCCAGCGTGCTCCACCTGGACGGAGTGCACCAAGGATCCTTAAAATAAACACTAAGGTAAAATCTCTTTTTCCCTTCCAACAGTGTTTGGCTCTTGATTTTAAGACCAAGAAAAGGCATCAATACCATGAACTTTGTTTCTTTTTTTTTTTCAGTGATTTGATTTTTTTAGGAAGAAGCTGTAGATACATATGCCTTGGTTTGGGGATTTATTTCCCAATACAAGGTCAGACCACTTACACAGAACCCTATTCATCACACCCAATGGAGACACTGGAGAGCAGCTAACATCCCGCTGTCTGGTTTTGACACTCTTCCCTTCAGCGCCTGCACCTGTCCTCTTTACTGCTTTCAAAGAGAAAGAAATGCATGTCGGGCAGTCATAATAAAGCACGTCTAGCTACTTTCCCCAAAAGAGAGTACAAGCCCTGCAGGAGCCTCAAAGTTGAACAGCTTCTGCCCCAGCTGGGCACCTGCATCTTAGAGTTGCAAGATTCAGGAAGTACAGCACAGAGGGCTTTGCTATAGCTTTGTATTTGCAAATGGAAATGGCTAAAAAGCATGAGATTATAGACACAAAAAAATAAATAAAAATAAAATAAGGTGGTGCTGGTAGAATGCAACTTTCTATCCTGGACACTATATGTGTTTTCTTCTTTAAATCCTGACACTGGGACTGGGGAAGGTTCACTTGCATAACAGCGTTCCTAGAATAATTTACATATTTTAATTCCTTCATGGATTGTTTTGTGGGAGGTCATCTTGTTACAATACTTGTGTACAATTATTGCAGTCTTGGCATTTAATAAGCCTGTTCTTCTGAAAAATTAGAAATATTCAGAACAGAGGGCAACAACAAACTGCAATAAAGTCATCTGAACACAAAGACATTGCCAACTGCCCAATCGCACTCACTTTTAGGTTTTGTGAAGTACAAAACTTGATATCTCCAGGCACTGGGAACAAGGATTTTTGGGGGAATTCCTCTACACTTCTCTTGTGTGTGCTTTTCACATGCAATGACCATCTGCACAAAAGCCAACTACTGATGCACAGTCATTTCACTCTACATGGGAAACACATCCACAAGCACAAAAACTGGTTTAAAATAAATGTCAGGAAATGCCAGATTCTAACTACACTACATCAGAAGTTAGACAGTTTTCATTTATACCTCAGAAAAGCTACAGGAAGACTGGACTACCTGTAATGCAAAGGAGGGTGGTGATGAGGCTCCCACAATGGTTTTGATCTTGTTCTACAACTTCATCTTTTAGATATTTGAGTGATTCTCTTCTTACCTGGCAAAACTTGGCATCCTTTAGCTAATCTTGATGATATATGTAGCGGTATCTGTACTTCTGTACATATCTAGATCTCTGAATTTATAAAGTTACATACCTTTGTTATTCAGTGTGTCACAGCACTGTTTACTGTGAAATAATCTCAGAGGTAGTAGATGGGTAACAGAAAGTTTATGCAAAAGAACTTCTGATTAACAGATGAACCAAAAAAATTATCCTTTTTTGAATTCAGTTGTTTCTGTTGGTCAGCCTTTGCAACTTAAAGAAAGTAAACCCCCAAACTTTTCCTTTTTCTCAACTTCCACTTGGTTTTTAACTTGAAATTAATTTGTTATTGTAGTGGATTATTTAAAGCAGTCTGCATGGAGGAAATTATTTTCTCCTACATTTGCAAAAGAAGCTGCTCCTTTTAAGAGCCATGTTACACTTCAACAAAACTTGCCCCATCTTCAGCCATCTGATGTTTTATCTCAGCAAACACATTGCTCCAATATTACTTTGAATTTAAGTGAGAGAGCTGCACCAGCTGAGAGCAGGTATGGTCCCTACCATGCATTCATGTAACATGCAGTTACAACTATATTTTGGCATATAGGTATATTAAGTATATTTCAAAAAGAAAATGCATTTAATTTACATTTTGAAGTCATGTTTTCAATCTGACAAAAATGACCCCTTTTAATTAGGGGTGTAAACAGCCAGTTTTATTTACACTGCTCTAGAAAATTTGGACTGCCTGTGTCCCACCCAGTGCTTTCCCTTTAACACAGCATGGCTGAATATTTTTGCAGACAGAGTCTGTGATCAAAAGACAAATAAATTAGACATGTGGATGCCCCAGCATAGAGATGGTTTCTGGAAACCCAAACTTTGCAGCTGCCCGCGGTGCTGGCTGTTGCCAATCACTCCTTCCAGCCATCTGCTCAGACCACAGGTCCCCAGGCTGCCAGGAATGCCCCTGCCCTGGGAGCTGCCAGTCACAGGGCTGGGGATGGTGTAAGTCACCTAGACCTGAGCACACACACTGCAGAAAGGGATGCCTACACCATAACCAATGTCTCTGTCTGGTGCTACTTCCCTGAAAAGGAATTAAATAACTTACTGCTGTAGCGTATTTGGCATCTTATGACCCACCCAGTAGCAGCTATAGACACAAGGTCTGTTTTATTTCCTGCAACACCATAGCCCAAGTGGAAGATAAGTGCAACAACAGGGAGAGACAGTGGTGTTTTCTGGGACTCAGTGCTGAGTGTTTTGAGTTTTTGATTTTTAACAAATCTAAAAATACTACCAAGCTTACAAAAGACTTTGCAACACATTTGGGCAAGAACATTACCATATGATGAGCTGTTGAAGAGTTCAATATTGAAGAAAGCATAGTCCCCGTTGGTCATTCCTTGCCGATGAGCAGCCAGCATGATGTTCCTGATAGTGTCACCGCTGGCACACATGATTACAACTGGAAGAAAATGAGAAACATAGATAAGAAGCAGATCAAGAACTTCAGAGAACAGGCTGTGAAGCAATAATGCTGCCAGAGACAGTGACCCCAGCTGTCCTCCCAGTTTTGCAACAAACATGAAAACACAGATTGCAAACAAAGCTGATTTCCCAAAGACCTGACAAGACAGGTAGTGAACACAGAGAGGCTTCCTCTTCCCTTGTCTCCTCTGAAGATAATTAGAGCCTCTGTGTGATCTGGTTTTTTACCCCTGCAAAATGTAAGTTCTGGTTCCAAAGTTCTTTAGCTGTATGTGTTTGCAGACTAGACCACAGTCACAAGCCTCTGTTGTTATTTCTAAGTGGACATAAGACAAAGATGGAGATACCATGACTTTACCATTTCCATTTCCATTCCACTGAACAGTTTGATGTAGACTGAGCTTGTCTACACCTTAGCTACCTAATATTTAGGTATCTGGCCTAGATTTTGTTGGCTCTCTGCACTTAAGGGAGAGCAGCACCTGTACATCAGGGACAGTGGTATGAATCTTTCCAGAATATAACTTCCTCTCCAGAGACCAAAGCCTAGGTAACAATCTTTGATGGGATGCTTAATGTTAATAAATGGAAAAACCAAGCACCCTTTTATAAGTGTGAAAATTAAAGGTGGGTACAAACACCACAGAGCCCCATTTATTATGAGCCAATAGCTAAGCTGAGGCTCTGCTGCTACGATGAGACCTACAAGCCCACAGGTGTGCTCTGTGTGGGCACTGTGATCCACACTGTTGTGAATGCTAAAAGCCTGGCTGCAGAGAGATTTCTCACTTCCTAACAGTATCTAATTCAGCCAATCCCTCTAGGGGGTGGCTGGTCAGTGAACCAATAACCTTAATGTCAGTTTATGTGCTAAGGTATAAATAAGAGAGTTTTGTAAATAAAATAGGTTGACTGATTCTCGTATCGAATCGTCCGTGTCACTTTGTTACTCGGTCTCCGCTCGCAAGCAACACACTGTGATAATTATGGTTGATAGGTCTCTTCCCAGAGCTGCTGGGCAGGAGGACTATCCCCCTTGCTATTCCTTCCTTCTACAAAAGGAAAGCAGAAGCTTGGGTGAGGTCTTCAACAACGGGGAGAGAACTCCCACACAGAGCAAGTTATACTACAAGCTTTTATACAGGTTCACAAGCCTACAGGTATGAAGCTACTGATACCAGAGGGCATAGCAAAGTATTTTATCAGTGTGTGCTTCAGGACTGTATGCTACAGCAGAGGCATAAGAGATCCTGTTAGGATGATGATTCAAAACCAACTGCACGCACGTTTCCAGGAACGCCGTCATGCACGGCAGGACTCAAAAGCTACAATAATGTACGCAAATATTTTCAACCCAACAATAAAAACAAATCAAAACCGCATTCGGCTCTTCTGGGTGGAAGTGTTTTCTATTATAAGAAATGAAAATGCCAAACAGGCCAAATCTTTTCGCACACAATGAATGTTCTCCCATCGCCTTTCTGGTTGGATGCCATCACAGGCATAAACGTCCAGATGTGCCGCTGGGGTGAGTCATGTTCAGTACAACCCTACGCTTCACGAGAGTTATACCATGCATAGCTCTGTCCTACTGATTATGGCAGAGTAATATAATAATTTCCAGAGCAACAGAGCAAGACATACTTTATGACCATTGTGAAGTATATTAGAATGAAGGAAAAGAAGAAGAAAAAAATTTTCTTACAATAAAATTTGGACCAAATCTTTTCCAGATGCACATCAGGAATGAATTTGTCTCACTGTTCTTAATTTCAGTATAGGTGAGAGATTTCCTTTTGAAATGTTTCCTTGTTGCCCTGTCAATTCTTCCTTGACTTTGCCTTTGTAATTCACTTCTATCAAAAAACTGTAATCTGTAGATGGAATCAAAGAGATTCCCACAACGCCAGTAAAAGACATTGAACAAAAGGAATAAAAGAAAGAGTGTGTGTGGGGAACTACTTTAACATACATTAAATCATACTTTGTAAGCCTCTAAAGGAATGTAAGGGAAGTAATATTAACTGTTTGGAAGGGGTTTCTAACCCAGCAGGAAAGCAAAGATTACATATTTCAAGATTCTGAAGCAAATAAGCTATGGATTTGTTTCTTACAATCTTCCAAAAATGTAAATTATGTATTTAATCTGCATCTGTACCTTACTATTGTGTACATACAAAGGGGTACGTGCAAACCCATACAAAATGTTCTCCCTCTGCCATAATACACACAGACCACAGTAATTCTAATACTAATATACTGAATTTATTGACTAGGATTATTGACTCATCCTGCAAATACTTTAGAGTTTAATTCCAGTTAAAGGAGTAAGCATTCCCTTTGCTACACACATCCCTTGGACTACATGCTTATACATTTAAGCACAGGCCTGCATTTGTGAACCTTACCGTAAACCTGAGCCTACAGCATGAACTTCGCAGCAGGCAGACCTGACCCAATAAGAGAGCTTGAACTACTAATGAAATTAATTGTAGACAAGCACTTAACTTTTATTATCATATTTTTCACCATTATTTTTTTGTGGCTCCAAGACTTCAGCCATTTCACATGGCTCCAGGAACTGCACACGCAGTCTCTGGTACATAGGTGTGCATGGCTGAGTGTGCCTCTTCCTCTCAGGCATCTGGCCCCCAGTGCAGACCCCCAGCCAGCAGCAACCTAACCCCTGGGGCCAGCCTCTGTCCTGGTTCCCACAGGACAGCTGGTGGAGCAGTTTCTGTCCCAGCTCTGGGAGAGTTTCAAGCAATAATCCTGCATCTGCTTGAAAGCCCACACCCACGCAAGGGAGTTCAGTGAAGCCTGACCACTCAGGTGGGACCTCAAACAGCAGCAGTCTTTGAAAACTAGAGAAGGTGAAGGCTGAGAGCCAAGGACAATGTCACAGCAGGTGTGACACAGGAGTCATTAAAAACTGGAAACCAACCAAGAGAAAACATTTCTTGAAAGTGCTCTGGACAGTGTGCTGTTGCCCACAAGCCCTGCTGCCTTGCTGGGGGGATCTCCAGGGAGCCCCCCCGAGAAATAAAGACCTTGACTGCTCTTCAGACCTCATCTGGTGCACCCTCCACATGATGTATAGCTCTTAAAATATTGTGGTAACCTGAAAGATGCCATGAGCAGCAGGACCAAAGGAATGTGCCAGGTGAGTCCTGCAGTCGGTCTCTAAGGTCAGAAAGGCACGAGTGGAAGCTGGAGGGCCCCACTTGAGTGGCAGGAGTCAGAGGACAAATGAAGAGGTGAGATGGAAGGAGGGATCCCACAGGGCACAATGGGGAGAAAGAAGAGGGCTGCTTCTGTTTAGTCATTTGCAAGTTACAGAATTGTGAAAGATCAAATGTCTCAGGTTAGCAAAGCATTTCAGACCAGGCTGAAAGCAAGCTCTCTTCCCTGACTGTCAGCATGGTGTGAAGAGTGGGGCTGGGGTGAACACTTGTCTATTCCTGCTACAAGCATGCTGTTATGCTCTCAACATCAGGAAAGCCACACACACAGACACTTGACAAGCATCTTTCCCCACACTGTGGCTTCCTCCAGCACCGACACATTTATTTCTCTCCATTCATTTTATTTCCCCAAACGGTACTTACAAGGAAAGCTGTATTTTAAGCACCTGCTGCAGTGAACAGGGAATTAAAGAGCCTTATACTCTTACACCTCAGTTATCTCACACACTCCTGCACATGTTAATGATTTCACAGCAGCGTAACAACATCAGCAGTGCAAAGCTGCTCCACCCATAGCCTTCAGCACCGTAATACCAGTTCTGCCAGCCGCATACAGCATGATCTTTATCTGTCCAGTTTTGATGCTATTTTAACACTCTACAACAAAATAGGTAAAAATTGTACAAAGGGCTTTTTACTTCTATGGCTTTCTTGGAAAATACCTAAGGACTTTAACTTCACCCTGCAGTTCACTGCTGGAATGCACCTTTTCTTTTTGCATCAACTTACTGGGGAAGCCTGTGCCTGGTAAAACCCACGAACACAAAAAGTCTTTCTGATAAGCCCATATATCTGCACATTGCAAGGCAAGATCTCACTTTGAAGCACATTTAACTACAAAACTGCACGTTCCAAAGCACTTTGCTTTGCTGCACCATAATGCAAAGTCAGTTCATTCAGCTCAGAGATGACTGTCCCAGATGTTTTACAAGCCATTTATCTCCACGGTGTCTTGCTAACTGTTGGTGACAATATCATAGCATGCACTCAGGTGTTTCCCATGCACACATCCCCTGAAAATGCCATTTCTTCTAAATGCGTCTGTTATTTACGAGGTACTCGACGGGGCTTCCAATGGCAGAAGTGGAGAAAAGGTGTCCCGCTCTAAGACACAGCAGGGTGAGAGGAAAACATCTTTGCTTACTCCCTGAACTTAGCGTGTCACTGCAAAAATGTCAGAGAGTAAGCAACAGATTTGCTGCCCTGCAGACGTGGATAATTTTTGGTAAACCAGACTGCCAGCAGAAAGCTGATTTCTTACCATGCCACAAAGCCCGCCTAGAGCGGTCCCCGAGGGCAAGCCGCCCTCTCCGCCGTTGGGAGGCAAAACTCTACTGAACCTCTATGGGCAGAGCTTTCACTCCGCGCTACTGTTCCCATCCATCGGAGTATACCTGGCCCGGGGCTGCCGTCGCAACACCGCAGTGGGCTTCCCCACGGGCGGGGACCAGCCCTGACTTTTCCCCTCCCGGAGGTCCTTCCCTCCCCGGGATTCCCGCCGCCCCAGCCGCCACCAAACACCATGGAGGAGCCCGGCCGGGCACTCCGCCGCCACTCACCCCTCTCTCCCGTCTGGAGGGCGAGGACGACGTCGTCGATGTCGAGGTGCCGGCTGGTCTCGTCGAAGCTGTGCACGGCCATGTGGAAGGCCTCCTCCTGGAAGACCACATGGACGCCCTCCATGGCAAAGTAGCAGCTGCGCTCGGGGTTGCTGTCGCTGTAGAGCAGCGTGGCCCGGTTCCACTGGTGGTGGCGGAAGAGGGCCAGCAGCATCTCGCCCATCTTCGCATAGGCGGGCGCGACGCGGGTGAGGTGCGAGTACTCGCCGCCCTTGGCGCCGAAGCCGGCGGCCAGCGCGCCCGCCGACAGCATCGGCACGTCCCAGTGCGCGGCCAGCCGCGCCACCGGCGCCGCCGCGTACTCGCACACCGGCCCCAGCAGCAGGTCGGGGCGGCGGCGCTGCAGGGCCACCATGTCCACCAGGCTGAACAGGGCGCGGTTGCCGCACGCCGAGTCCTCGTAGGTGAGCTGGAAGGCGTAGCCGGGCGGCAGACCCGCGCCGCTCTCCCGCAGGCTCCGCACCGCATACTCGATGGCCGGCCGCACCCGCCCCAGCGAGAAGAGGTAGGCGTCGTCCTGTGGCAGCAGCACCAGCACCCGGATCAGCTTCTCCTCCTCCTCCTCCTCCGCGCCCGCGGGGCCGCCGCCCAGCGCCGCCCGCGCCGCCAGCACGCAGCAGAGGCTGCCGAGCAGCCAGGGCGGCATCGCGCCCGCCCCCCCGGAGACGCCCGAGCTCCGACAAACTTTTCGCCCCCCCTTCCCAGCCCGCCTCGAAATTGTTCGGTCGTGCTTTATTTCTCAGGTGTTTGGCGGATTCACAACCTGCCCCTCCCC
>VZRV01005588.1:0-30068 GCA_013398115.1 Falcunculus frontatus | reverse complement strand
TCCTTATCGCATACATCTAACACTGATGTGTGTGTAATTCCTGTACCTTCCTGCTCGGCTGCTGCCCTCCCTTGTCGAGAGAGTCCCCGCGGTCGGGGCCGGGGAGTAAAGAATCACATTGCACTTCCATTTTTTTCTTAAGTATTTCTTGGGGGTTGCTCCAGCCCGCTTAAGCTGTCCTTTACTGCGTAAGGAAGGCAGGCTTTTGAGGCACCTCGAGGGCTCGGGGGTCGGCGTTCGGCAGGGCTGTGGGATTTGGGGAAGAAGGGGTTGCCGCATCAGCACCCGGGGATGCAGGCGGCAGCCTGAAGGGCGCTGCGGCAGGGCACAAGCAGGGCTGCCCTGCTTCCATCTCCTCACCCGGAAAGGTGCCCGTGTACAGCATAAGCCTACGGGGAAGTTGGCACTGGATCTGTGACCCCTGCCTGTGTCACTTCGGGATCTTTCTGAGCCCCCCGTGCCAAGAAGGTCTAGATGCCGGGTTTTGTCATTTCCCGCTGTGCTGAGAGACACAATTTCATGCCCCAAGCAACGGAGGTTAACCTCAGTGAAGGAGAGCTCTGAGATTATTTTATAGGGAAAAAAAGAACTTTTGGAATTTCTGTGACAACACTGTCTAGTCATAAGAGCATCCCTGTTCAGTTCTACTCACTGGCCTGAAGCTGCTATGCTTCAGATTTTGTTAGCCTTTTCTGGGGTAAAGTAATGTGAAATGTACAAGATGTTTTGTGAAAGAAACTTTGGAACACCTGATGCTTTTTGACAGCAATATCCTAAAGGATGGCGCTCTGTGGAGCTTTGTGTGCCCTCTAGCAGCACGCATCCTGAGAGCAGGGCTGCACGGTTTGATGTTTTAGGGTTGCTAGAGAGTGCCAGGTTTGTGTTCGAAAGGTGAGTGAACTGCTCCTGGCTTTACAGAAGGGATTTGTTTAGTTCAGCACAGAGGTCGTTGTCAGGGCAGTATGTGTAAACTTAACTTTTGTTGCTGCCTTCACTGTGCAGGCTATGAATGGGAAACCTGCACTCCTGTGGTGACCATCTGCTCACCTTTAAGATGCCTCAATTAAATAAAGAAAGCTCAAAGCGCTTGTGCAATTACAACTGAGAAGTGGAATGAAAACAGCAGATAACACAATGTACAGAAATAATCATCAACATTTATCTAACAAGGCTTGGTAAAATAAAGAAGCTCAGAAATTCAAAGATGGGTAGTGTCTCTGAGAAATGTGCCTCTCGTAGTTTTATTTGATTACTGAATCAAACTTCAGAGTGTTCTTGAAGATTACATAAACATCCACCCTGGTGAAGCTGGTTTTGTGTGTTCCTGTGCTGTGAGTTATGTCAGGCATTTTTTGTTGTAAATGACTCCATATAACATAGAGGAGATTAAGCAGAATGTTACAATATACAACATGCCAGCCATCTTCACCACAAAGCTTGCAAAAACATTTTCTTAAGACGTATTTTGAAATGCTGACCTTTGTAGTCATTGCTTTATGGTGACCCTACAGATGTGTTTACAGCACCAAAATCTGGTCGGATCTCTCTTGATTTCCTTCTTCCTCCTGCAGAATATCCTTTTCATTTTACATGTGAGCTCCATACTCTCCTAGCTGTCTTATTTGAGCGTAAGCTGTGTAAACACAACAGAAGAGATAGTAAGCCCATAAATCACAGGGCTTCTGCCCCTTTACATGGGCTGCTCCTTGTGAGGTAAAGTACTGCTGGGAATGAATAAGAGTGGGAGAAGCAGGGCCGGCATGAGGCAAAACAAGAAACAAAAGGCATATAGCCAGTGCTGTGTATCAGTAGTAGCGTCAAAGTCCAATTTCAGTATTTTCGTAAAAACATTTGGCCCACAGCATGTGGTTCTTGCTCACCTGAGGAATTGCATTCAGCGTTATGGGAGTCAGTGCCTCTGTGGGCCTAGAGTGCTATAAACATTTCTGTTGTTCCCCTTTGCCCTAAGTGTTTTTATAAAGAAGAATCCCAGCCTATGATTGACTTAGTTTTCTGAGCCAGGAAGTTACGCATGAGAATTTACTTGTTAATCCCAATTCAAAATGTCACTTAATACACCATCATCAGTTCACTTACAGTATTTTCCATAGCTATAAATTCAGCATTTCTCCACAGACATTATTTTTTTTCAGCTACATAAATGCTTTTTAACAAGAACAAATCCTGCAGTTGCAGATTTGTAGCAGGCAGAATGCCCACAGACTGCAGTGAGAACAGAGATTTCAGGCTGGCCCATTAGGACTAAAGTAATTTCGGACACAGGCTATTTTCCCCCAGAAATAACTCAAACACAAGTCAAGAATCACTTGACTCGCTCCAGCTAGTGTTAGCAGCAGCCTGAGCTGCCTGATGCCGATTCAGAATTTTTTTCACAGATGGGTTCACTGAAAACACAGTCCCACCTACAGGCTGAAAAGATGAAGTACTGTAACATCGCCTGTACTGCAAACATATCCTGTCACTCAGACTTGCAAACTCTTCCCCTGTTTTTCAAGAAATCTATTATCTTTTTATTTTAGGGAATCTATACTCTTTCGGAACACACCTAAAGGATTTCTAAATGCATAATGATGTGTCTTATGTATCTTTTTGTGTTTTGTGGCCTTACCTTGATATAATTCTGTTATGTAAAAATTCAACACAGTTTTCAGGTGAAAACACTGCAGCATGAAAACCCAAGATGAGCCAATCTGATGCTAAAAAATAAATGGAAAGGGGATGTATTTACTAGTTTTCCTTTTAAGTGACACCAGCTTCTGTGGAGATACGTGTTTAAGAACCACAAGATCACAAAATTGCACACAAAATATAAGTGTACATACATACATATATATATTCACACATGCATAGTAATAACACTTTGCTACTCTTGTTATCTTAACAACTTCCACTTCACAGCAGAAAGTATGGTAAAGGCAGGCAGGTGGACATCATTTTTCTTTTACAAATGAAATGCTAGGATGAAAAACTGGCCCCCACTCTTTTCTTTACCATAAATAATAGAGGTTAAACTTCTTGTCATGAATGTTTAAGGAGGAACAATACTTCTTGTCTGCTGCCTGCCACTCCAGACAACATGCAACATGGGCAAAAGGCAGCTTTATACGCAGCAAATACTAGTTCCATTAGTCATTAGTGTTTTACAGAACACTTGTGGTTCCACTGAAGCCTAGGAAAGAACATAATGATCAGAAGTTGACATCACAACCTTCCAAATAACTTTCATGTCTAAGAAGAGAGATGTTTCTGCAATCATTTGCACTTAAACAAGTATCCCTACATTTCCTCTTTTCTAAATACTGTTAGTCGGGAAAGTAATACTAAGAATGCAACTATTACATTCTTTTTAACAGCATAACCCCTTATACCTTACCTTGAGTCATATTGCCTCTCTGCTAAACTCACTTTCCTCTTCTGACTGGACTACGTTAGAAAATATTCACTTTGTTTAGGCAACCAATTTCTGTATTTATGGACAATATCCAGATATAGATAATGTCTGATTATAGAACAGACTTCTATGCTAACTAAACTAAATTAGGAGGATAAATCATCTTGGCTTGGACCCAAGTTGTTGCTATGATTTTAACTTTTGTTTTCATTTCCATGTCTTAGACAGGTCAGCACTGGATGGTCGCTGGAGTGCGCAGGATGATGGCCACCTTGTTCCTCATGTGCATCTGCCTCCATCAAACACCCATACCATAGTTTGAGATAAAGAGTGAGTGGTGAAAAACAAACGCCATCTGTGCCTTACCAACATCATGGCATTTCTGTCCAGAGGATTTAAAAGGCTTTGGAGAGCAAAGATCATTTGTGCTTGAGATTTAGTAACTCTACAATAGGTACCCATATTGCTTGTAAAAGAAAAGTTAGAAATACTAACGTGTGATGTGTCACATGTCCCTCAAAAACAGAGTTGGCATCAGATACCCCAGACCACTGACACCCAAGGAGCTGGATTGCTGTTATGTGTCATCTCAGGACAAGGACTATTCCAAAGTCTACTTTCACATGTATTCTCATAGAAGAGGAACAGAAGTCTCGTAACATAAAGAAACCAGACATGTATGCTTTGTCTGGATATTCAGCTCTGCAGGCAGTGTAAGTTTACATAGTAATATCATCCCAGGAGTTGATTGATCTTTAAGAATATTCTGAGGGAAAATGTAGATTATTTTTTAAACCAAATTGGTTCATTGATATGGTTTGTGGTTGTGTTGGCACAGCAAAGCAAGACATCTGAAGCAACAGTAGCAAGATGCCAGAGATGAGAGGCAGGAACTCCGTAGTGGAAATTAGTACTGATCTCTGTATGTCTTTTCTCTTGCATGTTAGTTAATGATTAGATTATGGGGAATGCATAGAAAAAACATTTTTAATACTATTGACAGATCTTATTCCAATGAGCTGATATAAAAACCATTTAAAATATTTCATTAAATAAAAATATGTGCTTCAGGAGTTCCGTAATTTCCAGTTTATTAAAGCACTAATATGGTTAAAAAAAATGAGTGTATGGACATGGTGGAATACACAGTTGTCATTCGTCATCACATTACAGGAATGGGAACAAATGAGATTACTGAGTGAGGACAAAAGCTCCAGGAACAGATGAGTGAATGGAGGAAGGTAAAGTACAGATCAAAGAGTGGGATGCCAGTAGTCAATAAAGAGATACAGCAATGCAAGTCAAAAAAGGAGATCTTACAATTAATGGCAAACTGGCCATTTCACGCATCAGTTAATGTAATTTAATCAGACCAAGATGGATAAGGGCTCAAAAAATAAAGGGAACAGAGCTTCACAGGTTCTAGTTCTTGCTAAAAGGCAGGAACTCAGCAGTGATCACTTCTTCAGGCTGCCAGAAGCAGAGGACAAGGAAATGGAGGGGTACTCATGCTCTATGCAAAGACAGAAAGGCCTTTTGGAAGAGTGGCTTCTATTCACACACTGACAATAGAGACCTCTAAAAAGTGATATATCCTTTATGTGCATTTTATCATGTATTTCTTAAGAGCCTGCTTGTTCTTTCCATTAGTTTCATATTTTGCTCTTGCTTACAGCATAAGTGCTTTTATCACACACACACAGACAAAAAACCTGCTTGAAAATATTCAACTCATTCTCCTGTATGTGCATTTGTAGACTAAGGTCAAAAGGACATAAGCATTCCTTGTATTTGTGAAAAAAAGTACTTCTTCGTGTCTTTTGCTGCCACAGCAGACAGAAAGAGCACACATACGCAGTAGTGGAAATGCTAGCAGGAATTAGACATCTTTTTGAAGAAGTAAGCAAGAAGTTCACTTCACTTTAATGTGAAGTTTTCACATTAAAAAAACAAGGACAGAAAATATAGTGGTTTAATTCTTTTTGTCTTTAACCTTAATTGTTATACTGTTCTTCTTTTAACACCAGACAGATCTGTTTAGGCAGATGAGTTTGGCCAATTTAATTTTCTCTAAGGCAGTTGGGAGCTGGTCCAGCATAGGACAGAGAAGAGCAAGACCCCAATGTAATTTGTAGCTGAAGTGGGACTATTGGGTTATTGTGCACAACTGCCAAAATCAATTGAACTGCCATGAGAAAAAAAAAAAAGGCAAAAAAAAAAAAAAAGACTTCAGGTCATACCCATTCTGGCAGCACCTGATGTGAAAGATGAGGCTTTCTGGCTGAGTTCTGCTTCCAGACTTTACTGCCCTTTCAGATATGTCAGGACAACTGTGTGTGTAATTGCTATTTACCCTCATTCTGTCAGCTTGATTTGAGAGTAAAAGGTGTTTCTTCTAAACTAGGTCATTAAAACCGAGCTAGTGAGCAGATCCACACGAAGAAATGCCAAGAGGCTGGAGGGGGTGATAATCTCTGGTGGAGAAAACAGGTCCAGATGAGCTGCAAAAACAAATTTCTTACCACAAAGCAGCTGCACCCAAGATGCCATACTGGGCTTAGGTGATCTAGATAATAAGATACCTAAATATATGTAGAAAATATGTAAATTTTACTCTATTTTCTTCTCTTGTGGTTAACTCTTGGTGTTAACATTGAACAGTGCCATTGTTTAAAGGGGTGACTTACTCTATGATGTTTGTGAAAGGAGAGCTTTATGCAGCAGCACAGGCTGTGTATGATGAGTGATGTAGTGCTTTCCATGAAAGGGAGAATCGCAAGAAGACAGAGCCAGAATTATGACAAACTGACAGGGAGACATCAGGGAGACAGGAGAGCGATGAGAAGTGCAGCTAGTTGTGATAATAATCAATTTATTGAAACAAAAAACTCTGTGTTAATATAGGCTGCATTAATTACTGATCACTTCCATGAATAATTGAAACTGTGTAAAACTAGAAGGATATTTCAAGCTGGTTCTACCCTGATTTTACCCTGTGTTTGGTTCTTGCCCAAAAAGTCATTAGCTGTTAATGAGGCAGGAAGGAGTACATGTTAAAAATCTATGACCAACAAACTGGAGGGGTTGTTTGAAGTAAGAGAAACAGTTTGCTACTGCCCAGTGCTTTTCCCTTCAGGGAAGTGTACAGAAAAGCAGGACACAGTACAGAATGGAGCTGCTCATCCTAACACGCCACCAACTGAAGATGAGCGAGTGATACGATGTTGTTATATCAGCTGAAGTGCTCTATGTCAGATCTGAGCAGTAGTCCTCTCTGCTCTGCAGGAATACTGTACTTGTTTCAAGCATCATTGTTTTGAGAAAATCACAGACTGAAGAGTTCAGAAGGGAAGAACCTGTGTCTGGAAGCATGTTCCCTGAGACAGATTAAAATATTAAGTTTGCTTAGTCTACAAAAGAAAAGACTGAAAATACAAGTTGTGGTCCTTCCATACGGAGCAGATATTTCAAAGATAGTGATGAGTTGGTTTTCTGTTCCGTGCTATTGCCGAGACATCCCATCCCATTCTTCTAGGTAAACTGTGAATAAATTAAACTTTGTCCCCTCGGAATATCTTTTTCCTCTGATCAGCTCCTAACAATGGAGTCCCTGAGGAATCCACCTTGTGGCAGCTACTTCTAACTAAGGAGTTTTCTGTCCTCTATCCCTGTAGTTATAAAACCTTGAAATAATTTACCAGTTCAGTATTATTTTTAGTAATATTCCAAATACTTCCAAGTTAAAAGGACACCAAAAAAAAAAAAAGCTTTTATATAACTTGTCACAAGAGGTTTGACAAAATTCACAGTTATGATGTACCTCTTTTCATCAGCTTTCGTGTGTTCCTGTATTTGAAGCAATGATATTGGATTGTGTCCATCAAACAACACTAAAATGGATGTTAATGAGAACATCACCAGAACATTTGAGTCATAGCTAAAAAGAGAAACCAAGAACAGATTTCTCAAATAAAATAAGTTTCACTGGAAACGTGTGAAATTAGGTCATTACTGCAATGAAAAATATGGTCAAAGAGAACAAAATCCTAGAATTCAGTATCTGACTTCCCTGTGTTGTCTGCAATTTCCTCCCAAAATCATCAGATGGAGCATTAGCAGGAGAAGCTAATGCAAGCATTTTTCATCCCTTGTTATCTGAAGACAGTTTCCACTGCTACAGAGTATGATGGAGATTGCTTGGAATAAGAAATTGAATCTGGAAAATCAAAGGTTTTAGACTGTACCAAGGAAATTACTGGAAAATGCATTTCTTGCTTGTAATTGGATTATGTAGAAAATTCCTCCATGTGCCATGTCATGCCATGGTGTGGAGGACCTGGCCCACAAAGAAGATGGGGGAACAGTTCAATCTCAGTAATATTATAGAAACAGAAAATGCTATTCTGAGGGAAAAAATATCAGTGATATCTATAAGAAAAAAAGGGAATTCCAGTATTAACAAACATATCTGACAAACCCACATTCTCAGACTTCAGAATCTGAAATAAACACTAAAATGAATCATAATCGTTTTTTGTTAGGAAAAAAAAAGATTAACAAAAAAGTAGGTTGTGTTCTGGAAAATTCCACATATGAGCAAAGAAGTTTTATGTAGTGCAATAACTTGGTGATGCTCAGTTAAAGTAAAAGCTAGTTTTAATTTGGTTACAAAACCCAAGGATGTGTCCAAGATCCAGAAGTTTGGCAAAAATGTATCACTGTGATTTTTAACATTGTGTTTAAGGACAGTCAAGGACATGTGATTTTAATTTTTTTCTTAGTTTATCACCCCTCCTCCTAAGTATACGAAATAGCTAACATTTTATTTTCCTTGTAAAATGACTGGTACCTTACTGTTTGATCTTTACCTACAAACAGGAAATGGAAGGCAGGAGCTCTGGATCCACATCTCACAGCCCAGTCACAAGACTGAGAGTGGAGACCAGAGTGGGAGTCACAACTGCAGACAGCACATCTTTTTCTGAGACCAATATCCAAAATAAAAGCTTTAAATAACAAACAACAACAGTTTAAAGTGCAAATCTTACAGGAAAATAGAATCACAGAACAGGAATCTGCTGTTACACTGTGAAGCAGGGGCAGTTTATCATAAAGGTAGGAGTTTGGAAAAGTATCTTAACCCTACATACCTCAATTAATAATGGATTAGTAATGTGCCCCCCAAAATGACATGTCTGAGCTCTACGAAAAGAACACAGGAAAGAGATGAGTTTATCTGAATGCATGCTCACCTACTACTTTTTGTGATGTGAGACGAAACATTGTTGGCTCAGCTATATGTATGCTAAAACATTTTAACCAAATTAACTAGGGGTAAAATTGAGATGCAGGGGGAATGAGACATGAGTTATAATTGGTATGTTGTTATGAAGAAGCAGAAAGCCAAATCTTATTTTTACTGAAGGGAGAAAAAGTGGGGGGAGGGAGGGAACAGAAAATCACACAGCCTCTCCCTTCTTTAAAAGGCCCAAGGATTCCTAGTAAAAATCTGATGCTTGTCTGATGTCAAGGAGTGAACCCTGGTTTAAAGTTTCAGCTGGAATTTGTAACCTCTGATCTCAGCACCCATAACTATAAGCAATGAAACTGGTTGTCTCCTACATTTGATCAAATACACCTCATTGTGTTTGACTCAAGAAACCTGCCTGGCCGTAGAGAACAAACTGATGCTGAGTAATTTTAATGTATTATCTGCACTGCTGCAGGTATGAAGGAGGTAAGAGGGGCGAGTGGAGAGGACCTGCATCCCGGGTAACACGGGTGGGATGAGGCTGTCTCTATGACGTGTGCTTTCAGTCTACAAAAGGTCTGAGATTTCTGCTGTTAGTAAGGATTTTCTCCCTAGCATGCATGAGCATGCATCTCTCCTGGAAAAAGCAGAAACAAGCCTGGCATTTGGGCAAACCTCTTGGTGCATGAAGAGGACCAGACTACATACAATAGTGGCTGTACACAAAGCCATCATGGATATAGAAACAAACATAAATTGTCTCCTTTTTTTTTTTTTGTATGAAATATCAGTTATTTTTCTTGCCCTCCTAAAAAGATAAGTATTTTAACAATAAGGCACCAAAAGCTGAAATAATATTAAACGTCAAGGCTTAGTTTTAATTTTCCTGGCGTGTTCCAGTTTGAATCAGGACTTCAGTAATTTTCACAGTATTTAAATTTAATGTCAAATTTGTTTGTTTATTTACCTTCAGACATTTTTCAATTTCTGAATATACATTTCTAACATAGTTATACCAGACTTCTAAGAAGTCTACTGCTTTGTTGCATTAGCCCAAGTGAAATTAATACAACAGAAAACTGCACAATAACATTTCAATTCCCAAACCTGAGGTTCTTGTATTTGTATGATGTTTTAATTTTGAGATGATAACCCTTAGCTTGAAGTGAGCTTATGGAAATCCACTAGACCTGGAATTCAAATGATATATTTTGAACCCTTAATGTAAATGGGTAGCGTTCATACAATTTGATTTTCAAATTAATGCAGAGTTTGTGAAATCAGTAAATACTCTACAGTGAATAGAGTTGATTTAATGTACACAAATATAAACAAACCCAGACATTTTACAGAAAGCCTAGTGCTGTATTACAAGTCAGATGGTTTCCCTAGAGCTGCTGGTGCAAGTAAATGTGTAACATTCACTGCTCTAAATTTTTATTTGCATTTAGATTTGATTTTGATTTTTAGTTTTCCTAAAGGAAATATAAGCAAGTAACGCTGCAATTCCAGTAGAAGTTTCTGACTACATTTTTCCCAACAAACTTCACAGGAACCAGAAACATCTATTCATTGCTGATAATCATCAAAGCACATTGAAATCAACTTACACTATTAGAGCATGGTTGAATTTAGTCGCACATCATTAATTACACTGCTTAAGAACAAAGTCAGTAAAACGGTCATTTAATTTTGTGCTTTCTGCCATAAATTCTATTTCCTAAAGCCAAGAGCTGTAGGCCGAATTCGTGAGTCTCAGCAGATCAGCATGTTTCACTGCTGCCATCTTCTGGCACAAGGGACAGTTTCCCAATTGCTTTTGAAATACTTAATAGTTTTTGCTCTTGATCAGCATCACTATACGTTTTTGTTCATTTTGGCCTTATATAATTTATCGATAAGTTTTGCAATGTTTTGTCTGTTAGCCACTTGTAATTTCTCCACCTGAAAAAGATTTTAGGAGATACTGCAAATACAAAAACTAGTATTATAAAATGTCCTTTGTTAATAAACGTATTGCTACAAAAGATCACACATATATTATTAAATGTACCTTTCTAATAGATGTTTTTGCCAATATTTATGCTGCTCATACATTACTTTCAGACAACAAATGAACTATCCAGATCTAGGCCTGATTCTGTCTTTAGGTTCCTATTTACTACACCTTTCCATTTTCATATTTTAACAAATAGATTAAAATATTTGCATTATTTTTTAAGCTCCTACATTTGTGGTCAAATAGCCCAGTGACATTCTCTCAACCATCGTTCACCACTACATAACCAGTATTTGAAAGCTATACAAAACTTCCTTTTTTCCTGAACCTTTGGCTCATAGCACTTAAGTCCATGGAGCCTGAGGTGCCTCGATATCCATCTGAGCACATTTTAGACACTCAATTTTCTGATCACTGCTGCGGATGAAGAGAAGGCAGCTGTTACAGGACGTAGAAGTAGTGTTGGGTGCTCTGCAGGCAGCAGAGGTCTAAGGCAAGACCTGACGGGTGCTTACTCTCTCCAAAGTAAGGATGCTATGCCAGGATTTCTTGAAAACATGAAATGTGGTAATGAACATCTTGCTTAAACTAGACTACTGGGTGAGTTCACTGGTATATTAGTATGCCTAAGGTTACCAAACACACCTAAGGCCTTGGGACGGGCCACTCTTGGAGTCCACAGCCACCATGAGATTGTGCTGCAAGATAGTAACCTTCCTAAATGAAACTGTTACTATTAGCTGAGAACAAGAGCAAGGAGAGGAGGGAAAGAAGGTTACAGAGCAAAACACGTGCCTCCATATCACATCTTTCCTTAGTGGTGTCTGTAGCTTCCGAGCCACTGAGCTGAGGCTTCCCTTGGGACAGCTGCAGTCAGTCCTGCAGTTCAGGTCTGACACAATCACCTCAGAATCTCTTCTACAATTTTTTTTTCCTCCCCTGGGAAACGAGACATTGATCAATCCTATTTTTTTTTTAAATTTGTTTTAATTTTAGTCTCTTGCAAAGAGTACTCGCATTCACTGATCCATCCCTGACTGACGTCTGCATCAGGGGGGATGTTAGCCAGGTATCCCTGGGTGCTGGAGTCAGTCTAGAGAAGGCAAGGGAGCTGGGGAAGGGTGTGGAGCACAAGTCTGATCAGGAGCAGCTGAGGGAGCTGGGGGTGTTTGGGGAAAAGGAGGCTCAGGGGGAACCTTATCACCCTCTGCAACTCCCTGACAGGAGAGTGTAGCCAGGTGGGAATCCACCTCTTCTCCCAGGGAACAAGGGATAGGACAAGAGGACACAGTCTTCAGCTCCGTCATGGGAGATTTAGGCTGGACATTAGGAGGAATTTCTCCACAGAAAAGGTAATTAGGCACTAGGATGGGCTGCCCAGGGGGGTGGTGAAGTCACCGTCCCTGGAGGTGTTCAAGCAAAGCCTGGACATGCCACTCAGCGCCCTGGTCTACGTGACAAGGTGGCGTTCGGTCACAGGTCGGACTCGCTGATTTCGGGGATCTTTTCCAACTTAATTGATTCTGCGATTCTTCCCGCGACAGCGAGCGGAGCGGGGCTGTGCGAGCGCTGGGCCCCACTCGCCGCCCTTAGGGGGGCGGACAGAGCCTGGGCCACGTCCAGCCGCCGCAGCCCGTCACGGGCCGCCTTCGCTCGCATCACCGCAGGGCGGCCCCCGACGGCCCCATCGGCCCCACGATCCCCGCGGGGGCCAGGCCGGGCCGGCGCTGCGGCCCAGGGTTGCATCAGCCGCGNTGGGCCCCGCGCCACGGCTCGGCAGCGGCAGCAGCCCTGTCAGGAGGCCGCGGGCGGGCGGCAGAGGGAGCTGGGCCTCTTCCCGAGGGTCTCCCCGGCTCCGGAGGGCGGTGGGATGTGCCCCAAGGAAAAGGAGTAGGGAGCTGGGCTAGGGCTTTGCAGGACGAGGATGTCGGGTCTTTTCCGCCGTGTGTGGGGCAGGGGGGGTTTAAAGCGCCTTAAGTGTGGGCGACTGCCGGGGCATGACTGAACGGTGCTCGCACTCCGCAGGTGGACGCTGGGCAAGAGAAGAAGGCAGACTGCGGGAAGAAGAAGATGAAGGAAGGGGCTGGCGATGGAGGGCGGTCGGAGGTGAGCAGCCCCTCGGCCGCGGGGGTGGGAGGATGCGGAGTCCTCGTTGCTGCCGTGTGCGCTGCTGGCTTTGCTACAGTTTGTCCTTCTGAAGTATTTTATCAGGCATTACAGTTACACCTCCCACAGTTTGCCATGGAGTGCCACTGTTCTTTTTTACACTAAGTTGCGTTGGTGTAATAGGAGAACAGGTCGGATTCCCATAGCTGGGCTAGGTGATGCTTTGCCCTGTGCCCCTTTGCGGCCGGAGGCAGGCAGCAGATCTCCGAGGTGAAAAAAGCCTGCGTGAGGTGCTCTTATCTTTTTTGCCTTCATGGTGGCCCTTCGTTGCTCCTCGTGGCCCTCTGACTCCACGGAGGGTCAGCTGCTATTCAGCAGCAGTCCTGAGCCAAGTGCATGGCTGTGCAGCGTTGGCTGTGCCCAGGCGGATAGTCCTGACGTCATTACTCGTGTTTAAACTAGAGTCAGTTCCTGTCTGGGTGGCTCAGACTAGAGTGTTCCCTCAGTTTTTCGACCCAATTAGAAAAACCTGTTTTTACGTTGAACTTCTACAGTCTTTTCTAGTTGATTTTTGTGCTTGTGTAGTTTATTAAACAGGTGTTTAATGATGTAGTTGTTTGGTAACATATGTGGTTTGTTGAACAGATGTGCGGTGGTACAGATTTTGTTAGACTGAAGCCTTATGATATTATGACATAATACTATATAACCTGGAATAATGGTGATTATTTGTTAGTTATAGCACCCATAGATAGTGTCACATATCTGCTTATGAAAAGTGTTTCTGTTATGTTAGCATTCTTGACATGATGTGTTATCAGATTAATAATCTATTAATAATTTCCTTTGTCTTTATCACATACAGCTGAATCCCTGGCCTGCATTTATCAATGAGCGTTTAGAGATGTACAATAAACTGAAGGCTGAACATGATGCACTCCTTGCAGAAAGAGCTGCAAATGACAGTAAACCCATCAAAGTTACGTTACCTGATGGCAAGCAGGTTGATGCTGAATCCTGGAAGACTACTCCTTATCAAATCGCTTGTGGAATTAGGTATATTTCTATTCTGTGATACTGCACAATCATTTTCAAACAGTGGGTTTAAGGGGATGGGTAATGTATAGTTTGTTTGTCATTTATCTAGGTCTTCTCAAAGCATCTTGTATACAATAAACTGAAGGTAACTAGTAGGGTTTTAGTTTTGGAGTGCAGTTTTCTTTTGCATTACAAAGATACAGTTTCTAAAATTAAATGAGAATAAAACTGAGGTCTTTTAGACACATCCTAATAGCATATTGTTCCGTGCAAGTACTGCTATTGCATTAAGAACTGGTTTGCTAATGAAGTATCAGATGGAATGTTAGTGCTGCAAGCCAGTTTGCATTGACCTGACGAAGATGACTGCTGAGTGGTGTTTCAGTTGATTACAGAGAAAGTTAACAGTATGAGTATTCCTCACTTTTATTTGCATGGGAGATACCTATCAAAAAGAGCATTGCACATCTCCAGGTTACTCATACCTGCTGTGGAGTGTTTGCTGTGGAATGTTTTTGAGTGATACACAGCAAACACCCTGACATTTAAATTGCAAAGATTGGGTGATTCCTAAAGGTGAAATGCCTCTTTTTTTTTACTTTTTTTTTTTCCTGTCTCCATAATAAGGTACCATGTCATTGGAACCTTCTTTGCTTTTGTGATTTGGGATCAAGAGATGGGTATTTTGCCTAGTGAATACAAACACTACAGCTACTACGTCAAAAATGGTATTTGATAACTTTTAAGAGAGAAGTTCTGTCTTACACTGCAGTAGGATTGTGAAGTCAGGTTTGTACTTTGAGGTTTCTGCCTCTAAGTCAAATATGTGTGAAGGTTAAGTATATAGTGCAGTTTTCTTCCCATATCCCTAAAATATAAGTAGGATTTTTCGTGAATGTTCAGGACTGGCTAAACTGCTCATTTATTTGGAATTTGTTTATGATGTTATATACACTGGGAGCACTCCTGAATTCTTACTCAAACCAGGGGGCAAATTTGGGGAACTTCTGATTGCTGATTGAATCACCTGATTTGAATCAGCTTGCTGATTTCAAAATACAATATACTTACTTTCAGTTATATTTCTGTATTTGTTTTGTAGTCAGGGATTAGCTGACAACACGGTTATTGCTAAAGTGAACAAGGTGGTTTGGGATCTAGACCGTCCTTTGGAGGAGGATTGTTCCTTGGAGCTGCTTAAGTTTGAAGATGAAGAGGCTCAAGCAGTGAGTATCTTTTACCAAAACGTTTATCCTTTCAGGTTTATATTTATCTCAGCCTCTTGCAGTTATTTGAATATTTACTGTGTTAAGAAGATGAACAGAACAGGTTTGTGGTTTAGGTGCATCTGCATTGCCTCATAGTTCCTTACCAGGGGGGTTGTGGTACTACAGATAATGTACATTCTGTTGTGTATTTGTAGCCAGGTCTGCTTGCAGTTGCTGTAGTTCTTGTTAAAACTTGGTGTTTTCACGTTAATGTAAAGTAGGTGTTTTGAACTGATATTTTCAGTACTGGTTTTGAGAACAAAACTGAGTACAAAAGTACCTTCTGTGTAGAATCATGAAAGTATTGAGTAGACTGCTCTTTTTCTTTGTGTATGCCATTTGTGTATGCAAAAGTATCTACTTTTTTGTTTTGGCTACTCAGTCAGATAAATGTGGACAACCAGTAAGTTTGTGAATACTGTCTTTAGGAAAAAATCAGTTGGTACAAGAAGCTATCAGTCTATCAGTCAAACTCATCACAGAAGTCTTGCATTCAAACCTAGGGTTTTCATATTGGCTAAATGACAGTTCCAAATTTATGATTCAATCTCTTCTAACCAAGACAGACAAAGTATTAAGAGATTTCTTTATTGTCAAAACCTCAGGTGTTATACAAGATGGAGTGTGTGGGATTTCCCATGCATAAGATCTCCGGATTAGAACCGCAGCCTTATGTTGAAAATCACATTTTTTGGTCTTTATGCAGGTCTGGTTGATTAAAGTTCATAGAAAAAAAAGTTTCTGAATTAGTTTCCTGACAATAATTGCATAAATCAGCAATAGTTGAAAGTATGAATAGTTTGCTACCAGAATGTAAACAGTTTTCCGGTGGAAGTGCTGCTTTTTGGAAACGTTGGTTCTGAGGATGAGAGCACTGCTGGGTAGGTCACTTGTGTTCTGCATACTGCTCTAATGTGGGATCTGCATCAAGTGTCCTTAAAAGCATGCATTTCAGAAAAGGTTTTAAATAAAACAATTGGAAATGCATCGTGTGTATTCAGACTGATCCGCTTTTTTTACTTCTCTCAGGTCTACTGGCACTCAAGTGCTCACATAATGGGTGAAGCTATGGAACGAATCTATGGTGGCTGTTTGTGCTATGGCCCACCAATAGAAAATGGATTTTATTATGACATGTTTCTTGAGGAAGGGTAGGTTTTGTATTTTTCTTTCTTAGAAGCTGGGGGTGGCAATCACAGTAAAATTTCTGCTGTGTGCTTGTTCCTAGAACAAAGTTATACGTTCTGCTGCAGATGGCTTTGTTTTTTGCAGGGCATCCCAACTGCAAGTTGGTGCATTGCACCTGGATCACAAATTGCAAATGAAAGTGAAAATTACTCACTTCTCTGTGTGTGTTTATTTTAGGGGTGTATCAAGTAATGACTTCTCTGCTTTGGAAACATTGTGCAAAAAGATAATGAAGGAAAAACAAGCCTTTGAAAGACTGGAAGTTAAGAAGGAAACACTGCTTGAAATGTTTAAGGTGGGATGTTTTAAAAGGTTGTTTCCAGCCTCGTGCGATTAGTCTTTTAAGTATTTGAAACTTTAGTGCATGTTTTATTAGTGGTAGGACAAAATATATCAAGTTAACTTTTTAAGGTGATATGTTCTTAGAAGCTCATTTGTGATATTTAACAACAACAACAATGAAAAGATTTAATTCTTAGGTTCTTGGAGATAGGCATTCTGATTTTCTAAAACTGTGAGGGTTCTCATTCTTCCCCAGGGTGATCTGACTGAATTCTGTGAAGCCACATTCTTTATTTACTTCCCAGAAATGCAAATTTGCAATATATTATGTATGCAGTTATGTTGTATTATCTTGTCTGTGGTGATGCTGTAACTGCATATGTTGCTGGTGCATTCAGAAAGCTTCATAAAACGTTTTTTTAGAATGAGGACTTCTAAAAAAGTCCAAGCAATACTAAAAGCTGACCCTTTCTCTCTAGTATCTAGCTGCAAATAATTTTTTTACATTCCTGAGGTAGACATTAATGAGTTTTCACTGTTAGGACATCAGGAGAATCATAGCATCATTCAGGTTGGAAGGTGCCTCTGTAGGTCTCCAGTCCAGTCTCATGCACAGGTCATGGGATCAACACTGAAGTCAGACCAGGTTTCTTGGGGCTTGTGCAGCTGGGCCTTCAAAACCTCCAAGGACAGAGACTGCACACCCTGCTCTGGCAGCTTGCTCCACTACTGGTCTGTCTTCCTGTCTGTTTCTTTTACTGGCCTGTTTTGATGCAACGTAGCATCAGGTTTGCAAATAATTTAAATTGTTGGCCACTTTTCTTTTCTAACAAGGAATTAACAAGTATGTGTGCTGCTTTTCTTCTCAGTATAATAAATTTAAGTGTCGCATCCTGAATGAGAAGGTCAATACCCCAACGACTACAGTATACAGGTAATTATGCGTAGATTATAATATTACTGGATTTATGGTTCTAGGATTAAATATGCTTTAACAAATAAATGCTTTCCTTTTCTTAGGTGTGGTCCCCTGATAGATTTATGCAGAGGGCCTCATGTCAGACATACTGGCAAGATAAAGACTATAAAAATTCATAAGGTAAGTGCTAGAACTGCCTCAGACAAGTGTTTATTCACTGCAACACTTCAAATGTGTTGCTGTCTTTGGTCATAGCCAGGAATATACTGTGAAATGGGTAACCTGGCCAAAAACTCGGTGTTACAAATTGTGAGAGGGTTGTGTGCTAGAATGATATTCACGTGGTGTGAAGCCCAACTAGGTGTCCAGGGCCTGCACTTCTAGCACAGGAATGTGAGTTTGGCTTAAGGTTTGGCTGAACTATATCAATTAGAGTTCATCGTTTTTGCTCAGCTGATGATTATAGCTATTTGTGAATAAACAGTTGGAATATGACAGCTACAAAGCAGATAGGCTTTTAAAAAAGACTTTCTACTTACTGTATATACTTTTAAGGATTTTTCTAATCAGTGCACTCAATTTCACATTAAAATTCTCCTTGTGCCTTAGTTGTTCCACATTAATTATTTATCAATAATTGCATGCCTTTTTATAGCAGGCAGTAGTGGTAAAATGTGGAGGCTTCTCCCTTTGTTCAATGTTTCATTCCTTTTTTGCATGCAGAATTCTTCTACCTATTGGGAAGGCAAGGCTGATATGGAATCCCTCCAGCGGATCTATGGAATTTCATTCCCAGATACAAAAATGCTGAAGGAATGGGAGAAGTTCCAAGAGGAGGCTAAAAGCAGAGATCACAGAAAAATTGGGCGGGTGAGACAGCTTTTCTAGTACTGTATTTCAGAAGTACTGTGTGGATAAAACGCCTTAACTGAAAGCATCTTGAAGACAGCCTATGCTTGCTGCTACAACCGAGGTGTGACACAGTTTTATTTTCAGTGAGTTGTGAAGTCACCTACTTTTCTGTTGAGCATCTAAGTCCTAAAATAAGTAACTTTTTTGTATTTTAAACACAATGACGTCCTTATTCCACACATCGATCGGAGCAGAGTATAAACACTTCAATCTGCAACCCATGAATGCTCCAGTCTGCAGGCAATGCTCATTTCTACAGAGTTTGCTGCAGCCTACTCATGCAGTTATTTTCCTCTGCATGATTTCAGAATCTGCATTATATAGCTGTGTTTTTTGGTTGGCTGGTTTTAGGGTTTGTTTTTTTAGATAGAAACCCCTGTGAGATAATTGATAGTTCTGAACAGGGTTAAAATATCTGCTGCTAGTACATCATGACAAAATACTGAAGAATTCCCCATGTGCAGACATCAGGTGTGTGCACAGTTTGTAACAACATTAACCAGCTATAGTTCACACATTCAGTTCAGGTGCAGATAATTAGAGAGCTGCAGAAGCAGAATTAAACATTTACTTGTCAATGTGCAGAGGGAGCTGTGGGGGCACAGTTGGGAGTTAAGTGTAAAGTTTTGGAGCATCAGTAATGAGTGGAACAGGAAAATGAACAATTTCCTTTCCCTGTAACTGCTGACAGCCATAAAAATACTAGTGAAAATGCATCTGGTGTGTTTGATATTGCTTTTTTTCCCATGTTTTTCTTTTTGAAAGTCTTGATTAGTGATGCCCAGTCAGTAGCAATTCGTTTGTGAATGTTAAGTCGGAAAGGTAGGGTACAAATACTAAGTTTTTCAAGTATTATTTTCCTGCAGGACCAAGAACTGTTTTTCTTCCATGAGCTCAGCCCTGGTAGCTGTTTCTTCTTGCCAAAAGGAGCTTACATTTATAACATGTTAATTGAGTTCATACGGGTAAGTAATATCTTTTGGAAATTTTGTAGAAGAAATTGCATAATTTTAAAAAATACGTAGGAGCATGCTACATTTAAGAGTATTAATAGCCCTTCATTTCAAGTTATCTTTTAGTTGTGTAAACCATGGAACTAAAGAAACCTGGTTTCTTTGAATTGGTCGTGTCCCAATCTCCGCAAAGTTATGTTTTATCAGTAGTTAATACCTGCAGTTAAAGCTGTGATAAAGGTGCTTTGTAATTGGAATTCTTTGACATCTAGTACTAGAGCAAAGCTCACACTACTGCTGTTCCATTGATGCATATTGATTTGTTTTAATAAACTTACTTCATTTGGTCTTGTAGACCTGTTTGTTTTGAAAGTATATGTAGGAAAAAGAATTCTCATCTTCCTGCTGTAATACTTAAAGTCTGTGTTATTATTGTATATTTGGGCTGCAGTGTAATATATCAGGGGTCACTGAGTAATTAGAGACTGCTGCATTGCTTGCAGGGACGAAACTTGTTCTTCTTGCTTACAACAGAGAAATTGTTTGGAGGAAGGGTGGTGGAAGGGATGTATCCTGGCATGCCCAACTTAAAGTTTTGTCTTCCTTTCTCCCT
Source organism: Falcunculus frontatus (assembly GCA_013398115.1). NCBI lineage: Eukaryota > Metazoa > Chordata > Aves > Passeriformes > Falcunculus > Falcunculus frontatus. The sequence goes on along the minus strand of VZRV01005588.1, from coordinate 10,127 downwards.
CCCCTTCCTAAGTCATGGGACTTCCGTATAGCAGCATTTTTATATTTTTATGGCTGCAGATTGAAGCCTGTGATTACCTTTGCTTTATTACTAATTTTATGTACTGTGTCTGTTCTAGAGCGAGTATCGAAAACGTGGATTCCAGGAGGTTGTCACTCCAAATGTTTTCAACAGCAAACTGTGGATGACTTCAGGGCACTGGCAGCATTACAGTGACAACATGTTTTCCTTTGAAGTGGAGAAAGAAATCTTTGCTCTGAAGCCTATGAACTGTCCAGGACACTGGTAAATACATAGCAAATTCAGTTTACCAGAGACTGTGCTGATTGGAAAAAAAACCAAACCAAACCCATTCTGCTTCCTTTGCCTCTGTAATTGTAAAGATGGCTACCTTCAGTTATTCATTCTCTCAGGAATGATGTAATTATATGTCTTGCTGCCTACATGCTTTCTTCACTTAAAACACTAAGAAATGTCATATCATTTTACCATCATTAGAGTGACCCTATCATTACTGGGGCATTGTCAATTTTGTGGCAGTTCAGGCATTCACCTTTTAATGCTCAGTTTTAGGAGCTGTTTTATCTCCTCTCTGTGAGGAGGGGAAAGCCTACCAGCTATAAAAGGAGATTGTTTTCCTTACAAAACTAGATAAGACTGATGGCTCTATCCGGATTACACCAATGCCTTTATGGGCATGTGCTTCATCACTGGGTGCTTCTCCCTGGCTGTTCTTTGCAGAATTTTGATTCTCAATGAGCTTCAAGTAATAAACTTTTCCTTCAGCCTTATATTTGACCATCGCCCGAGGTCGTGGCGCGAGCTGCCGTTGCGGTTGGCGGATTTTGGTGTCCTGCATCGCAATGAGCTGTCAGGAGCTCTCACAGGACTCACCCGAGTGCGCCGGTTCCAGCAGGACGATGCTCACATCTTCTGTACTATGGAGCAGGTAGGGGCTGCTGCTAAATGAAGCAGGGTATTAAAATCAGGTTAACTGAAATTTCCATATTTGAGACATTATTTCTATTGTCGTCAAGATTGAAGAGGAGATAAAGGGCTGTCTGGAGTTCTTGCGTGCTGTGTATGATGTCTTTGGATTTTCGTTTAAACTGAATCTCTCCACTCGTCCTGAAAAGTACCTGGGAGATATTGAAGTGTGGAATCAAGCTGAAAAGGTAAAACAGTAGTTTTACTAACTTTTCAATGAACGTAAGGCTGCATCTTTAAAAATGTGCTGCCTTCTGGGAGGTACAGTGAAGCTGGGCTGGGTATGAGCAATCTAACTTCAATAACTGCCTTCAGTTCAGTCTGGCTGCTGTAAATAATTTGATTCTGACATGGAGACTGCCTCTATACTGAGAGCAAACTAACTTTGTCTCCTTGTCTTTTTTGACAGTTAGAAAGGAGGAAGAGAATCAATTCTGGGAGCCCCTGTAATAAGACTTAAAGCCATCTCCTAAAAGTGAGGCTGAAAGGGATGGGATTGGCCCCTGCAGGTGCAGTGCTGGGGAGAAGATAGGGCAGGAACAGACATCTGGTGTACCAGGGCAGATTTCATCTCAATATTAACTAGAAGCCTTGAATCTAGTATGAAAAATTCTTGCATCTTAGCTAATGCTTGTTTGGCCTCTTCCAAAATGAGTGCATTAACTTTGTGTGTTTAAATTTGGACAAAATTAATTAATTTTTTTTAGCTGATGCTCTTCCAAAACTTCCCTTTTTCAGAAAATAAATGTGTTTCAGCAGTAACTGAGAAGTAGTGAGAATTTGGTGTAGCAGTCTGACCTAATACTGTAACATTTGTAGTAGCAGTCAGACCTGATACTGTAACATGGAAAGAAACACTTGAGTCTATGTGTTCTCTATCTCCAGCAACTCGAAAACAGCCTCAATGCCTTTGGTGAGAAGTGGGAGTTAAACCCTGGTGATGGAGCTTTCTATGGACCTAAGGTTAGTGTGTTGCTAACCCCTAACTGGATTTGTCTTTTAATTCTTTTTGGATAAGGTAAAAAGGCTGGGATGAGGAAGAAGGGATTTTTTTTTGTTATCCCATTTTAAGATGCTGTCGGACTGAAATTTTCTGCTTTTCCAGATACATAAACTGTAACATACTTGAGAGAAAAATAATCCTCTGTGATCCTGGTTTTCACATAGTTTTAACTGCTTTAACACTCATTTAATTAGTTAAACGTGAATAAACTATTTGTCTGCTGCTTAAACAGCTGACTGGTTTAGTGGGCATCATAAACACAAGGTGGCACTGTATGATCTGGTTTAGCAGAGCAACTTCTGCATTAGAAATAATCCTTTCAGCAATAAGTGAATTCTAAGTCAAGAGAAAATCAAAAGTAAACTTACTGGTTAAAGAAATTTTTATTCTTTTAACTGCGCAGTTTTGAAGCTACGTTGAGTTACTGGGGGGTTTGGTAGTTTAAAAATCCCCATGCATTGATCATGTGAAGTTGTTTGGTTTCTTAAGAACAGTCTCTTCAGTTTGGACAGATTAAGTAGGGCTTTTTAGAAATTTCATTAATATCTTTGCACATAAGGACAAAAAGCATTATGAAATTTCTTTTAAATCTTTCCTTAATGTGCCTACACTACATCTCTGTTTTTGTTCTCATCTAGTAAGCTTGCTCTGATTTCTCTATTTGTATGCTAATTGAATCAGTTTATGTCTTGTAGGTAAAATGTATTCTAGGAGCTAAGATTTAGTAATTTCCTCATTTGATTGAAAGAAGACAGATGTACAGGAACTTTTATTAACATTAATTAACCTTTCACTTGCTCCTCATACGGTCTGGATTTGAAATTAAATTAGGTTGTAAACTTTTTTTTTTAGAAGCTCTTCGGTGACTAGCTGAATTCTGATAAACTGAATTCTGGATGCAAAATTGAAAGACGTTTAGATCTTGAGTTGTTAAAACACTGATCTGTTTGTTTAATACATAAATTAAAATAAGGCATACAGCCTCAACACGTAGCCTGGTATATACTGGTAAAATGATGAGTAAGTGAGCAATGTGATAAATAAGTAAAGTCAGGACACTAGAAGTCTGCTGTTTTCAGTAAGTCTTCTCTGTCTAAGTTGTATCATAAGTGTGCCCAGGGTTTAAGTGTTAGGTGCAAAAGAAAGAACAGGCTTGACTCTTAGGTCAGAACAAGAGTTACTGATTATTATGAGTTCCTGCTGGTAAGTGGACTGTGTAATAGATTATTGTCTCATGCTCATGCCCTGAATTTGTAACATAAGGTTCAAATACCCTGTAATAAAGAAGTGTAAGTTTGCCAGTTTGAGGCTGAAGAAATCTCGTTTGTGGGGAGGTATGTTCAGTTCAGCATTTACGTTCTGCTGTATTCACTCAGTGAAAAGGCCCGTGAAAGTCCCAGACTGAAACTCACAAATTATGGTCTGAGACATTAAATGTAGTTCCCCCCGATATATTACCTCTCTAGTTACTCACCCTGTTTTAGCTCTAACTGGTTTTGAATCTGCAAATCACTTAAAGCCTAATGAAGGCTGAAGTAAAACTGTGCTGTTTAAGACTACATATAGTTCCTCTGCATTTCATCTGAGTGAAACCTTCCATCCCAAAACAATGAATTTGCTTTCAGAAGGGAATGCTTGTCTCTTAACTGTTGTAAAAGTTCATGTCTTTTTGCTTTTCAGATCGACATTCAGATTAAGGATGCCATTGGCCGCTATCACCAATGTGCTACGGTTCAGCTTGACTTCCAGTTGCCAGTCAGATTTAACCTCACCTTTGTCAGGTAAGCACAAGGCTGGTGATTTTAATTTCTGTGTCATCTAACTTCAGTGACACTTAAAGGCATAAGATTGCATCAAGAAAGAAAACCTTACAAAAGCATTTCTTTACAGCCACGATGGCAATGACAAGACGAGACCAGTTATCATTCACCGGGCTATCTTGGGATCTGTGGAGAGAATGATTGCCATTCTAACTGAGAACTATGGAGGCAAATGGTAATGTTGAAGAGTTATTATTGCAGTTTGAGCAAACTCTGTGTAGGAGAGAAATTAGCCCCAAGTACTGGAGAGTCAGGAGGGTCTGTTTGTTCCACTTGCTTGCTAGGGTGACATGCCTAGGAATACCACAGGGCAATTTCTTCTGTACCACATTCCTTAGATATGAAATGATTTGAGATATGGTAGATTATACATGATACTGCTCACGCAGATGCAGCATAGAGTTAGTCTGCCCAAGGCATGTGCATCCCAACTCCTTTTGCTGCAGGACTGTCTTGTAAAGAGTCATTTATGTAGGTGATCTATGTTACCTGTGTTAATACCCAGGGGGAGTGACCTCTGTTACGATGACAAGACTCAAAAGTAAATGTTTTCCTGTGCTTAGTTAGTAATGAGCTCAATCAGTTAGGCTTTGTTGTCTGTTGTAAAACACAACATCAGTCTTCCGGTCAGCAAGTGCTCCTGCCCACACTGCAATCTTTTTAGATACGCAGTTCTTTTGGGGAAATAATTTTAATGAATATAGGGCTCTCATCATCTCTGAACCCAATCTATGCAGCTGGCTTTAAGAGTCTCTTGTGTAGATTTTATTCCTCTCTGTAAATAATATTTTTCATACTGAAAAATACGAAAGCTATATAAACTTGTTTTGTTTGTTTATTGAAGGCCGCTCTGGCTGTCCCCACAGCAAGTAATGGTGGTACCAGTGGGACCAGCATGTGATGAGTATGCTCAAAAGGTGATGTATATGGTTTCAGGGCTTCATTTTCAGTATATTGTATTGATCTGAAATACTGGTTATTAATGATTAATAGTATTTATCTCAGAGAAGTGTTCCAAGTCTTTGCATACACTGAGTCATTTTTATATCACAGCAACAATTAGCTGCTGAAGTTGTAGATCTGTCTTAAAGATAACCTGAGTTAGATTTTGGATATGTGAATAACAGACGTTGATCTTTGTGAGACTTTTATTTTTGGAAAACTTAGTTTTTCTTTCACTCAAATCTGTCTTACCCTTCAGGTTCTAGTCTCCCATGACCATGTGCATCTTGCAGAGCAGTAAGAAAGATGAAAATGAGTCTTTGTGTATTTAGCATCCAGCACACCTTTTCCTGTAGTTGTTTCAAGCACATGATATATAAACAAAATAGTCTGCAAAATTAAAAAAAAAATACCTTCTAATCAGTAAGGTCCACCATCCTGTTGCCTTTTACAACATTACACTCAAATCAGTACTCAGGCCAAATATTAGATGTTCACACCACTGCCTACTTATTTAGTGTGTATATAGTTCCATGATAGCTGATGTATTTTAATTTCCTGAGCTGGGCTCATCTCCAAAGTCTGAACCCATGACAGTGCCTTTGTTTTAGGGTTCAGATAATCTGAAATGGTTTAAATGTACAACTCATTAATGGTTCATGGTCATGAATATCCAGTAGTGACAGTTTAAATACTTTTTTCCTTAGGTCAGGCAGCACTTTCATGATGCTGGATTTATGGCAGATGTTGATGTAGATCCTGGGTGCACGCTGAACAAGAAGATCAGAAACGCTCAGCTTGCTCAGTATAACTTTATTCTGGGTAATGTATTTATTACCTTGTACTGGCTGCCCCTTTAGTTACAGGGTTTGATCATTCTGTGAGCAAGGCAGAGAGTTGTAATCAGTGTTTTAGGTCAATTTGTTCCTAGGAGTCTCCACTGCAGAGAACCTCTCCTGCTGACATCATAGGCATTCCTGGCTTGTATAGCTGTCCCTGAAAGGAGACAGTGTGACCCAAGGCATTAATTGATACTTTTGAAAAAAGGTTTTTGCTGTTTCCTAGCCAGCAATGTGGGGATAGATATGAAGTTTCTTGTCCTTTATCAGTCAGATTTTCAAGTGATTTTCCATCCTCCCGGTAATTTATGCTCTTGCTTCTACTTCAGTAAAAGAAATTTTTCACTGCATTCAGCTGTGGTATTCTTCTGAACTGGGCATGCATGCGTAAGAGAAGCCTCTTTTAGAGAGAGTGATGCAGGGAAAATTAGAAACTCATCCTGAAGTACATGATTTGAAGCAGCACGTTAGTCCTGTCATGTGAATTGGTGGTCTAGCATTGACCTTAAAACCATCTGGGATCCATTAGAGTACCAGGAGCCTTTGACAGAGAAACTCTACCCTCCAAGTGATTGACAGAATTGTGAAAAACTGTTAATTCCTTTGCCTCTTGATTGTTTCTAGTTGTTGGTGAAAAGGAGAAGGCAAGCGGAACAGTGAACATCCGCACCCGAGACAACAAGGTACACGGGGAAAGAACCATTGCAGACACTGTGGAGAGGCTGCTGCAGCTGAAAGGCTCTCGTTCCAGGCAAGCTGAAGAAGAATTTTAACACCATCTGCTCTACCTGGCATATAAAGAAGTTGTAGTTTTCCTAATTTAGTTAACCACAAAGTTTTTGTTCTGAGCCAGATTTGAAGTATATTTCACATTTGGACCTCTTGCTCATTTTAATGGGGATCTTTCTTTAGTCAGAAATGCCTCTTTTTATATAAAAAAATCAAATTTTTCAAAAATGTTGAAGTAAAGTTTCCTGGCTTCTAACCAATGACAGATGAAGCAAGATGAAATGACTTTCTGTGACTGCAAGGGAAGATTGAAACATTGATCAGGGATATCTGTGGCATTCTAACTGCCCTGTTAAGAATAACATATATTTTGATAACAAATGTTTTTCATGCAAGTTTAACAATAGACCTCAGGCTTAAGAACCCACATAGTGACCACGTGCTGCAGCAGCAGCTTCTGGAGTGTCTCCAAGAGCAAAGAAAATGATACCTTGCCATCCTGTCTTGTGGTCTCACACCAGTTGAATATATTGACTCTGCAGAGCTCCCAGTCACATGAACAGGGACACGAACTGAGACCTCCTGCTTCCCTAATGGTTGGTGCCTCTGGCAGCATCTCACCTCCCACGGTGTGGCATTCCTGGCTCCTGTGGGGCCATTTGCCACAGAGCACTGGGCTGCTAACCAAAGCCTACTGTACCCTCTTCCAAAGGCAGTCTCTGAAATGTGCTGGCTCTGCAGGTAAGATCCTTGGAGCTCTAGAAAGGGGATAAGACTGTCTGGAAAAAGCAGGACATAGTAGGACCATAGAAGCAGCTAAGAAAACCAGTAGTATTAGGAACAAAGGGTGTTTCTGTTCATGTCTCTGAGCTGTCATTACAGTAAGGGCATCTGTCACAGCAGAAACAAGAATGTGCTGAGCGAAAAGGTAGTGATTATTTCTTTAAGACAAATGCTACTTTCCAGTTTAATAGGTACAGTCCCATCCATGGAACACTTCCTTCACATAGTTAGCAGCCCTTCCTATCTTACTGCTGAGGGATCTCGTCAATTGATTTTGGGTTTGGTTTGGGGTTTTTCTCTACATCTGGCTAACAAGAGGCAAATGTCTGTCACTGACAAAAAATAAAATCTTCGTCTGAGGTTTTTTTGCATGTCTTTTATTTTATTAATCTTAACTAACCAGAACAGCTTCAACAGGTGCTTGATAACAGTTCATTTAAAAAGAAAGTTATTGCTACAGCCTAAGCAAAGATCAGACAAGTCTGAGGACAGGTTTGAACTATCTCACCTTCTGAAAACCTCCATGTCTTGCCATTTCCATTATTGTCTGGGCAGAAGCATTTAATCCTGGCTTTTCTCACCTATTTTACTCAGGGGTTATGGTCACATTTTATCAGCATTTGAACCCTTAGTGAATTCAGACTCAGCAGACTGTAACCCCAGCAATTTTCAGCAAAATCTATTTCATCTTCTTTTTATTCATGGAGATTAAAGGTTCCATCTAACTGCTGTGGGGGAAAAGGGGGAAATTGATTTTTCATTACCTTGCTGCTTTCAGAGTTACTTTTGTGAGGGTTATTATTTTCTGTATTTTGCACCTGCTCTGTTTTGCTGAGGAGTGACTGTTGCCCATGCAGTCACTGCAGTGGAAGCAGACTTCAGCTACCCCTGCGGCAGAAGGACTTCATCAACTGGTGAAGCAAACCCAGTGTAGATACCAGTTGCCCAGGGTAAAGGAGCCAGTGCTCTGTTTCTAGAAATTGTGCTTCATACTGCCTTTCCACTGGTGTATTTGTTGGTTTTCAGAGAGCTCTCCTTTCCTTTTGTGGGCATCTCTGGGCACACCAGCATTAAACTGCCCAGAAGCTGCCTGGGTTGGGTAATGGGAAGCTGGTGCAGTAAAGCAGCAGCTGCTGCTGTTTATGGCACAGCAGGTGTCAGTCTTGGAGAGGCTGTCCTTCTACAGCAACAACATTTACTGAGATTGTGCTCTTAAATACCTGTGTAACAATGAATATGTACTATATGCATACATTACTAGAAACACCACCCAAAGGTATGATCTGGCAGAGCACAGAGCTCCTGCAGGGTGGTGACAGAACTGAGGGGTCTGCCTCCAGCTCAGGGTCAGTGCAATGCTGCAGTTCAGTGCCACCTACACACATGCTCTGCTGCTTTCAGTTCTCCAGCTGCCAGCAGCTGTGGATGTGCACAGAAGCAAAACTGGCTCAGAGGCTGTGCTCCCCCAGCCCTTTCCCTCTGGAGCAGCAGCCTTCAGCAGAGTCCCTGATGGCTGCATCTGGCTTACAGACAACACCACTGGAGTTCAGGGCCATAAATCTTCAGCAGCTGTGGGCTAGTTGAGCACATGCCAACCCAAGGTACGCCTGGTATGCAAATACTACTGTGAGTCAATTGTTTTATTCCATAAACAGTTGACAGCTGAGGGCCTGTTGGGCTCTCCTTTATGGCAGTGGGCTGCATGCCAGGATGTCCCCTTGAGTTAAGGACTCTGCTCAAGGTTAATCCTTGAGGCTGGGAGAACCCTTGCCACAACAGATTGTCAGCAAGTGATTAACAGCATGCTAAACTTTGAAATATTGGCTAAGTAATACAAAGGATGGATTGTGCACATGTAATCCTTTAGACAGAAGCCATTGACTGAGTCTGGGACTAAGCCTGGATCCAGCTGCACCTAGACTCCCCTCAGAAAGGAGTTTTGAATGCAAGGGAGTCCTTCCTGAACCTCGTGACTCAATGGCAAGCAGGGTCTCCTTACAACAATTTTGCCTGACCCTGTTCTCTATGCAGTGAAAATCAAGTGTACCTTGCCACTGAATCTTATTAAAACGCTGTCACATTTACTATCAAACTTTGTTAAATCACTGGTTTACATTGATGAACATACCACTATTTCTTGGTTACAAGTGAAGTGCATTACTTCATCCATAGCACTGCCTGGCCCAAGCAGCATATCCTCTCCCTTGGTTCAACCAGACATCCTCTGAACAATGGTTTTGGTCACTGCTTATCTTTGGTAGGATAAGCTCCCAGCACAGTACTGTGTGTGTCTCCTAAGGCGGGAGGATGCAGCTTTGGTGTCTTAGATTGATGGTGGGACCACTTGTCAAGCAGAGAAGAAGCTTTTATACAATTCATTCCAGGGTTTGAGAAGGCTGAAAGCCATCTCTCCAGTTTGGCAGAGCCTGCTCTGATTACCAGCGTTAGGTAAGATAAATACAAGTCATTTGCAATTCGCTTTTCAGTCTGTATATGCGTAGGGAAGTTTTCATGGGTATTTCCTGTGGAGTATCTGGTATGGTACATCTCCAACTCAGCTTTACTTCACAGCAAATTTAGTTTCACAGAATCACCGAATGTGCTGAGTTGAAAGGTACCCACAAGAATCATAGAGTCCAACTCCTGGCTCTGCAGAGGACCGTCCCCAAAAATCACATCTATGAGCACTGCCAAATGCTTTTTGAGCTCTGGCAGGCTGCTGCTATGACCACTTCCCTGTGGAGCCCATTCCAGTGCCCAACCACCCTTTGGGGGAAGAGCCTTTCCCTGATACCCAGCCTGAAACTCCCCTGACACAGCTTCAGGCCATTCCCTCCAGTTCTGTCACTGTCCCCACAGAGAAGAGATCAGTGTCTGTCTCTTAGCTTTCCCTCATGAGGGAGTTGTTACTGCAATGAGGTCTCCCCTCAATCTCTTGTCCAGGCTGAACAAAGCAAGTGGCCTCAGCCACTCCTTGTATGGCTATCTAGACCCTTCACCCTCTTCGTGGCCCTCCTTTGGACA
>VZRV01005587.1:279220-301080 GCA_013398115.1 Falcunculus frontatus | reverse complement strand
CGGGAGGGGCGGGGGGGGGCTGCCCGGCGTGGGTCTGAGCATCCCGGCGGGGCTCGGAGCATCCCCGGGCGCTGCGCGGGTGCGGAGCGCTGCAAAGGGTCGCCTCGCCGGTCCCGGGGCACCCCCGGGGCGGTCGGGCTCCGGCCGGGCTGCCCTTGTCCTGCACCCGGGAGCAACTCCCGACCCCCTGGGAGCCGGGCCCGGTCCTCCCGCGGGTTTGGGCAGGGTCTGCAGCCAGGCAGCGCCGGGCGCATCTGCGTGTGCGTGCAGCGAGTGTGCCTGGCCCGCGCGGGTGAGCGCCGGGGCTCGCTGCCCGCACACCTCTGCGTGTGTCCGCGCTGCCGCGGGTGCGTGTGCGGCTGTGTTTGGGTGCGTGGGGTGTTTGTGTGGCGGTGTGTACCCTGGCATCTGTGTGTTTGGCTGGGCTGTTGGTGTTTCTCGGTGAGGGGGTGTTTGGATGTCGCTCCGCGGGTATCTCCCGGTGCATCCCTGCGGCTGGCTGTGCACGGCTCCGCGGGTGCGCCGCGGGTGCGTGGCCAGGTGTGAGGCTGCGGGGGCGTGCGTGTGGCTGTGCGTGTGCGTCTCCGGGTGTACGTGTGTGTAGCTCCATGAGTATCTACTCGCTGTAGGATGTAACTGCTCCGTCGAGGCGTTCCGCCCGGGACTGAATAATTCATGGTGCTGATGCAGCCGCAGGTTTCAGGCCTGGTGCACGGGGATGAACTGGGCGGCCGGGGACCGTCCCTGGATATAGACAGGGACCACGGGGAGCACTCACGTGGCTCTGGGTCACTGGACACACAGTTCCTTCATTGCTGTGCCCACTGTCCCCCTCTCCAGGGCCGGCACTCCCCAGATGCGGGCACCCCCCCTTTCCCTGAAGCTGTGCAGGACTGGTGAGGTGTCCCCTGTCCCTGGTCATGCAGGGCTGTTTCTGGCCAAGCAGGGCCAACGTGGTCCTGGTGCTGAGCAGGGTTAGCATGGCATTCCCTGTGTCCCTGCTCTGGTGTTGCATCCACCATGTCCATGGTGCCACATGGGGCCAGCCTGTGTTTCCTCGTGCCATACAGGGCTGGTGTGGTGTCCCCCATGTCCCCACCACCATCATTGCTGTCACTGCTGAGGGACTGTGCAGGGCAAGAAGAACCTCCAGCTCAGAGCCCACTTCATCCCAACCCACTCCAGGTGCTGCTACTGCCGTGGCCTCTTGAGGCAGCGTGTGGGTATGGGGACAACGCCTGGCCTGTGCCCAGCAGCGTCCCCACACACCCCTATCCAGTCCCTGATGGCCTGGGCACACAGCTGGCGTTGCTGTAGCAACGGCCAGAGGTGCCTGAGTACCACCACCTTCTCCTGCATCCCTGTTCTTCCCAGTGCTCTGCTGCATTTCCCACTGCTGAGCCCTCTGGATACCAGGCAGAATGGCCACAGGAGCCAGCAGTACTCCCTGTGCCAGGATCACAGGTTAGGGACAAGAGACACCCAGTGGGGCTGAGCCTGGTGTTGGGGAGATTCCCAGTGCAGGCCTGGATGCTCACCCCATTCCCTTGCTGGTCTGCCTATCTCCAGCTCTGCCAGACCCGCCAGTGCCAGTGCCAGGCTCGTCTGGGGCCATTTCCCCACCAGACCCGACTGTCCCATGTGGCAGCGGGGACCACGTGTGCGGCAGTGGGTGATGTGCTCCCGGCCTGGGGTGCACAAGTACCTCTGGCCATGGCAATGGGGCTGGAGAGGTGCCTGGAGCAGGAGAGCACCGAGCAGGGCTGTCCCCATGCCGTGGTGTCCCCATGTCCCCTCCAAGTTCCGGTCCCACACATGCCTGCGGCGCTCCCCGCGCTGCGCGGCACCAGGAAGATTTGTAACTTAGCTCTGTTATCTGGATAATATCCTATTCATGTGGGGTTTAATAAATGAGATTTTAAAAATCCTTGCGTGAATTAGCACGGGTTGCTATGGTGACATGGGGCCCGGTTTGGTGTGAGTGCGGGTTCGGGGGCCCGGGCCGGCCGCAGCACGCACCGCGCCTGCTTCCCGGGCATCCATAATTGATGAGGTTGTCTGAAAGTTGCGCAAATCAGATGCAGGGATTTGGCAGCAAACTGTTTCCCTCCCTGTCCCCTCCTTCCCGGTGCTACCTCGAAGAAATGTGGTGACTTGGCGTTTTCCCCTCGGCTCCAGCGCTGTGGGATGGGATGAGACCATGGGGTGTCCCCAGGAACACCCATGCCCGCTGTGCCATCCCTGTCCTGGGCACCCGGGGCCTCAGGCGGTGGGAGATGAGTCGTGCTGTGCTGTGGAGAGGATCTACAGTTCCTTGGCTGTGGAGTGTTGGAGCAAGCTGGCTGCTTCCCTGTGGGGCCAGTGCTGCCAGCGGCTCGTCCACATTGGAAATGGCTCCTGTGTGGTGCTGCCGGTGCCAAGTGAGGGACCTCGAGCCGAGGGTTGGATCCTCTACTCCAGTTTCTCCTCCGGCCAGGCTGGGGGGCTCTGTAAAGCACTTCCACATGTGGCAGCTTCATGTGGCCAAGGAGATGTCTCAGCACGTGGCCCCATGGTGCCAGGATGAACATCCAGCATGGCAGAGGCTGGCTGTGCAGGCAGAATCCAGGGCCATGTCCTGTGGGACTGTGCTGGCCACCCCATGCCTGGTCCTCAGTGCCATCCTGGTCCCCAGGTTGCCATCAGGACTCGTGTCCTGGTGTGCCATTGGAGTTCTGGCTGCTTCACTCAGGGACACCCGAGGCTGGGTTAGCCACGCTGCCTGGCTGGGATCGGGAGCTGGGCACAGAGCTCTGCACCCCCTGTGTCCTGCCACGTCAGGGTAACCCAGCCCAGCCTGGCCTCACTGCCTGGGGTGCTGGTGCTGGGGCTTGGGCAGCTCTCAGGGGGCCCCTGCTCTGGGCAGGAGAGCCCCATTCCTGCACTGCCACTTGTGCAGGGCTCTGCATCCTGCCCTGCATGTCAATGGCAGCAGCTCTGGCATCTCAGGGCTTGTCCCATCAATCCTGGCCCTGTTGCCATGTGCAGGGAGCAGGCCCTGCCCTGCCTAGGAAGGGACCTCAAAGCTCAGTGAGAACCCCCAGAGCCCTGCTGTCCCATGGGGAGCCATCCTGGGATGTGAGTGGAGCTGCATGGGCTGGGTGGGATTGTTCCTTCAACAGTGCTCCAGGATTCAGAGACAGAGGGAAGTAGAACCAGAGCACTTGGGGACATGGACTCTGGGCAGGGCCTCAGCAGCTGCCTCCTGCCCTCCGGTGCATCCTCCTGCACGGTGGCCAGTTAATTCTGGGTTTTCTTGCCTGCATTTGATTGCATTAATAATCTGCTCTGATAACAGTATTTAATAAAACCAGGCTAATATGGCGCAGTTAGGAAATGTCTTTGACATTTTACAATTCAATTTCCATGCAGTAAAAGGCAGGGCAGCTGCAAATCCAATTGTGGTGCAGTGCCCAGGGCACACGTGGCCGGCAGCCGCCGGAGCTGCCCGATTCCCCCCAGCCCTGTGGGAAAGCAGGAGCCTTCCCGGAGAGGCAGCCACCCCCGATGGCTCCTGCTCCCCGGACACAGGCAGTGGGCAGAACCTCCTTGCTGACACAGAAACCCATGCAGAGATGAGCAGATGATGCTCACTGGAATGCTGGAGCCCCTGGATGCTGCTGGTCTCTGGAGCCGCTGGTGCTGGGCAGGACATCTGGAGTGGGGGGAAGGGGCTGTGGGACCAGATCCTGTGGCAGCTCGGCCAAAGAGGTGCTGGGCTCCTGTGCATCCCCTATCCTGTGGCCAGGCACTGCTCCCACGCCTCCCTTGATCCCCTTGGAGGGGATGAAGGGGCAGAACGCCAAGGGGGTGGGCTGGGACATGCGGATGATGCCAACAAGGGGAGATGCCGGTGCATCCCAGGCGTGTCCCAGACACGGGCCGTGCTCTGTGCACTGCTGACAGGCAGGTTCCTGTCAGGGCCGAGCAGCTCCGGCTGCTGCCCGACTCATCCACGTGTCAGTGGGTCCCTCATAAACTTCTTGGGGTTTCCAGCCTGCGTGTGAAGCCTCGCTCCCAGCAGGACTTGGCAGGCTGGCAGGGGCTGGTGTGTGCCAAGTTTCATTCCAGAGGGGCACGATTGCTCAGCCTGGGGTGATTTCTCATTATTTTACATTTCTTGCCTCTGTGGCTGGGCCGAGTTGTGCGTGCAAACCCTCCCCTGCCCCGCTGCCCCCAGCACAGCCTCCCTGTCCGGGCTGGCTGCAGGGTCCCTGCCTGCCTGGAATGCTGTGGGGATCCGGGACTGTTGGCCACTGCCATCGAGGAGCAGCAGGGCCGCGGGCCGGCGGCTCCGTTCCCAGCGCCCTCACTGGCCTGGATTTTCTCTCAGCAGTCCCAAATTCACCTGGCTTGACACCAAGCAGCCCTTTGCCAGCCCCCCGTGCGGGGCTCTCCCGTGGCTGCTGGCTCCGGCTGTTTGCTGCACGAGGACCTTGCTGCCCCTGTGCTGGGGGGTGACACTGTAGGGGACGTGGCAGGGCCAGGCTGCACCCAAGGGTGAGCAGGGCTGAGTGCTGTGGGTGCCCTGAGCTCTCTCCACAGCTGTCCCAGTCGCTGCCAGCCCATCGTGGTTTCCAGTAGCCAGGCTGGCGTCTGGCTCCTCTCCTCCCCTCTGCACTCTGTTTAACCCTTCCTTCCCCTTCCCCGCTGCTGGGAATGGCTGCGATCCTCCCCTTCCCCATCTCGGTGTGTCCAGGTGCCCCCAGCCCCTTCCCACTCCCCACGTCTGCACCAGCCGCAGCAGCAGTGCTTGGGGATGGCAGCTCTGTGGTGCTGTGGCAGGGCCCGGGTGGGTCCCAAAGCAGTGGAGGGTGCTCAGTGAACACATTCCTGGGCTCATGGCAGGTGGGAGCTGTGGCAGTGCTGGTGGGGTGAGTGGTGGAGGGGAGCGCCCAGCTCTTGGGCAATACCTGAGGTTGTTTCCCACAGCACTCTCTGTCCTGGGGCTGGTGCTGGGTGGTATGTGCTGGGAATGGTGCTCAGCACTGTTGGGAGAGTGTCCAAGACCAAATTTCCTGATATTTAATGACTGGTGCTGGTCCTGCTGGGGCAGGCTCCCACGGGTGAGGGAGATGTGTTGGAAAGCCCAACTCAGGAGTGCCTGCATGGACCCTGTTGTTCTGTCACTGCTTTGTGTCCTGTCCCTGGCCAAGTGAGGGTGGGCCATGTCCAGCAGGTCACCGAGCCAGTGTGCAGTGTTGATGTCACCTCTGCCCTGGCTCACCATCCTGTCCCACAGCTGGGGCATGTGGGACTTGCCCTCCTGGTTCTTCTCTTCCCAGAGCAATGGGGCCAGTGCACTCCACCCGGCACAGGAGCGACGCCACCCGTGGGCCGGCTCATTGTGCCGGGCTGAGAGGGATCTTTAAGCTCTAATGAAATGTTAATAATATTTTCCAACTCAATATGGGAGTATAAAATGAGGTGTTTAATGCTGGGCTCTGCAGCGACAGGAGCAATCAGCCTGAGAAATGGGAAGCTGGGATGCAGAGCTGGCCTCGGCTTGGCCTGACGGCCCTGTGCTGCCGGGACTGCTCCGGTGATGGATGGGTACCGGTGCTGGCACGAGCCATCCGGTGGGGCAGCACGGTGCTGGGAGGGTGTGGGAGAGCGGCTGGCTGGGAGCGCCGGCTCTGCCTGGGTCTCCTTGGGTGTCCCCACCAAGGTCACTGCTGGCTGCCTGGAGAGCACCGAGCAGATGGAGGTGGCTGTGGGGCTGGGGTGCCCCGGGGCACAGCGGGATGAAGGGACCCCAGCGCTGTGCCCTGCCATGGTCTGTGTCAGCTGGAGATGGACCAAGCTGGAGATGGTGCCCAAGCAGCCACCACAGGCTCTGCTTCTCCAGGCTCGGGTGGCCGGGTGCTCCGCCCGTGTGCCTGCGTGTGCCCCTGTGCATCCCTGTGCTCCCGCGTGCCTCCACGCCTGTGCACGCATGTGCCCGTGTGCACGCGTGCATCCATGTGCGTGCCTCGGCCCCTGTGCATCCGTGTGCTGCGTGCCTCTGTGCATCCATGTGAACGCGTGTGCATCGTGTGCCCGTGCGCCTCTGCCCCGTGCGGCCGTGTGCCCGTGGCCTCTCCACTGCCCACGCCGGCGCTGCCTCCTGCCCGGCCTGGTGTGGAACTGGGCGCTGGGCACGGCGGGCTAGTGGCGGCAGCAGCCGCTGATCCCTTCCAGATGTGGCTGCCGGAGCCCCGCGCCGCCTCCTCGAGAGGCCCCGCGGGTTCCCGGCCCGCGGCCGCGGGAGCCGCTGGAGCAGAGACAAAGCAGCGGCTGCCCGGCTCCTGCATTGCAGCTGGGCTGTTTACGGCAGGCGCGCTCCTCGCAGCCCTGCAGCTCCGCAGCAGCCCCGCTCCCGCCTGTCTGCGCTCAGCGTCTGCCCGAGTCCCGGTCCTGCTCGGCCCTGCACTGCCCCTGCCAGCCCCCTTCCTGTGCCCACTGTGCTGGGAACACTGGGGACACTGGGACGGGTCCAGTGCCTCCCCTGCAGCGCTGTCAGCCCGCCGGGAGCAGTGCGAGGCCTCCGGCCGCGCTCCCGGTGCTCCTGGATGATGCACGGCATCGCCTGGCTGCACATCCCCGCGCTGCCCGCCCGCCCCGGCGGTCACCGCGACACCGCTGAGCTGCCAGGCCCTGTGCCCGCAGAGCTGCCCATGGCCGTGCCTGTCCTGCCCCTCCGTTCCCACCGGGAACGCCGCTGCGGAGCAGAGGGTGGGCACGGTGCACCGGCAGCCCAGGCCACGCCGTGGGTGAGGACAAACGATGGCTCTTAAGGCACCATGTTTAAAATAGAGCCCAGGGCCACGCACGGTTGGGAGCTCAGAGCCGGCGCTGCAGCAGTGCCCGGTGCCTTTGATGGATCTAGGCCTCCTGCACACACACGTGCACACATGTACACATGCTCAGGGCATGCCAGGAGCTGATCTGGGCCCCCTGGACACACATGTGCACATGTGAGCACATGCTCAAGGCACGCCAGGAGCTCCCGCCACTTCGCAGTGCTGCCGCACTACACCGGGTTCATGGGAGGCCAGTGATCACCACTGTGTGTTGGTTAATGATGCTTTAAGATGCACAGAGCTCCTGGTCCCTCCCTGTAGCCAGCGTGGACAGGACCCACCCTCCCAGGGATCCCTGGCCTCACAGAAGGGTGAGGAGGGGGAGGAGATGGGGAGCACGAGGATGGGGCAGGGCAGGATGGTCTCTGCCCCAGGGTGGAGGTGAGTGGTGTGTGTCCACCTCTCTCTGCTCCCGTGCCCCATGGAAGTGCAGTGCCAGCTGTGCTGGGATGGATGGATGGGCAGACACAGGTGACAGTGGCCCTGAGCAGCCACATCCCCATCCCTGCCATGCCAGCCTCGCTGTGCCAGCAGTGGCTCCTTCCAGCCAGGGTGATTACTGAAAATTACCTGTTTGCCACAGGCTGGCAATTAGGGCTCCCTGTAAGCGACACCAACATTCATTTCCGCGGAGACGAGTGTGGGTGTGCGGCTGGCACTGGGCACGGCGGGCGGCTGCGGCGCTCGGTGCCGATTCCACGGAGCTGAGCACACCTCATGTCTCACTCATGGGGCAGAGCCAGCACATCCCTGCGCTGCCCATGCACCTGCCCATCCCTGCTGCCTCTTCCCCGCATTCCTGGGTGCTCTGGGCCGAGTCACCGGGAGCCTCTGCACAGCAGAGCCCCGTGTGGTACTCAAGGGGCTGAGGGAGCTGGGACTGCCCCAAAAGGGTCTGGCTGATGCAGCGTGGTTTGGCCTGGCTCCATGGCACTACACAGCAAAGGTCAGGTGAGGATATGACTTGGGAATACAGGAAGAGAGCAGGGATCCCTACATTAGCTGCTGGTGGGCATCATGGGGTGCTGGGTCCCCTGGAGAACTCCAGCGCCGGTGGGTCAGCTCTGCCCTGGGTACACCCGTGTCCCCTGTCCCTGCCTGCCCCGGCAGCCCACAGAGTCAGCCCCGTGCCATCCCATGGGACTGAAAAGTTTCCTTTTGGTAAAAATAAAAGCATCACAGTGGAGTCCCCGCTGCCTCTTGAAAGCTGCATTTAAGCTGCTTCCTGCAGCCCCAGGGGACAGCGCTGCGCGGTGACTCAGGCTGCCAGAGCCCAGCCAGCCTCCAGTGCGGATTTCGCCGCTCCCTGGAGAAGGCTCTGCCAGGGACAGGCATCCGGAGCACCCGTACATGTGCTGAGCGCATGGGCGGCTTCCCCCAAAAGTGCCCTGGGATTTGGGGAATGGCTGGTGATGGGCAGTGGGGCACACAGCTGTGGGTGTGCAGCTGTGATGGGCACTGGGGTGGCCAGTAGTGATGGGCAGTTGTTATCTGACTGCAATGGACACAGAGGTGTCCAGCTGTGGTGAGACATGTCTGTCCATCTGTGGCGGGCAGTAGGTATCCAGCTATGCTGTGTACTGCTCTGCAATGGCTCCATCCCATCCCAGCCACCTCTCAGCCCCAGGCAATCCCTTTCCCTGTACAACGAGCTTCCCGGTGCATTATTTATACAGTCCAGATCGATCGGAAGATGATAACGGCTTCATTAGCATCTGAGCATCGCGCCGGCCTCAGCGCCTGACACGACCTTGGCTGCAGGAGTACAAGCTTTTCCCTGTCAGGACCAGCTCCCCGATGTCACCATCATCACCAGACCCAGCCAAGGCTGCTGTGGCTGCCTCAGTGGGGTCCCCACGATGGCACATGCCGCCATGGGGACCATATCCTCGCAGCAAGGAATAAGATACCCCCATGCCAGGGCTCCTCATGCAGTGCCCGTTGTTTGTGTGGCGCTTGTTAGCAGGGATATCATTAAGAGCAGCTATTTTGGATGCTTCCTTTATCCGGCAGCTCCCAGCGATGCCGCTGCAGGATCCTCCCCCCGTCTCTGAAATAGGCGCTTGCCTTGAATGTCTTCCCTGTGGATATTTGCTGCTTGTGGGGTCCTGTTGTGTTTGCGGGGGACACACGCAGGGGTCCGACTGCCCACGTGAGCTGGGGAGTGGGGAAGCAGCAGAGATGGGGCTGGAGGGGAGTGGAATCACTGCAGAGGGGTGATGGAAGGGATGGAGAGGAGGATTTGGGGGGGTTCTCCTGGCTCATCTGCTGCCGCCATGCTGGGGAGGGGGCAGCAATGCTTTCCCCTCATTAAGTAGATGTTGATTTAGCGGAGGCTGGAGCCATCTGCTTGGAGCAGCCGCCTGCTCCCTGCCGGGGGGAGTTGGGTGAGGATGTGCTTCGTCAGCGAGGGCTTGGCCGGGAGCCCCCACGCCCCAGCAGGGCATCGATCGCTGCTGGCGCTGCGCTGGCTGCAGACGCAGGGGCTGGTGCATGAGCACGTGAGGGGGTGCTGGGAAGGGAGAGGAGCCCCCCAAGGAGTCCCACCATGTGGGGCTGTGGCCTTGGACACGTGTGCAGGGAAGGGGCTGGGGCAGCTGGGCACGGGGGTTTCCTTGCAACACGCATTGGGGTGCCCAGAGCTGTGCTTAGCCACAGGGGTCTCGTCATGGCATACACCTGGGCACAGGCGTCTCCATACAGCGTGTTCTGGGATACCTGGAGCAGTGACTGGGCACAAAGGTCTCCCCATGGCACGTACTGGGATTCCTGGTTGGGCATGGGGGTCTCCACATAGCCACGCATTGCAGTGCCCAGAGCTGCGGTTGGGCATGGGGGTCTCCTCATGGTGTGCTCCAGGATGCCCAGAGCAGCTGCCGGGCACAGTGCCGGGAGCCAAAGTGACATGTGGCTGGACCCTGGGGTCGGGCCGAGCGGGTGTCCCGTGCCCAGGCCCTGCACGTGCCAGTGGCTCGTGTGCTGCCTGTGTGGCGGTGCCCGGCGGGGCCGTGGCTGCTGCGGGGCCGGCGTGTGGCGGGGGAGCCGGGGCCGGCGAGGAGCTCGCTGCACGCGGAGCGCCAGGCTCAACCCGAGCGTGCATTTAGCTCCTGCAATCCCTGTGTTTAAGTGAAGGCATTTCTGGGAGTAGTGGCAGGGCTGCTCCCCGCGGCGGCGTTTACTCTGGCAGACGCTGTTTATAGCTGGTGTCGGTGGCAGACGCTGCGGCTCCCGGTGCACGCAGGAGCCGCGGGTGGCAGCCGGACCCGGTGGTGCCGGGTCCTGTGTGTGCTCCCCTTTTCTGGAGCTGGCATCGTGGTCCTGCCCCTGGGTGTTTGTGGGGTGCAAACTGCTCTGAGAGCCGTGGGGAGCTGGGCCATGAGATACCAGGGGAGCCCTGTGATCCCACATGGCACAACCATCACCTGAGCAGCCCATGGGGAGCCAAGAGGGGACATTGGGGTGTCCCAAGGACAGTGGTGGGGCTCTGGTTGTCTGAGCAGAGATACCACCCCTGCAACAACACCTGCCTGATGGCATCTGATTCGGTGTGGAGAGGACAGGACGGTGATTGCAGGTGCTCGGTGGTCCCTGTCACCCCTCCAGTGATCCCAGCAGAGAGGACAGCCAGGAACACACTGGGTGCCTGCTGGCAGTGTGGCCATGCAGGAGCTCTGCTCTCCTCCCCACCGTGTCCATCTCCTTTTGTAGCCGATAATTTTAATTGGAAGCTCTCAGCTCCCTTCTCTCTCCCTCGTTAGTGGAAGAGTTTTCCTTGTACTTCCCAGCCATTAATGAGCTCTCCTGGCTCTTGTTGCCCCCAGACAGGCTACAAATCCCACTGTGGACCTGGTGACATGTCAGAGCACCCATCCTCCTCTCCTGCTCTGGGAACTGGGGTTATTCTGAGACCCCAGTTGGGCTTCATGCTCCAGCTGCCTTCGGCATGCTGACGGCCACTTCCAGAGCTTTAAGGAAAGTCAAACCACTGCATGGCTGGAAGTCACTGACTAAGCACTTGGCACGGGCAGTGATGGAAGTGCTAAACAGATTTTGGCAGCCGCAGCCTCTCCTGCAGGTGCAGGGAGGAAAAATTTGCTGCTACGGTGTGTTGGGATGGTGGTGGTTTGGTGATGCTGAGGGTGACACACGTGCCTGGGGATTGCCAATGGCGTCACCACTGCACCCTGCGACCCTGATCCTCAGGCATTGCCCCATCCCAGCCCCTCACTGGGATCAACCCGTGGGAAAGGCCAGGCACTGCAGACCTGCTGACAACTGTCTGTCCATCTGCAAGGACCCATTAGCCCGAGCGGGGCCCGTCTCGGGGATGGAGGTTGGAGCCAGTGCTGGGCACGGTGCCGCTCCTGCGCCCACCGGCTCCTTTTGTCCGCTGGCCCTTTGCATCCCTGGGGGGCAGCTCGGCCCCTTCTCCTGGGAGCTGGTTCTTGGCGCGGGGCAGCAGCGGAAGCGGTGCTGGGCTCCTCTCCACCAGAGATGAATGGCACCTTTGTTGGGGACGCTGGCGGCAGCACGGGGCTGGCGGGGACCTGCTCGGTCAGTCCCGGTGTCACAGGGGCTCTGCCCACCAGTAATGTCCAGTTCTTTCCAGGGGAACATGGGGATGCTGTGGCAGGGATGGGATTTGGGGGTTTCTGTGGCGTTCCTGTCCCTCCCTACACCCTGGGGACCCCACGGTGTCCCCATCCCTCCCTGGGCACTCTGCAGCGCCCCTTCTCATCCCACATGAGGCACCGCATCTGGGAGGAGAGCCTGGGGACCTGGTGGCTGGAGGGTGGTTGCTGCGGCTGATAGAACCCATCCTCTGCAGTTCTCACCTGTCACACCGGGCTATGTCAGCATTAGCAAATGTCCTGCAGCTCGGACAGTCGGGCAGCCCTGGAGAGCAGGAAGGAGCCAGCGCTGGGTGCCATAGCCTCTGTCCTGGCCACTCCTGGGCCCACCTGCACTGCATGGCCTGGGCAGGGCTGGCTCAGCCTGGCACCACTCCCCAGGCTTGAGGGTCAGGGCTGGACACAGCCGCCCTTCCTGCTGCTGGTGCCCTCTGAGCCCTGTTTGTCCATGCGGAGGCTCCTGGGCTGTGACACAGCCCTTGTGTCCAGTAATTCAATAAACACAGGGACACTGACAAGGAGATATAGTACAGGGGGAGAGAGCAAGGCCACGGCCAAGGCACACAGGGAGTGTCTCTCAGGCCCCACATTCCCCTTCCCTGCCTGAAGCAGCCCCTTCCAGCCAGCTTCTCCCAACAAGAGCTTGTCCCTGGCTTTGAGTGACTTTGTCTGCCCATTCTCCCTGCCAGGCCATGCAGCCTTTGGGTCCTCTCCCATGGACTCAGGGCTGTGCTGGAGCTGTGCTCGCTGTGTTGGGCTCAGGGTCTGCTGTGTGGGTCCCCCACCGTGCTGCTCCCACCCTCCTCTTCCTTCTTCTGCTCTGACTCCCGCTGTGGGAAGAGCAGCTCACTGGAAAGCCTGAGTGGCATTTTTCGGGTAAATCTTATGTAAATCTGGCTCCATCCTTCCTCGTGCTGCTAATTGGATTGCCCCGGCGCGGTTTAATTTCCCAGAAGCGTGGGGAGGGCAGTGCCGGGGGAGCTGGGGGTACAGGGGAACGTGCTGAACTCTGCCCGGCAGGGGCTCCACGGGGCCGTTCCGGAGCCTCAGCCAGGTGAAAGAGCCAGGGGGGAAACCCCAGGCAAACCAGGGGAGAATGGGGAGAATCTGGTGCCAGGAGGGGCCCCTGGGCTCTGCCACCATCAGCAGGGACCCCCACCCTGAGCCTCCTGCCTGCAGGTTCAGGCAGCCTCATGCAGCACCTGTGGAGCTGCAGGGAGTCCCAGCCGTGGTAGGAAGGGAAATCTGGAACTGCCATCACATCCCCTCCCTGGTGTGCCCCGTGTCCCTGCCCCAGCCACCTCCTCTAACATCCTGTCCCCTTCCCTCCCTTCCAGAGCTCCTTGGATCAGCAAAGAAAGTCAATGTCAACTTCCAAGACACCGATGGGTGAGTGGGAGCCCCAAGCCAGGGTGTGAGTGCCGTGGGGTGCGGGCCATGGGTGCTGTGAGCAGGGGTGCACATGCTGTGGGAGTCTCGTGTGTCTGTGTGGGAATGCCAGGCTCTCCGAGCTGCCAGGTCCAGTGCCAGGGCTCTGGCCCCCAATAGCCCACATGGCTGAGCCCTGCCTGCACCCAGAGCTGCTGCTGGCCTGGAGCAGCCGCGGGCACCAGAGGAGGCAGCGGCAGGGCTGTGCCCCACATCTTACCACACTTTTCCCAGCCCTGTGAGGCTCTGCAGGAGCTGTGCAGGATCAGCCCTGTGGGGTGCCGGGTGGGAGAGCCGTGACCCCGCCGGGCTGTGCCGCCGGCGTGACGCTCCACAGCCACATCCAAGGGGCGGGAGCAGCGGAAAGGGGCCGCAGGATCACCCCTGCTAATCACACTAATGAGGCTGCAGGGAGGCAGCCGGGCCCCGCGCAGGAGGGGGCTGCGGTGGGAGTGCTGCTTGTGGGGCTGGGCAGCAGCTGCCCCGGCTCCCCCCGCCCCGTGATCCCCCTTGAGTGGGGCAGCAGCACGATGGCATTTGGACCTTGGGGATGGCTCTGTTGTGGCATGGGAAATGCACAGAAGTTGGTCAGGAATGAGAGGCCATGCCCTAGGGACCTATGGCCAGGGCAATCCGGGTCCCTCCTCTTCCTCATCACGAGGGTGGTGGCAGTGGGTGTCCCCTGGTACCTGCCAGCTCATCGCTGTGCTGGGTGCACGTGTGATGGGCACGGGCACACGCGGGCCTGTGGATGTGCAGCTGAGCGCGTGTGTGCATGGAGCGTGTCCGTGTGTGCCAGTGCGTGCAGGGCGCAGGGGCAGTGCTGAGGCGGGGGTGTGGGATGGGCAGGGCAAGGGGGCATCACCCCAGGGGCCACCTCGTGCTCCACAGAGCCAGCAGGTCTCAGGAGGGCTGAGCATCACGGCAGGGCTGGGTAGCTGCAGGCAGAGTGCTGCTCGTATCCTGCTCCTGGAAGGCCCAGGGGGTGCAGGAGCAACAGGGGAGCAGCCTCCAGCCTCCAGCGCTGCTACTGGAAAGGATCCCCTAGGAAAGCACAGGGTAGCCCCAGGCTGCAGCCTGAGTGAGCTCCGCTCCGTGTGAGCTCAGCCAGCCCCGTGCCTCAGTTTCCCCATCGTTGCAGTGCTGGCTCATTCCCGGCTGGGGGTGCCGTGAGCGAGCACGGTGCTGGTGTCCCTGTGCTTGCCCCGGGGACAGTGCCCTGCTCGTGGCCGAGGTGGCCGGCTGGGCCATGAGGTGCCCGAGGGAAGCCCCCGAGGCAGCCCCGGGGAAGGCTGCGATTTGCACCATCTTGAGCGGATTTGAGCAGGGCGCTGGAGCGGAAAATGTTGACATTTCCCAGGCAGACGTTGGGGATCGGCCTCCTGTGCAAGCTGTCTGCTCACATCGCCGCTCCCCGCCGGGGATCGCAGGCGGCAGCTCCGCGGGCATCGTGGTGGCTGGAGCGTGCTCCCCACGGGGACGTGTCCCCCCCTCAGCTGGGGGCCTGGGGAAGAGCGGCAGGGGGATTGTTATCCCACACCAGCCCCTCGGGCACTGGGCAGCCACAGAGGCCAGCGTGTCCTGGGGGCTCCGCAGCCCATTCCCATGCTCCGGTGACACCGGGGTGGCCCCAGGGATGGGACGGGGATGCTGTGCATGGCCAGGGCCCAGAGCAGCGGCGCGGTGGGTGCCAGCGCAGTCGCACGGAGGATGCCACTGCCGGGAGCACAAGTAGGTCAGCTCCTGGCCTGTTTCCCAGGCGGGAGCCTCCAGCTCCGGGAGCTGCGAGAGCAGAGCGGGTGCGGGGCCGAGGGCTTTCCCCACCCCACAGCCAGGCCCGACACCGGGCAAGGGCAGCGCTGCCATCTGTGCTCGTGGCCGCGCTGCTGGGGCCAGGCTGGGGGAAATGGGTCAGTGGGGAGGGGGCTCCCCGGCACTCTCACCCTCAGTGGGACACCCCTGGGCCTGCCCTGCCCACCATCTCCAGCCCAGGGGAGTCTCAGCGTTCCCAGGCCCACAGAGGGATGTGGGGGTGGCTTTCCCGGGGACATACGCACGTAGAGGGCAGAGCAGGTGCCTGGGGTGCTGCTGAGGTGCAGGTTTGAGGCCATGGTGCTGGGCAGGGGTTGGCAGGGCTGTGGAGGGGACAGGACTGTGGCCCCTGACACCACCCCGGTCCCCAGGTTCTCGGCTCTGCACCATGCGGCGCTTAACGGCAACACGGAGCTCATCTCACTGCTGCTGGAGGCACAGGCTGCTGTGGACATCAAGGACAACAAAGGCGAGTCCCCGGGTCCTGGCTGTGGCCCCCTTCCCTGTGCCCTCCCACAGGCTCTGCCTGGTGTGCTGGAGGCTCACGGCGTGCCCATCCTGCCCCTGCAGGCATGCGGCCCCTGCACTACGCAGCCTGGCAGGGTAAGAAGGAGCCCATGAAAATGGTGCTGAAGGCAGGTTCCTCCGTGAACATCCCATCAGATGAGGGCCAGATCCCTCTGCACCTGGCAGCACAGCACGGGCACTACGACGTGGTATGGAGGGGCACGGGGCTGGTGGGAGGGATGATGCCCCAGCCACCCCTAACCCTGCCCTCACCGGGTTGGGGTCTTGCTCGTCCCTAGTCGGAGATGCTCCTGCAGCACCAGTCCAACCCCTGCATCATGGACAACTCGGGCAAGACGCCCCTGGACCTGGCGTGCGAGTTTGGCCGGGTCGGGGTAAGTTCTTGCAGGGCTGGGTCTCCCCAGAAGAGGACTGGGAGGGGACGGGGCACTGTGAGGTCCCCGGGGGTGCTGGAGCAGCTGGAGGGGCACAGGGATGTCCAGTGGTGGGGACTTGCAGTACCCCCACTGCAGGGGATCTCCGGCTGCTGGCAGGAGGGGAGCTGGAGGCTGAGCTGCCCTTGCAGCCCTGCTCCATCTGTGTTTGCTGAGCCAGGTGGTCCAACTGCTCCTGAACAGCAACATGTGCGCGGCACTGCTGGAGCCCAAACCGGGGGATACCACCGACCCCAACAGCACCAGCCCCCTGCACCTCGCCGCCAAGAACGGCCACATCGACATCATCCGGTGGGTGCCCTGGGCAGGGGTGGCAGCACCGGTGCCCCCCTGTGCCCTGCTGACCCCACTGTCCCCCCACAGACTCCTGCTGCAGGCCGGCATCGACATCAACCGGCAGACCAAGGCGGGCACGGCGCTGCATGAGGCCGCTCTCTGCGGCAAAACAGATGTGGTGCGGCTGCTGCTGGATGTAAGGGCCCCCCTCGGCACCCTAAGATGCCCCCAGGCACCCCCAACCCAGCCAGGGGCTGTGGGAAGGGGCTGACCCCACAGCTGGGGGCTCAGAGCAGCTTGTGGAGCTCTCCCAGGGAGCGGAGCTGAGGGCCCTGGAGGGGATACACCAAGGCACTGAGGGTCCTGGGGGGTGCACACCAAGGGGTGAGGGTCACAAGGGGGGTACACACAAAGGTCTGAGAACTGTGCCCTCCAGCTGCTGGTCTCCTGGTGGCCTAGAGGGTCCCAGGGGTGGCAGGATGGGGACCAGCCTCCTCCCAATCCCTCTCGGTGCCATTGCAGAGCGGGATCAACGCCCACGTCAGGAACACCTACAACCAGACGGCTCTGGACATCGTCAACCAGTTCACCACCAGCCAGGCCAGCAAGGAGATCAAGCAGATGCTGCGGGGTAGGGGATTGGAGGGCACAGAGTGGCCATGCTGGCACGAGGGACGCCGGGCTGGGGGTGCCAACTCCCATGGGGTGAGCGGCCGGTGACGCTCCCATTCTGTCCCACAGATGCCTCTGCGGCTCTGCAGGTCCGGGCCGTCAAGGACTATTGCAACAACTATGATCTGACCAGCCTCAACGTGAAAGCCGGGGACGTCATCACCGTGAGTGCAGCCGGGGGGGCCGGGGACACCCTGGTGTTGGTGCCGGCCCCTGGCCCAGCCCCTGACCCGGCCTCTCCCGCAGGTGCTGGAGCAGCACGCGGACGGGCGCTGGAAGGGCTGCATCCACGACAACCGCACCGGCAACGACCGCGTGGGCTACTTCCCCTCCAGCCTCGTTGAGGCCATAAGCAAACGAACAGGCAAATAATCCCTCCCCTACACCCCCAACCCCAGGGAGCCCCGTCTTGGTTTGGTGGGGACCGGGGTGTTGGGGGGTGCAGCAGTGAGGACAAACCAGGGTGATGCCCCTCATGCATGTGGGGTCGTTTCCCCGCTGTGTGCATGGGGATGGTGCCTTTGAGTGTGTGGGGTCGGTACCCCCATTGTGCCTGTGGGGCTGGTGTTCCTCTTGAGTGTGCAGAGTCTGTGTTCTCATTGTGTCTGTGGGGTCAGTGCCCACGTGGTGCCTTGGGGATTAGTGCTGGCAGCCCTCTGGTTTTCAAGGGTCAGCCCTGGCTACCCTTGGGCTGGGAGAGGCATTTGAGGTGCTGGGAGGTTGGTGCATGAGGAGACCCAGGGGTGTCACTGTGGTTTGGGGGGACAGGCGCAGCAATGGGGTCGCAGGAGCTGGTGCTCAGGGTCTGTGCTGGGGGCTGGGCACCGGTGCCAGGGAGCTGATGCTGCCACACAGACTGTCTTTCCAGCCAGGGGCCATTTCAGGGATTGGCCCCTGCTCGCCTGCCCTGTGGCTGCCTGTCCCTGTCCCCATTCCCATCATCATCCCTTTAGGCTCCTGGTGAGGTGTGCAGCCCCTCAGGATGTCCCCTGGTTGTGCCCTCTGCCAGGAGTGTCCCAATAGGGCTGGTACCTCTGCAGGCAGCGCTGAACATCAACCATCTCACCCCACCCCTGGGAATGGATCTTGGGGGCAGCCACACCATGGGGACATGGGCAGGGAATGGTGGCATTTGAAAAATATCTCAAGGGAGTGGCAGCACAAGTGGCTGCTGGGCAATCCACAGTGGCCCTGGAGGCACCGGGTGCTGGAAAGGCAGGGGCAGAGCCACCCTCCAGGTATGGGTCGTGTGCCAGTACCACAGATGCCGTCCATGACTCCTGGGCTGTTTTCTGTGGCTCCTGGGCTGCAGCTGGCCCACAGCAGTGTTAGCCAGGCTGTGGGGTTCTGTAGCCACTCTGTTGGTTTCAGTGGGGCACCAGCGTGAGGCGCAGGCGCTGTGTCAGGGCTCGGCCAGCCAGACATGGGGTGCTGGTGCTGCAGCTCCCAGCCCGGCTGTGCCTGCAGCACCACTCCCCTGGGATGGCTCTGCAGGGAGAAGGACCTCAGCAGCCTGACTGTGAGACCCCCATGAGCTGACACAGGGGGCTGTCCCAGTGTCCGTGTCAGATCCGTGGGATGTGTCCGTACCCTGCGCCGGGCTGTGCGTGTGCTGAGCTCCCGCTGCTGCTCCTCGGCTCGGCTCCGCATCGGTTGGGTCTCGGTTCTGGCTTCTCCACGTCCCTTTGGTTGCTTTTTTGATTTGCTGCTTTTTTTTTCCCCCTTTCTTTTATTTTCTTTTCTTTCTTTTTTTTTTTTTTTTTTGGCGGCACCGAGCGTGTCTCTATTATTTTGATTCTTTTCATTTTGTCTCTTGTTATGTTTTATTATCAGGTTCATGGGAGACTGTAACAATCCCCCAACACTTCCAAAAGATCCCGCTCCCGGCTTACGGGGCTGCTGTGCTAAACGGTGACGCCTCGTCCCATCCGTTCCATTCCCTGCCTCCACCTCCACCTCCACCACCACATTCCCATCAGACTCTTTTCAGTTCCTTTGGCTATCACAGGCTCTCCCCTAGCAGTGCCGACGAGCCGCGTTATGGACAAGGTAGTTCACCGCTCGCTTCGTGCTCTCCATGGATTTTCCTTTCTTTTCCTTTAAAGCGTGTGTCGAGTCTTTTCTCTCTGCTCGGCCTCTCCCCCTCGCCGGGGCGTTGCAGGGCGTGTGTGTGTGCATGCAGCGTGTGCATGCGCGTGCATGCGTGCAGCGGGGGCAGTGGGGGCACACGGGTGGCACACGCGTGCCATCGCTCCCCCCGCACCTCCGCTCCTGCGCCGCTGTCACACCATGTGCCCACGGCACATCCCACCCTCCCCAACCCGGTGTCCCCGCGCTCTGCCCATGGCCCCTGTGCTCGTGTCCGGGTGCGTGGGCACCCCCAAAGCACTCACGGCCCTGTGCCAGGGGCAGGGCTGGCAGTGTGGTGCCACAGGGACCCTCCGCTGGCCACAGCCTCCTTGCAGGGCCCAGCTCTGACCAGGTCAGAGCTGCGCACACGGAGCTGGAAGGGGCTGTGGCACTGGGAGCTTTCCCAGGGGATGCTCTTGGGGCTGGCTCAGGGCAGGCAGAGCCCAGCTGAACCCCGGGGACCATCCCCGTGACACAGGCAGGTGACGGATGCTGCAGGTCTGTGCGTCGAGAGCACTCGGGAGCAGGGGGGTTGCAGGGGTGCAGTCCTTGATGGCTGGGGCCAGGGATCTTTGCATGTGCCCTGCTGGCAGCGGCTAAGGAGGTTGTGTTGGGGAGCACCGGGTGGCTGTGCTGGCACTGGGGACAAGGGAGCACTTCTTTTCCCCGGGGCTTTCTCTCCTGATGGGGTTGCACAGAGCTGCATAAGCCCAGGCTCCTCGTGGTGTGACTGTGGCACGTGCGGCTCAGGGATGTCCCAGCCTGATTTGGTGTGGCTGTTTGTCCCTCGCTGTGCTCCTGCAGTGATTTTATCACCTTGTACCACCTGTCCCCCGCTACAGTTGGTGCTGATGGAGTGAGCAGCTCCATGAACGGAACTGGCCTGGTTGGCAGTGGGGTGACAATGTCCCATAGTTGGTGGCAAGGTGGTAGTACCCCATGGCTGGCAGTGAGGTGGTAACACCCCATGGCTGGTTGCAGGGTGGCAGTGCTCCATGGCTGGCAGGCAGTGGCTGAACTGTGGTGGGGCCATGGCAGCACTGGCCTCATAGGACTGTTGTCCATCTCATCTGATGCTGTTTTACCCCCTGGGCTCAGAGCTGGGTGTCCCTGGTGCAAGTGGGACCTGGCAGAGGTGGTCAGCACAGTGAGCTGCTGAGGAGCCGTGGCCAGGGGTGACCCTCCAGCTGTGCCCCAGGGGAGGGCCAGGTCCTCTCATCCATTGCTGTATTCCCTGTGTGTCGCCAGGCCCTGCATGGCCCCCGTGTCCCCCTGGATGGGTGCAGGCAGCAGGACATAGCCAGCACTGCCTGGGATGGGGGACAGTGGGGTGGGGACCCTTGTCCCCACTGCTCGAGTTTGCCCAGCTCCCTTTGCTCCCTGGACTGGGTCATATTCCCATCCTGTTCTGTGAAGGGATGACACGGTCCCTGTCCCTTGTCCAGGCTCAACCAGGGCACTGGAACACCCCACTGTGGGTCTATCCCTGGCTGGTGGTAGGGAGGGGATGCTCTGCATGTCAGGGGCCCAGGGCTGGTCACTGTCACCTCTGCCAGCTTGGGGTGAGACAGGGCCCTAGGATGGCTCTGGCATCCCTGGGCACGGACACAGCCAGGGTCCCCACACCTTCCCTGTGGGGTTGTTCCCACGTGCAGCAGCACCAGTCCCGGGGCCGTTGTCACTTGCCCCGTGCCAAACCTGTGCAAGCCTGAGCGCAGAGCCACACACCTGACGGCCGCTCTCTCTGCTCTGCCACCAAGGGTCCCGCGGGGCCGACATGAGCCCGTCCCACCTGTCGCCATCACAGGGCGGATCAGCCGCGCCAGCCCCCACCGAGGAGATCTGGGTGCTGCGGAAACCCTTCGCAGGTATGGTGAGCGCGTGGCTGGGACCGGCTGGGGCAGGGAGCACGTGCCAGGACGGGGCTCCAGTGGGGCATAGCCACACCACGGTGTCCCCTGACGGTGGGGCTCAGAGCCCTGACAGCTTCTCCTCTCTCTGTGCAGGTGGTGACCGCAGCAGCCTGGGCAGCACAGGCAGCGTGGCCTCTGCGCGCAGCTCGGGGAGCGGGCAGAGCGCGGGCAGCGGGGCACACGCCCTGCACGCTGGCTCTGAAGGCGTCAAGGTAAGGCGAGCCCCGAGGCAGCTGTGCCAGGTGCTGTGCCACTTGGCTGCAGTCCTGCAGCGTTTGCTGCCTGCCCTGACCTCAGCTGGGACTGACGCTTGACCGGCTGCTGTGCAGCCCCATCGGTACCCTGTGTGCCACCAGCTACGCTGTCACCGACAGTGGCCACCAGCGTGTCCCCTCCACCTGGCCCCTGACTGCTGCCTGGGCCTGGGCTCAGCCCCCGGCAAAACATTCCACAGGTCCATCCGGGGCTGCTGTGCCGTGTCTCTGCTGCCGCTCACAGGGGCCTCTGCACTGCACTCTGCACTGTCCTGCCCTGCACACGCTGCTGCCATCAGCACGGCACGCTGCCACCAGTGCGCTGCTGCCACCAGCATGGCATGCTGCCACCATGCACTGGGACGCTGCACTGCACAGCACACCCTGCTGTGCTGCCACCAGCACCACACACTGCACCGCACGCTGCCCTGACACCACTGGCACACAGCCGCTGGCTCACAGCCCCCTGCGCTGTGTGTACTGCCCCTGGGCTGTCCCATTCCCTGGCAACGGCACCCGCCAGCCCACCGACCCAGCACCCTCCAGCCCACCTCCCCTGGCACCCTGCCTGCCATGCCCATGTGCCCCTGAGCCACACCACGCTGCCAGCCTGGGGGGCTCCGTCTTATGGGCACAGGGCACCCCACAGCCCGTGCCGGCAGCCTGGGCTGGGCATGTGCCAGGCTGGATTTGGGGTGCGGCGGTGCCGTGGGCTCCTGCTGCCGGCAAAGCACCATCTGCTGCACCCGCGGCTCCCGCTCTCCCCGCTGCAGCCGAAATCTGCTGCAACCCTCCCTGCCCACCCTCGCCCGAGCTGGCGGCCCCCGCAGCACCCGCGGCACCCGCGGCATCCACAGCACCCACGGCACCCGCGACATCCGCGACACGCACCCCCCGGCCC
>VZRV01005587.1:213173-278649 GCA_013398115.1 Falcunculus frontatus | reverse complement strand
GGGGATGCGCTCAGGGGAGGGGGTGCGCACATGGAGGGGGGTGCACACGCGGGGAGGCGGGTGCAGACGTTGCCAGGGAGAGGGGGAAACATGCTGGAGCGATGCAGACGCAAGTGGGATGCAGACGTGAGGGAGATGCACACGGCAGAGGGATGCACATGTGAGGAGGATGCCCACGCGAGTGGGATGCAGATGCCCGAAGGATGCACACACAAGGAGGATGCACACACACGCACACGCACACGCGCGCACACACACACACACACACACACACACACACACACAAGGAAGATGCAGTTGCTGGGGAGGGGGAGGGGGCTTCTCTTGCTCATTCTGATCAAAAATATGAGGCAAAAATTTCGGGGCAGCCCTCCTTACGCTGGAGGGTGGGCACCAAGGGATGAACAGCTTGTGCCAGCCTGCCTGGCTGGTGGCAAGGCCAGAGTAGTGGGGCCAGAGGGTTTTGGGCAGAGGGACTCCTCTGGCTGCTGCCTGGGCACCAGGGACATTCGCTCTGGAGGAGAGGTCTGGCTGGGTCTCACTGCTCGGGGCCGTGCTGGGTGGAGCAGCTCACCTGCCCATCCCCGAGGAGCAGAGCCCTGTCCAGGGCACGGCGGGGTGCTCCGGGCTGCTGCGCTGGGGTGGGTGTCGCTCTCCTGTGCCTGCCTTGGCCCTGCCAACCTGGGGGTGTGGCTGTGGCATCCCGCCCAGGGCAGGGCTCGGCTCTCTCTTCCACTTGGCCAGAGCCCAGGGGTGGCAGTCCCGGTCCCGCTGACCGCTGCCCCTCCGGCAGGTTCGTCGCGGTCTCAGAGTGTGGCCAGCTCCCCCTACGCTCCCCAGCCCCCTGCTGAACCCCAGCTGAAGAAAATGGAGCCGCCGTCAGAGGGGAAGGTGAGGGAGGAGCACTGGTTGCCATGAGGAGCATGTGGTGGGGACAGTTTGGGGGGATATGGGCAGGAGTGGTGGGTCCCCATCCTCAGAGCTGCCCCAATCCATCTGTCCTTGCCCCAGAGCTCTGAGGCTGTGTACCAGTGGCTCTGCAAGTTTCAGCTGCAGCTCTACGCACCCAACTTCATCAACGCTGGCTACGACATCACCACCATCAGCCGGATGACGCCGGAGGTGAGGCTGGGGATGGTGGGAGGGAGGCACGGCTGGAGCCAGCCGTCACTGACACCCCTCTCTGCCCCAGGACCTCACAGCCATTGGTGTCACCAAGCCCGGGCACAGGAAGAAGATCGCCTCTGAGATCAACAACCTCAGCATCCCTGAGTGGCTGCCCGAGTACAAACCGGTGAGGGCTGTGCAGGGCCAGGGGGACTGGAGCCACATCCATGGTGGCAATGAGTCCCCTCCTCCTGGTCCCTTCCAAGGAGGAGTGGCACTGGACAAGGGTGGGAGCTGACTCCATGGTCCCTGAGCTGCCCATGTCCCCTCCTGACACCTCCCCAGGGACCATCAGGCTGGTGCCAGTTGACATCATGTGGATGTGACACTGTGTCCCCTGACACCCCTCCTACCCCAATGTCTGGGCACAGTGAGAGGCTTCCCATGGGAATAGGGCTGGGAATGGCCCAGAATGCTTGTGGGGTACAGGGACAGCACAAGGGGAGTCCCCTGGGGCTGTGATCGCCCAGCAAGATGGGATCTCCTTTGTGCCATGGGTGCTGGGGTGCCTGGGGTGCTGAGGCGAGACCCTGCTGCAAGCCGGTGCTGAGCCGTGCCCCGCACCCCACCCCAGGCCAACCTGGCACTGTGGCTCTCCATGATCGGCCTGTCCCAGTACTACAAAGTGCTGGTGGAGAATGGCTACGAGAACATCGACTTCATCACCGACATCACCTGGGAGGACCTGCAGGAGATCGGCATCACCAAGCTGGGTAAGGCCCCACACGCGGCGCTGGCTGCGGTGGCCTTGGCGGTGACACTGATGGCATGTGCTGCCCCCAGGCCACCAGAAGAAGCTGATGCTGGCGGTGAAGAAGCTGGCGGAGCTGCAGCGTGCCGAGCTGGGCAAGTACGAGCCAGGCACGCTGAAGAGGAAGGCGTCGGGGCCGTGCCCAGAAGTGCTGGCCATCGAGTCCCCCCCGCCGGAACCACCCGAGTGCCAGTCGCCCAAGATGACCACCTTCCAGGACAGCGAGCTCAGCAGCGAGCTGCAGGTGGCCATGACGGGCGAAGCCCCCGAGGAGCCCCCTGAGAAGGCGGCGAACCCCGCGGCCCCCGGTTACCGCTCGCCGCCGGCTCTGGGTGGCCGCGCCCGGCTGATGAGCAGCTCGCAGGAGCTGCTGGGGGACGGCCCGCGGGGCCCCCCTGCCGCCGCCATCTCCAAGAGCCAGGAGTACTTGGCGGAGGGGGCTGTGGAGAGCCCCGCTGCGCCACCCAAGGAGAGCCGCCCGCCCCGGCACGGCCACCCCGTGAAGCGCGCCAGCGTGCCCCCGGTGCCCGGCAAGCCCCGGCAGCCCTTCCCAGCCTCCGCCGGGCAGCTGACGCCGCCGCAGACCCCCGGCAAGGCACGACCCTCATCCCCACAAGGCCCGGCGGCCCCTCACGCCACCGCCAAGGTGAAGCCCACCCCGCAGCTGCTGCCGCCCGGCGAGCGCCCGGCATCGCCCCGTTCCCTGCCCCAGTCGCCCACGCACCGAGGCTTCGCCTACGTCCTGCCGCAGCCCGCCGAGGGCGAGGCGGGGCCGCCGGGGGTGCCCGTCCTGCCCGTCTCGGTGCCCGTGCTGTGCTTGCCGCCGGCGAGCGAGGGCGAGGAGGAGCCGGGCAGGCCAAAGAAGCGGGCGCACAGCCTGAACCGCTACGCTGCCTCCGACAGCGAGCAGGAGCGGGACGAGCTACTGGTGCCGGACGCGGGGCCCTACGCCACCGTCCAGCGCCGCGTGGGCCGCAGCCACTCGGTGCGGGCACCCGCCGGCGGCGACAAGAACGTCAACCGCAGCCAGTCCTTCGCCGTCCGCCCCAAGAAGAAGGGACCCCCGCCGCCCCCTCCCAAGCGCTCCAGCTCCGCCATCTCGAGCGCCGGCATGGCCGAGGACTTCCCCAAGGAGGGTGAGGGCGAGGCGGCCGTCGGAACCCCGAGCGCCGAGGGCGAGAGCCGCCGGGAGCAGCGACGGGCGAGCGACCTGGGCGGCAGCGTGGACACGGGCAGCGCCGGCAGCGTGCGCAGCATCGCGGCCATGCTGGAGATGTCCTCCATCGGCGGCGGGGCCCGCGCGCTGGCGCTGCAGAAGCCACACGTGGCAGCCGGGCCGGGGCCGGCACCGCCCAAGGCGCCCGAGGGCTACTACCTACAGCCGGGCCCGCCCCCGGGCAGCCCCGACCGCGCCCGCGTGGCCACCGTCCTGGCCACCGTCAAGCATAAGGAGGCCATCGGGCTGGACGGGGAGGTGGTGAACCGGCGCCGGACCATCAGCGGCCCCGTCACCGGGCTGGTGGCAGCCGCCCGCCGCGAGCGCGCTGACAGCGTGCGGTCGGAGGCGGCCGCCGACGGCCCCGGCGAGCGGCTGCGGGTGGAACGCGGCGGCTCCCCCGACGGCATCCCCTTCGCCGAGGACGGCACCCTCACCATCAAGCAGCGGCCGCGGCCCCTGGGGCCGGCTCGGGGGGAGACGGGCGAGGGGCTGTCCCCGGCCCACCGCCACGGGGACCTGGCCAAGGTGGAGGCCAGCGCCACGCTCAAGCGGCGGATCCGGGCCAGGCAGAGCCAGCAGGACGGCGTCCGCTTCGTCCTCACCGAGTCCGACACCGTCAAGCGCCGGCCCAAAGCCAAGGACAAGGAGCCGGCGCTNCCCCCAAGCCTGTGCTGACGCAGCCGCCTCAGAAGGTGCCTGGGCCGCCCGTGCCCGTCCCCAAAAAGGTGCCCATCCCAAGCCCCGGCAGCCCAGGTAGGTTCCCCGCCAGCCCCCTGGGACGGGCGCTCCCCGGGGCGGACGCCGGGGGTCCCAGCCGGCCCCGCCGCCCTCCTGCCCCTCTCCCTTCTCTCCGCAGAGGTGAAGCGGGTCCATGGCACGCCGCCCCCGGTGTCCCCCAAGCCCACGCCGCCCCCCACGGCGCCCAAGCCCCCCAAGCCCCACGCCGCCATCCAGTCGGTGAGCGCCAGCTCCACGCCGGCCCCGTCGCCCGCCCGGCAGCTGAGCCCCGCGGCCAAGCCCTCCAGCACCCCGCCCTCGCTCTGCTCCAGCCCCGCTAAGCCCCTGTCGCCCGGCGCGCAGCCCCAGCAGGTGCCGGTGAAGCCGCCGCGCTCCACCATCGCCAGCCCGTCCGTCGACAGTGCCGGCCCCGAGCTGGCGCAGCAGAAGCTGGAGGAGACGAGCGCGTCCCTTGCCGCCGCGCTGCAGGCTGTGGAGGAGAAGATCAAGCAGGAGGACAGTCAGGCGGCAGAGTAAGGGGGTGCGGGGGTGGGTGGTGGTCCCCGGGGAGGGTGTGAGGCCACTCGGTACCAGCGAGCACGGGAGGCCATAAGGACCATGCACAGGGGTCAGGCTTGTGACACCACAGTGGGAATGGGATGGTGCTGGGGTGATGCTGGGGGACACTGGTGGAGCATCAGGGGACCCTGGCTGGAACTGCACTGGGGAGGTGACTCTGAAGGGCTTCTTGCTGGGGCAGCATGGGCAGGGGGACCTGACGTAGGCACATGGGTGCACTGGGGCCTGTCTTGGAGAGGGGACACTGCGGACATGGAGCCAGAACACTGTGCCGTGGCACTGGGGACACAGTGCTGGGCACTGCAGCGCAAAGGGGCAGGAGGGCCGTGCCATGGGGTGGAGGGGGCTGTGCCATGTCCCTGTCCTGTGCGCTGCCCTGACTCGTCCCTGTCGCTCCCCAGCTCAGCCGTGGAGTCGAAGAGCACCGTGAGCATCCTGGACGACATCGGCAGCATGTTCGACGACCTGGCGGACCAGCTGGATGCCATGCTGGAGTGAGGGGCGCCAGGGCCCCGCGAACCTCAGGGCTTACGTGGGCACAAGGGCACAACGATCCACGACCCCCCGGCCCCGCCGCCCTCCCCCCGTCCCCTCTGTACAGCCGTCCCCTCCCGGACATCCTGTCCCTCGGGGTTTGCACAAAGAAGAAGATACCTCAGGATTGTGCTCACGGACTCGGCGCCGGCTCCGGCAGGACTCCCTTTTGCAGAAGCAAAAAAAACAAAAACCACAGAAATAAAACCCAACAGAAGAAACAAAGCAACACGCTTCGGACCGAACCGCTGCCGGGGCTCCGGGGGGCTCCCGACTGACCTGTCCGGCGGCCGCCTGTGCCCTGCCAGCCCTGGCGCCGCGGGTCACCACGACCCGAATGTAGCACAAGCCCTGCCCGGCGCGGTGGCTCTGCCAGCTGCGTGTCACCGATGGCGTTTGCTGGTGGCGGGGCCGGGTGGGCAAATGCACTTGGGTTTCTTTGCTCCGTTTTTAATTTTGATTTTTAAACTTTGTTTTCTTTCTCGGTCGGCGTTGGCGGGGGCAGGCAAGGCTGGCGGTGGCCCCAGGGGCAGCGGGACGTGCCCCTGCCCGGCCCCTCCCCGCCCGGGGACAGGACGGTGATAAGCTATAAAAAAAAGTATTAATTTATTGGAGGGGAAAAAAAATAAAAAAAAAGATATAAAGCAGATTTCCCCCAACCCCAAAATAATAAAAAGAAACTTTAACAAATATATATTTAAAAGATTTAAAAATATTAGCAATTATATATAAAGCAGTTTAAAAGAAATCAAGAGAAAACTGGATTTTAGCTTGAGAAAAACTATTAGATTATACTAAGCTGTGTGTCTTGTGGCAAACTCATTCTAAGAGTAGCACAATATTTACCTTTTCTCTGGGTGGAAGGTACGTGCGAGCGGTTCTGGTCGGGTTTTCCGTTGGGATTCAGTGTCGCGTCTTTCTTTTTCCACCGTTACGAACTCAAAGGATGTGCCTTGTTTTATGGAGGTTTTGTTAATCCTTACACTGGAGGTGTTTCATTTCTTTTGGAGTGTCTTCGGGGTTTGGTTTCGTTTCTTTTTATTGCTTTTGTTGTCGGTCTCTGTCTGGGTGTGCGTGGGTGTGCGTGGGTGTGCACGCGGGGTGCGTGTGCTCGCGTGTGTCCTGCGGGACGCACCGCTGTATATTCCTGTATAAACTGGAGTTGGAGTCTGGTTCAGTCGCTTGAGTCCTGATGAATGCATTTTTTGCTTGTGGTTTCCAAACAAAAGTGTTGCTGTTCCTTTCTTTTCTTGAGACGTAGAGTGGTCTCTCCCTCTTTCCCTCTCCCTCCCTGCCCTCTCTCCCCCGTCTCTTCTGTTGTGGTCGCTGATCCAGATGTGTTTGGCACAACTTTGAAATTTCTTTAAAAAAAAAACCAACAAAACACAAAAAAAAAAGACTTTAAAAATAATTTAAAAAATAAATAAATCACCCGCCTGGAAATATCTGTTAAAAAGAAAAAAAAATATGTATCTAAAAAAAAATCCATAAAGTTCTACATGATGGATATATACATATATATATTTTTTATGATTAAGTTATGGACTCTGTATCGTATCCCATCTGTCCAGCTCTGCATCTTGGTGCTGCTCCCTGCTCTTCTGTGCTTAGATTTCACCTCTACTCGTCTTTATTCTTCCTATTCTGAATTGTAGATGGCTCGTGGTGCTGTGAAGACGTTTGCTCCTATACCAAGTCTGGCAACAAATATTTAAACAAAAATAAAAAAATAAAACCCCTGCCGGGCTGCCACCACTGTTTGTGTCCCCAAGCCCTCCCGAGTCCTCGTGGTGTGCCGGGTGTTCGGTGTTGTGATGGGTGTTTATGCTGCTCAGTCTGAGGACA
This sequence comes from Falcunculus frontatus, assembly GCA_013398115.1. Taxonomy (NCBI): domain Eukaryota; kingdom Metazoa; phylum Chordata; class Aves; order Passeriformes; genus Falcunculus; species Falcunculus frontatus. Next base: position 271,837 of record VZRV01005587.1, on the reverse strand, counting down.
CCCCTGGGTACCTCTGTGGGGTGCTGGGGCCTGGCTGGGACCTGTCCCAGTTGAGGTGTCTGGGTCCTACACCCCAGTTTTCACCCCATGGGGCCAGTGCTGGCTGCTGGCTCCTTGCAATAACTCACACTGGGCAGGAACAACTCTTTCTGCTTTTATTGTCAATGAAGAAATAATCAAATCTATATTACAATCTTAAAAACAGTAGAAAATGTGAGTAAAAATGCAACGGAGGCTTTTTGTCTTTAATGTGGAGACCATTATTACAGGGTGGTGAACAATGGGCTTGTGGAACTTGATTTGAGAACTAGCTGTGGCATAAAAATCGTACCTGGCTACTCAGGGAAACACCTCTTCCCGGATGGATCGGCCCGGCGCCTTGGCAGTAAAATTAAATACTAGAGACAGAAAGGGGTCGGGTGCCCACCCAGGGTACGGCCTAAAGCTCAGTCCTGCCACGGACAGAGGCCCAGCCTCCCGGTGTCACCACCGGGACACACGGATCCATCCGGTCCTGGCGCTGGCCAAGGGCTGTGTGCACCTGGCCCCGAGCCCCGAGGCTCAGTGTCACCCCAGCCCCAGCCTGGGGGTGTCCCCAGCTGGGGGGACACAGGCAGAGAAGGGCACTGGCATTGGAACGGCTTCCTCTTTTCCAATCATCTGGGGCAGATCTGAGGGAACACCTGGAGCGTCCGTGGGGCAGAGCCGTCCGGAGAGCCGCCAGCTGGGGTCCCGGGGGGAGCCAGCCAAGGGGCAGCAGCAGCAGGCAGTGGTCGGTGCAGAAGGAGCTGCAGCAGTCGTTTCAGTGGTGCGGTCACCCACAGGCCGATGGAGGGGAGAGTTTTTGGTCTTTCAGTGTGCAGGACTCGTGTGACGCTCTCGTTAGCACGTCCAGACCTGTGGACAATGGCACCGCAGGCATGACTCCTGAGCAGCCCTGTGGGCTTCTCCTCATTCCCCATGGAGCTTCCCTCTGGGCTGCCAGCATCCACAACACTCTCAGGAGGGAAACCTCCCACCCATGGAGTGCCGTCCCCTTGTTTCACAGAATCCCAGAATTGTTAAGGTTGGAAGTTACCTCCAAGACCATCAAATCCAACCCGTGTCTGATCCCCACCTTGTCACCCAGCCCAGAGCACTGAGTGCCACATCCAGTCATTTCCTGGACACTTCCAGCGATGGGGACTCCACCACCTCCCTGGACAGCCCCTTCCTTAGCAACTCTTTCCATGAAGACATTCTTCATGTCCAACTTGAACCTCCCCGGCACAGCTTGAGTTTATGTCCTCCTGTCCTGTCACTTGTTCCCTGGGCACAGAGCTCAACCCTCACCTGGCTCTACCCTCCTGTCACTCTGAAGACAGCTCCTAACTCATTTAACGCCCTAATTCCAGCACTGGACGAGCCCAAACCATCCAGGAGGAGCCTGAGGAAACCCACCTTTACAGTGCTGTCCACGGCGCCGGAGAAGAGGCGGCCGCGGGACACGGCGAGGGCGGTGACACTGCCCTGGTGGCGCAGCAGTGTCTGGGTGCAGATCATGTTGTCCATGCTCCACACCTGCGGGGACACAGGAAGTGTGAGCCGAGCACAGCCCAGAGCAGTGGGAGGGACGGGGATGCTGTGTGTCACGTGTGACACAGGTGACACACGGAGGCCCCGTGACACACAGGGCTGGGGATCCCCACCCACCCTCCCCTCGAGGCTCCCTGGGCTGTCCCAGACTCGGGGTGCAGCCGCCCAGCCCCGCACGCGTACCCTGAGCGAGCGGTCGTAGGACGCGCTGAAGACTTTGGTTTGATCGGGTGTGGAGATGACGGCGAGGGCGTAGACTGTCCCCACGTGCCCGGTCAGCGTGCGGACCTGCTCCTTAGTCTCGATATCCCAGACCTGCAGGAGAGAGCCGGGCTTGGGGACTGCACTGGGCTGAGGCCACCGAGCTCCCCTCTGAGAGGTGTTTCTGCCTGCATGCACACCTCCAGGGTGGGTGCTGTGCCCGAGGGGACAGGCAGAGCCAGGTGCCCATCCCCATGCCCCTCTCCCCCATTCCCAAGCCAAGCAGCCCATCCCAGCTGAGCCTTACGTGGATGAGGTTCTCGTAGGTGCCGCACACGATGTGGTGGTTGGTCACGGCGATGGAGTACACGCTGCCTCCCGACGTCTGCAGCACGTGCACACACTCCAGGTTCCGGATGTCCCAGATCTGAGAGATGGAGGAAAAGCAGGATGAGACCCTTTTCCAGAGGGGAGATCCCTTGCAGCCGTTCTGCCATACACAGAGTCAGCCTGGCTCCATGTGTGCCCAGATCACACCTTTAGGGACAAATCTATGCAGCTGGGAATGTTCAGCACTGAAGAGAAAATCCCTGCTATGTTATTTAGCTGCCCAACTTTGAATATCCAGGCTGGAAAGGTTGTGGAGACTTCACACCCTTTGTGTGTGACTGCACACACACGTACACACACAGCCCAGTCTTTGATGGCACTAAAACCCGATGTGGGCAAATTAACAGCGATTCATTAACATTAAGAAGGGCAACTTTCAGTTTTCCTGTGTCCCCCAGATGCTGAGAGGTGAACTATTCATCAAAACCTGAGCCAGCACAGAGGAGGGAGGGCACTGGGAACCCTCACATGGATTTATGGCAACTCTGCAGCCAGACAGTGACCTTCCCCTGTTATCAGCAGGAGTGTCAGTGCAGATAAGGCTGCGGCAGCCGCGAGGCGCCATGGCTGAGGCCCCGGTTTATCCCAGCGAGCCTCCCCAGCAGCTCCCAAGGCCCAGCCTGCAGAGATGGAATCAGCACAGGAAAATCCCACGCGTCAGCAGTGCTCTCACATCCCAGCAGCTGCCTCTGGTGCTGCTGCCCCAGTGCAGAGCACAGAGAGGCACAGGGAGAGGTGGCTCAGGGTGTCACCAGTGCCAGGGTCCCACCTTGATGGTCTGGTAAGATCCACTGTAGAGATAGTTCTGGGAAGCCACCAGCGCTCGCACCCAGTGGTTGAGACCTGTCAGCTCCTTCTTCAGCTTGAGCTCAGTACCCACAATATCCCACACCTGTGGAAAGCAGGGACACACCACACACGTGGAGAGGAATCTCAGTGGGGCTGGGCAGGACACGGACAGCAGTGCCCACCCCTGCCCAAGGCCCTCACAGCTCCTGTGGGGATCCTTGTGCCAGCTCTCCTGCCTGATGGGAATTGTCTGATCCCACTGACTTGCCGACAAAACCCAGTAACTGCTGAGTAAGCACATTCCCTGAGGGAGCCAGCCTGGAGCCTGCATTATTGCTGGCAGAGACCCTTCCGGAGCAGAGCCACGGGCTGCAAAACCTAAACCACAGCTGCAAGGAGCTGCCCTGCACTTCCACTCCCACAAAGCTCTTCTCCCCCCCCCGGCACGCAGGGACTGGCAGATCTCCCTCCCCCCACCCTGAGCCTGCTTGGCTCATTGGCAGGAAGTGGCCAGGGATGACAAACCCAAAAGGCCCCAAGTTCTCCTTGTGCTGTGTGGCTGCTCCAGCCCTGATCCCTCTCCAGAGCTGAACCACTCCAGGCCCCAGATAAAGAAAAGAGCACAGTCCTCTTACAGATGGACGGGCCCATAAGCTGTCTCACCAGGAGCTGGAAGCAGAACCACAGGAATCCAGCCAAGGCTTTAAAGGGCAGCCTGAAAAGCTGTTCCCCTGATTTCTGCATGTTTTAGGTAGGGAATGCAGACTCAAGATCCTTTGGAGGCGGCTGCAAAACAGGCAGCCTGAATCTCCAGCCTGTTCTGGAGCCCAGACACAATTCCCAACGGTCTGGGCAGGTCTGTTGGGGGTCTGAGGACACACAAGCTCAGCAACTGCCAGGATGCTCCAGCTGCAGCCTCAGATTTACAGAGTTGGAAGAAATACAGTGTTTTTGCAGCCAGAGAACAGCTTTGCCTTGACCACAGAGCACGGGCTAAACCTCTGCAGTGCAGGCTGCTCTGTGTCTCAGGAGAGCTTAGCAACAAGGTCACCTACAGGTCAAAATGCCACTTTCTTCCTCTTTGGACACTTCTGCCTGAGAGTTTGTACTCCTCGTGCCCAACCAGCCCCAGAGGAGCCCCTGAGCTGTACCTTGATGGCTTTGAGGGAGCCACTGAAGAGCATGTTGTGTGAGGAGACCAAAGTGCAAACAGGATTGTCGTGTGCTCGGATCGTGTTCACCTTCTGCAGGTTTTGAATATCCCAGACCTGCAAAGAAGAATCAGAGAATCATGGAATGGTTTAGGTGGGAAAAGCCCTCTAAGATCAAGTCCAGCACTGTCAAGCCCACCACAGCAGAGCACCCATGAGGGCAGGGCAGGCCCCTTGTGCTGAGGCCCTTCCTCTGCCTCTGGAGGCAGGGAATGACACACTGGCAGCACAGGTCACTCGTCTGAGCCACTGTCCTGGCTGATCAGGACCAACCACCCTGCCCCAGCTCAGAGTCCCAGCCTCCTGTTCCCAGGCAGGAGCTGGGAGTAGGAAATCCAGCCCGCAGGAAACCCCCAAACCCAACCCAGGAGTGCAGGCAGAGGATCCAGCACACGAGGGTTATCAGTCCCACAGCACTAGCAGAGGAGGGACACAGGCCCTGCTGCACAGCAGGTGAGGATGCCCCATACTCACAATGATGGTGCAGTCAGCAGAGCCACTGTACAGCTTGTTCCTGCAATGACATCAGGACACAAAGCAGGGTCACCGAGGGACAGCGCCATGTGCAGGGTCCCAACTTGTCCCCAGGCACTGGGGGGGACAGGAGCTGCAGCCCCATGGCCTTGCTGGGCCAAGGCTGCACACACCCACCCCAGAGCAGGCCCAGCTCCCATGGGACTGGCCCTTGGAGCACAGAGCCAAGCACCCCGCTGGTGACCAGGGGAGGAAGCCAGGACACAGGGGAGACCAGAGAGACACGCTCTTTGTCCATTTTTCCAGAGCAAAGAGGCAAGATGTGCCTCTCATGTATAAGTTGGCACATGCAGGACAGAGGATGGGAATTGTGAGGGCATGCTCAGGAGCCCCAGGGCTGTCCCCACTCTCCCCAGGGGCAGGTGTCCCTCCCCACTCACCCCTGGATGCAGAGAGCCAGTACAATTCCATCGTGACCCTCCAGAGTCTTTTGGCACTTGTATGTGGTACAGGTATCCCACACCTAACAGGAAACACAAGGCAGCAGCTGGAGCCCCGGCCAGGATGTCAGCACCCAGAGGAGGAAACAGGCAGGCTGTCACCTGGGCACTGCCTGCCGGGCCCCTGGGGCCTGGGAGGCCTGGCTAGGAAAGGGAATGCACTGCAGAGGCTCAGGCTGAAGCTAATGAGACACAGGACAGCAGCAGGAATCAGCTGTTCCAGCTCTGCCTCCCTCAGCCAGGCCAACACAACACACTGAGACAAAGGAGCAGCTCTCAGGCTCCTGCTTTAGCACTTCCCACCCCATCCCAGGGCTCCAATGGCACAGCACACCTTCCTCTGCCACTGCAAAGGCTTTCTCCCTGAGTATACACTGCTCTGTCAAGAGGAACATGGGAATGTGGTGCCCAGAGCAGCCAGGACAGGGGAGAAATCTGCTTTCCTTCCCTAAAGTACAGCAATATCCATTTTCTTCCATGTGGCTCTAGAACCAAGGAAACTAAAGCTAGAAACTAAACCAAAGCTCTGCTCCTGGCAGGGTCATGGCAGCCCATGGGGGTCCCCAGCCTGGCCAGCAGCCACCAGCAGCCACCACGGTGACACTGGGAAGGGCTGTTGAAGCTGCACCGGGGCAGTGCTGTCAGTTTGAGTTACTGAAAACAGGACAAAGAAAAACAAACATGCCATAAAATAGGGAAAGGACACATTGGATTAGGGACAAATGCTTTGTTCTAAGATGACTTTGTATAACAAAGGAACATAAAATCAGAAGCTGAAATAGTCCCGAATACCCTAAACGCCACATAAAGCAAAACCAGCAGCTGCAGGAATGAGATTCTAATCAGGGCTTTGCAAAGATCTCTGTTTGTCTCTCAATTTCACTATCACATAATGTTTCCTTGCAGAGAATTTTGTCCAACTATAATCACAAAGAATCATTTGATTCTTTGGAGGAAACTTTAGGAAGTGACATCCCCCCACCCCACACACGAACTCAGCTTCTGTTCCATGTGCCAATGCAGAAGGTGCATGGAAGAGGGAAGCTCTTACCTTAATGGTTTTGTCTGAGGAGCCACTGAAGAGCAAGTCTCCTATGGAGTACACACACAAACACCACACGGGGCCCTGGTGGCCCACAAAGGTCCCCTTGCACTTGAAGATCTGCTGAGGATCATAGGCTGCAGAAAAGAGAGCCGGGTGAGGGAAGGAGAGCAGTGCTGCTGCTCTGCACACCCGTGCCAGCACCCAGGAGGTGGGCATCCCTGGGCATCCCCCGCACCCAGCCCGAGGGAATGGGCACCACGGGGATACTCACATCCAAGGATGCCCATGTTGAGCCGAGCATTGATGTGGGAGAGCTCATCCTGAAAAACACAACAAGCTGTGTGAGCTGTGGAGCCATCCAGGCCAGCACGCCCTGGGCATGGCTTTGGGACTGTCCCCTCCACTGCTACAACCCCTCCTGTCTTCTTGACTCCCAGAGGGCCCTTCCTCAGCGGCCGACTCATCCTCTGACCAGAGGTCTCTCCTCCACGTCTCTGTGACTGCCACCATCCCTCTGTCACCTCCCTCCAGAGACCACAGGGCTCTGACAGCATCTCAGACCTGCACTAAACTCTTCAGTATTCAGACAGGCCCAGAAACACCTTTCAGAATATACTGTGCTCACTCTGCTGGGATCTGCTCATCTCCCTGCTTTCTGCAGGCAGGGAGGAGGGTACAATGCCCCTGTAAAATGCCCAGGCTTTGGAGCAGAAGGCTCTCCCCAAAGCCTCCCCCCACTGCAGGAGAAGCCTAGTTAGGAGCAGAGCCAGCTAACTCCATCCCAGGGCCCCTCCTCACGTTCAGCATGGAGGCATCCCTGCGGAATTCCATCAGGTCCTCGCTCAGCTTGCTCTGGTTCTCGTCCAGCACATCTGTGAGAGAGGGACAGGCCCACAGTCACTGCAGAGCCACTGATGGCATCCCAGGGAACAGGCAGAGGGCACCCACTGCCACCCAACTCAGAACACACTGCTGCAATCAGCAGGGAGAGCAACCCTGCAATGCACCACCCTAAGAAGTGCCCTGTCCCTACAGCTCTGACCACAGAGCTCGTCTGGTGCAGACTCACCAAACTTCAGTTCCAAGTTCTTCTCCAGCTGGTCGATTTTCTCAGAGAGTTTCCCCAGCATGGAGCGCAGGAAGGCGATCTCCTGGTCCTTCTGGGCCATTGCCACCTGCATCTCATGGAAGCGATCATCTGTCTGCTGCAGGAACTCCTTCAGACCCTCGAACTTGCACGTCTCCAGGTGGGTCTCGTAAGTGTCCTGGTTTCCTATGAACGTGCACCTGAAGAGAAGGCAGATGCTGGCTGGAGCAGGGCTCACGTGGAGTTTCCTTGCTCAGCTGGCTCCTCAGTGGAGCTCCAAGGCCTGTGTGGGTCCCCAGCTACCCTGCTCCTTCTACCAGCAGCAGGGATACTGTGGTTCATGATCCTTCAAAGGGTGGACTTGATGATCTTGGAGGTCCTTTCCAGTTTTAATGACCCTATGATCCTGCTGGACAGGCCAACTGCAGGACAAGAGAGGCCAAGTGGCTCCCATTCTTCCAGCCAGGGTACTGGCCCCAAACTGGACTGTCTGTCTGGATAGTTGCAAGGAAAAGCATATCTTGGGCAGGAGACAATGTGGTGTCAGTTTGCTGTGTTCACCAGGAGCCATAAAAACCAGTGGAAAAAACTGCAGCTGACCTCAGCAGATGCTGACTTGGGCCTGCAGCATGGCACAGAGTCAGGGCTGCTCTGCCAAGACTTGCCTTGCTCTGCCTCTGCCAAGACGTGGCTTAGGATCATGGAATCATAGAATTGTTGAGGTTGGAAAAGGCCTCTAGGACCATCGAGTCCACTCGTTCCCCCAAGGCCACCACTAACCCATGTCCCCAAGTGCCACATCTACATGGCACTAAAATTCCTCAGGGATGGGGACTCCACCACTGCCCTGCGCCAGTGCTGGAAGAACTCTTGGTGAACCCTCTTCCTGCAACAGTAAACCCAAGCAGGGGCTGCCCTGGGGCTCGGGTGACAGGGAACCCTCTGAGGCAGATCAGCACTTCCCTTGCCCTGGGACAAGGACTCGGGAGCAAGACACTGCCACGGTGCTCAAATTACTCTTGTACTCATCCCCCTCTCTTCAGGCTCTGACTCTCCTCCAGCCGTTCTGCCTGAGCATTTACCCTCCTCCTCACTGGGCACTGTGACCTGCCTGTTCCCACCCAGAGGCTCCGGGGCTGCCTCCTGCAATCCCTGAAACCCCGAGCTCAGCCTCAGGCCAACACACAGCACTGGGAAGAGCTGCTCAGAGGCCCTGGGGCCACCCCAAGGCTGCAGCAGCCAAAAAGCAGCTCAGTAATGAGCTCAGTGCATCTTCCCCACCCAAAAGCATCAGCTCCTTACCCGTATTTGGAGTGGGGACACTTGATGTGCTCACACTCTTTCAGGTGAGCCTCCAGGTTCATTTTGAGGAGGGGAGGGCAACTGGGGTTGTTGGGGCAGCGCACGGGCCTGTAATCACAGCTGCTCTCATGATCCCTGCCCACGGAGAGAAGCAAAGGCAGGGAAAGTCAGCAACAAGCAAAACTTAACAGGAACAACACAAATCATTGGGACAGGAGCAAACCAGCCCCGTGAGGCTGTCAGGTGATCCAAAGCCTCCTGCTCTGAGACTGCAATTCCAGCTTTAAATTCTCATTTGGCCAGAAAATTAGGAGTAATAATAGGCCGCATTTTCACAGGGCACATCTACTTCTGCAGCTGCTGGGCTGAGCCTTCAGGCAGCCATCAACAACAGGCAATGGACAGGGAAAACAGGAAATGCATTTAGGATGGGGAGGGAGATAGATTTCAAATTCATAGGATATAACCAAGATAATTCCTCTTACAAAAAGAATCCCAAGTTCTCTACTTAACCACAGCCACAGAGTTTCATCCCAGATATGAGGTGGCTGCTCTCACAGTGCACCCCCTGTCCCTGTGCTGGCGCTCAGGTAAGATGGGAGCAGAAAACAGCGTCCTTCCCCTGACACCAGCCCATCTGCCTCCATCTGAACTGTCCCCTGAAGCCACCCTGCCCATCCCACACCCTGGCACACCCGAACAGAGCAGCGCTGGCAGGAGCTGCACGGCCCCAGAGCCGCAGGGCAGCTCGGGCCAGGCTGGCACAGCCCTTTCCCTGGAGAGGCTGCAGGCTGGAACAAGCACTCACTTCCTGGCACTCAGCTTGATGGTGAAGGGGCAGCCGCGGGGGTCCACCTCGAAGGCGGTGGGCTTGCTGCTGGCTGCGGGCCGGCAGCCGTACTTGCAGTGGATGAACAGCTCCCCGATCTGCTCGGCTACCGCGATGTTGTTCACCACCACCGTCAGCTTGGCGTTGTCCACGGGGCACTTCTCTGCCAGGGAGGGAAGGACGACACGGTCAGAGAGGGCTGGGACATGGCACGAGTGTTTTCAAGAGCTCCTGTGTGGAAATTGTATTTTTCTGCCTTCCCTGGTCAAGTCAGCCAACTCCCAGGTGAGTGGCCATGGAACAAGCCAGGAATATTCACCTGAGGTCTGCAAGCCATCATCTTTGGTTTATCTTGGGGCTTGGAAAAGTTACAGTTTCTGTCAATCCATAATGATTTGAGGGAGCTGCCAATGAAAGAAGCTCACACTGACTCAGACAACCTTGTGCTGGCTGAAGGGTGAGTGTTCACAGGCAGTGAGCACAAACCAGCAGATGCCCCATCCATAACCTGCACCCTCACCCAGGCCTGGGCTCAGCTCCTGCTGCCAGCAACCCCTGAATCCCAGAATCCTTTAGGTTGGAAAAGACCTCCAAGATCATCGAGTCCAAGCCTTGAACTGATCATCACCTCGTCAACTGAGCACTGCCACATCCAGTTGTTTATTGAACATTCCAGGGATGGGGATTCCAATTGCAAAGCCTTTTGCTACAGATATGTGGGTTGGGGTTGATACAGCAGAGCACGGTGAGGGGATTAACATGCAAAGCAGAGGGACCTCTTGCATATGGAACACAAAAATCTTAAGGCAGAAAGAGCTGCTGCTTTGCAGGACTCCCCAGGGAGCCTTCCTCAGGGCCTGCTGTTCTGATAATGCCAATGGCTTGGCTTTGTGCTGAACAACAGCTTGCCAAGAGGGGCACAGGCTCCTGCCAAAAAATGACTTTTTTTTGCAGCCAGAGTCCAACCCAAGCAGGAGCTGGTTAGCCCAGACCAGCAGCCAGGGGCCTCAGCTCTCCCAGGGTTCTGGAAGAGCTGGGTGAGCTAAAGCAGCTCAGTGGGCCTCAGTCAGGGGCCAGAACCCGGACACTGAGGGGATGGGGGAAGAGGGGTTGATGCCAAACGTGGCCCCTGGTTCTTTATCCAGGCAGCCACAGAAAGCTTTCAGTTTGAAATCAGTGGGTCAACTCTGGGCGAGACATGCATTATCCTGGGATTATCCACTGCATATTCCCAGATCTGAGAACATCCTGTGCCCAGGAGCAGGGCCCAGCCCTCTCTGCATTGCCCATTCTCCAGAGTGTACTACCGGCCCCCAGCCCCAACCCCTCACTGCTGCAGTGGCACATTTGACTGACAGCTTGTTTTAAGCCCTTTGGACATTTTTCTGCAGGTTTCTCTTTAGGTGAAAGCAAATAAACCAGAACATAACAGTGTTTTGGCTGCATCACACAAGGACAGTTCTGTACTTACCAGATGTTAAGGCACATCTCCTGCAAAATGTGTGCTGTGGAGACAGAGAGGAACAGCAGCGTCAGCGTAAAACGAGAGCGGGCAAATTATTCCCTGTGGCTAACGATGGGAAAGGTGGGAGATACCAAAGCCTGTGGCTCAGGGGCCCCAGCAGCTGTTCTGCCTGTTTTAGCTCAACACCACAGGGCAAACCCCAACTGCTTGCTCAGGCAGCTCAGGGTGCAGCACAGGTCCTGCTCCTGAGTACTGAACACACAGTTTGGAGCTTTGATGTTCTCCCCGTTCAGGATCAGGCCATGATCGTGGTGCAAGCCAAAGCCAGGGGCATGTTCTGCCACACTCTGATATTCACGGGATCACAGAATCCTGGAATGGTGTGGGTTGGAAGGGATCTTAGAGATCATCAAGTTCCAATTCCCTGCCATGGGCAGGGACACCTTCCACTAGACCAGGGCTCAGAGCTCCATCCAGCCCGGTCTTGAACACATCCGAGTCCTTCCTACCCTCCTTGTCTGCACAGGGTTTCTCTACTTCGCCCTCCACTTTAGCCCATGTCACCCCTCTCATTGCCCTGAGAAGCCCTCAGGGGAAGGGGCAAGGGGAAGCTTGGCCCCTTCCCTGTCCTTGCCCAGTCAGCCCATCACATCCATCCCTCTGGAGCCCTTCTAAGGCAGCAGAAGCTGCCCTCTCCTGCTGTCAGGCAGATGGAACAGCTGGTTTGTAAGCCCATTAAATGCTCTGTAAATTTGAGCACTTTAAATAGCTCCTCTTTCTGTTCTGACAGTTTAACTTGACAAAGTAGCAAACACAATCTAACACACTAATGAATATAAAGGCTGCAGCATTTCACTGGTCCTGATCCTGCCCCGTGGATTCCCTGGAGCCTCCTCAGCCACATTCCCCTGCCACAGAGCCAGCTCTTGGCAGGGCTGTGAGTCCCTCTCTGGAGCTGTTATCTGCTGCCCTGCTCCCATGGCCTTTTCCTGCCCGGCACAGCTGCACCGAGCTCCCTCCAGAGCTGCCAGACCAGGACTGCAGATGAAGCCAGGCTGCTTCCTGCACTGGGGTTTTTTCCACATTAACCAGTAAATCTCAGTGTTTCTGTGCAGAGCTGCTTACTGGAATGGAGCAGCCAAACTGCACCAGCTTCCAGCACTTTTGGGGAATAGCACCCTCACTGCAATAAACAATCCTGAGCTCTGCTGCTGTTGCTACAGCCCCATCCTGGTGATCAGAAGCACGTCAGAAGCATTAGAGCCATCTCAAAGCCATCTTTCTTCACAAGTAGCACAGAAGCAGGAATAATATACAGCTTCTATTAAATCCCAGTAAAATGGAATCCAGAAGAATATTCATAATATCCTGTGCCTTTCATTTGAGGATCTCTAATCCCTTTGCAAACATTAACTAAATGAAGCTTCAAGCCATTCTTGTTTTATAAGCAACACTTCCTTCACAACTGAAGCACAGCCATTCCTGGGGTGCCCAGGAGCTCCTGCGGAGCCCTTCAGGAGGTGTTTTTGACCTCATGGAAGTCACAGCAAGGAGACTGAAGATGGCCAGGACACGGTGGCTGATAGTACAGCTCTCCTGGGAAAAGCCACCCCATTTTAAGCAAGCCCTAGTTTTGCTTGACAGTCCCCAGGGAGAGACAGAGGGGACAATCCAGGCTTGGCTCTGGCTCACACAGGATATTTGGGAGAGCCCTGCCTTACCCCACAGGTTGTGATGACCGGATCCTTAAACACACTGCAGCACAGCTGGCAGCACAGCTTCACGGATGGCTGCTCTGCAAACACCAGGGGCTCCTGCAGGGCACACAAAGGGACAGAGACAGCGGGGATTAGTCCAAATCAGGAGCCTGCAGCTCTGCAGAAGGAATAACACAACCCCTCAGTGGTGAGCCTTGGGGAGCCTGGGGCACACTGAGGATTTCATCATCTCAACATAAAATTCTGTCTGGATGTGCTGAGTTCCAGTAGGGGAAGAATGAACTTGGGAATGGCTGGAGACCCTCAGCTCATCACAAACTGGGGGCCACCAGCATCCGACGGGATCAGGACCTGACAGCAAACTGCACAGACCAACTTCTTTGCCAATGATTTGAGTCAGCAGAACTGCATGAGCTGCACTGGCTGGGACTTTGTCCTTGCTTAGACTGAGAGTAGAATTGTCAAAATTGTACAAAGCCTGAGCTTAAAAGCAATTTTAAAGCAGCCTGCACTCATGTTTTTGAAACATTCTGAAGGAAGGGCTCCTTCATTCCTTAGGAAGTAGAAACAACATTGTTTCTGCTGCAATGGACCCATCTCTCCATTCTGTTTACCAACTAGGACTGCCAGCACAGGGCTCCAAGCACATCCTCCCGGAGCACCACAGCTCTCCAGGGCTCCGAGCACGTCCTCCTGAAGCACCACAGCTCTCCACGCTCACATTTCAAAGCATTTCCAATCAATCTCTGCAGTTCACTCTGTCTTTTCATCCTGTGTTGCTCTCAGAAATGCAAACACAGCCCCCTGGGTTCCTAAATATGAAACACACTCTTATCCCAGAGCAGTGGCAGAATGCTGCCTGACCTTTTATTCATCCAGTTTGGGGTTGGTTACTGGGTCACAAGCTAAGCTCAGTTTAAAAGCATCCTCCCCCAATGTGTCGACAATTCCTTGCACCCTCCTGGGGCTTACAATCAAGTCAGTAGGGTGCCACAGAGCCCTGAATGGGGATGGGGCTCCAAATCCAAGGGGAATTGTATTTCTCTTGCTGCCTGGGGCCAGACCACCAGCCTGAGCCTTGCAACCCGCTCTGCTCTGCTGCAGGGCCAGGGAGTCACACAGGACTTTGCAAAGACTTACAGTTTCTCTGGGAAGCAGAAAAGCCTCACCATTGTCCTCGCTTTCAGGCAGGGAAATGGTACATAAGGAAGCAAAGTCAGTGGTGGAAACAAAGTTAAAAGCAGGAGTCTGAGCCAGGCACCGCACTAAATCTGCCCGTGAGAGCTCTGTGTACTCACGACAGTCCACTAAGTTACTCTTTTGACACTGAGCTTCCTAATCCTGCTCCTTCAGACAATCCCAAATACCTACTGGCTCCTCCTCTTCCTCATGGAGTGAGAACGTGGAGCGCAAGGACATGTTGGACTCGGAGTGCAAGGAGCGGACGGAGATAGCGGAGTCGGAGCGGCGCGGGGTGCTGATCGGAGGCTGCGGACACAGAGCAGCTCTGGTCAGTGCAAATAATTCCCAAACTCTAGGCAAAGCCTCCAAGTTCAGTTTTCCCCCTCCACAACACTCAGCTGCTCTATTCCCAGCTGCATTGAGTGGCCCTGCTGCTGTGTGCCCTTCCCTGCACCGTGCCCAAAGACAGGAATTAACTCCCTAAGCCAGGCTGACATCGAAATTCCAAGCACATCACTTTCTCCAAAGTGCATTCCCTGCACACTTACCGTGCACACCCGCAAAGCAACGGTCTGGAAGAATTAATCCTTCATGGAAAGCTCCGTAAATCTCCCCCAGAGACTGCTCCAGCTCCTGCAATGTCTCTAATCTCTGCAGCAGCACTTGTTGTTGCACTCACTATCTAACTTCTGCCAAATTTCTTTGCGTAAGTGTGGAGACTTCCTTCTATTGAATTCTCTGTGAGCCCGGCTCTGCCGCTTCCTGCTCGGGAGGGGAGAGTGGAGTGGACACCATGTGCACCAATCCAGAGAAATCCCTCTAGCTACGGCGGCCTTGGGGTTGGCTTTGAGGGAATGCTGCTGCTGGAATATTAACCAGCAGCACATCTCCGAGGGCGGAATATCAACCATCAGCACGTAGCCAAGGTGCCATTTGCTGCCAAAGCGCCACTGGAGATGCAGACCGTGGGGTGACTGGATTTGGGGATTCAGTGCAACTGGAAATGCAGCCACTGGGGGGTTACTCTGGAAGAGATGCTGCTGGTGGACTGGGAAAGGTGCAGAGAGGAGGAGTAAAGGTCTTCAATGAGCAGAAGGGATGCTTTGACAAAAAAATGGGGGAATGAAGCCAGAAGCTTCAAACACTTCAGACAAGGGATGATGGATGGGCATTCTGCACGTGTCACTCCTCTCCAAGGGTTGGCTGTAGCCTACATCAGTCTCTAGCTCTGAGGAGTGTTGGCTGGAAGGAGCTCTGGAGATCCCTGGCTGCCCACTGGAAAAGGGAGTCTTCCTGGCCCTGGCCCAGGCCAGGCCTGGCACTGCCCAGCAGGAACAGGGAAAGCTGCACGGACCAGACTCTGCTGAGCTCCTGTCCTGCACCTTGTGAGCTAAATGCTTTTCCTTGTGTTCCATCTGAGCCTCGTGAGCTGCATTCTGTGTGCCTGCCCTGGGTGAAAGTGGGTGACATCAGACCCAAGGACAAAGGTAATGCAGGAGGGCAGTGGGGCCGGCAGGAAATTCAGCAATGAAAGCAGCAAGATGAGGTTCAGAGGCTGCTGCCTTCCCCGGAGACAAAGTGAGCTGCAGGCCGAGTGCAGCCTGGCTGGGCTGCAGAAGAGGAGCACACCAGGATCCTGCTGGTTTCTCACATTGCTCTGCTGCTTCATTTTTATGATCCTGGGCTCTGAGGAACTCAGAAATGCTGCATCTGCTTAGAAGCCAAAGCATAAATGTCTTTCTCTTAAAGACAGCATATTTCTTGACTAAATAGGTAAACCTTCAGGAGGAATGGTTATAATGAGGTACTCAATTTTATGTGTATCCATTAATTTTATTATTTTCCTCCACTAGTAGCAGAAATTATTAGAATAACAAGAATGACTGTGCATAGTTCCCCCTCTGGAGGTGGTAGGAGGGTGAGGGCAGCAAAGGCAGGCTCTGCAGGGAGGCAGGTTTGTCACCAGCAACATCCAGTGAGGATCCCCAAAGAGGGGGGACTGCAGCATTCCAGCATTTCCAGGAGGCAGGGATGTGAGACACAGACACAGAAGGTTTGTGTAAGACTGTGGGCTCAGCTCCCTGTGTCCTGGTTTGGGTAACGCTGGTGTTAACTGCACAGGGGAGAAGGGGATGTGCTGAGAAGGATCCCTCACTCCTCCTGGAGTGGGGACAGCACAGAATGGCAGAGGGTATGCTGGCAGTTCCAGATCCTCTGGGTATCTGCAGCCTTGGTTTTGCTAAGCAAACAAGGTCAAAACTCAAGAGACCTTATTTCTGCACTAAACATCGGGCACACCTTCAAAGAGCCCAAGGATGGAGCACTCAAACATCTGAGGGAAGATGGAGAGTTTTTTGCTGGTAATTCAATCCAGCCCCTGGCTCACAGGTGAAACTCCTGAGACAGACTAAACAACAGACTTTGGACAGCCAGGCAGCCTCCATCCATATTATCCAACTGCTCCAATATTCAGCTGCAGTCTTTAGCTGGAGTTCCCATCACCTCAGCTACAGGAGCAGCCTCCAGGTGAAGGTTCCAGCTCCATGTAGGCACAGCAAGGTGGGAACCTGTGGCACCGTGTCCAGTAATCCCTGCCTTGCACACAGAACACACTGCTCTGCTTTTGTTTCATTAACAGCAGCTTTAAAAGGAAAGGAAAATGGGTGGTGGAGGTCACAGGAGGGCTCTGACTTGTCTCCAACTGTCTCTCTGATGGCTGAGAAGCCCTTGGCAGCTTCTGGAGGAGGGAAAACTCAGTGATGAGGAAGGGAAATCCCAGATCATTTCTTGACAAAGCAAATGAAGCTTCCTAAGAGGGTTAGTGAGTCTGTCTGGAGCAGCAGGCAGAGCAACACTGGGGCGGTTCTGGTTTGTCAGCACCTCACACTGCTTCCTGAACCACTCATTAATCCTCTCACTGTTTTTGCTAAAGAATATTTAACACTCCAGGGAAAGTGGGCTGAGACTGTCCAAGAGGATTGAAGCTGGCTCCCAGCAGAGATCTCCCCCATTCTTGGCTGCATGCCCCAGTTCATGCCAGTGGGGTTTTCAAAGGAGTCAGGGAGTTTCTTCATCAGATCTGGCTGAATGAAATATCCACAGCATCCCCTCCTCTGGAAAAATCCTCCCCTCTGCCCTGTGAGAACTGCCCAACTCGTGAAAAGGGCACTGTGAGCCCAGCACTCAGCCCACAGGTCCGTGCTGACAGCCAGGGGTGGCCTGAACACTGGCCCAGCTTGTGGGGTCAGTGGTGGGCTGGAGAGCTGCATTTGCCAAGGACACCAGGCAAATTTTCAAAGGACTTGTTAGAAAAAAGACCAACAACAAACAAAACCCCCACGGGCTCACATAAAACACAGCAAGATCTCTGAGCAACAGAAGGAACTTTATAGGATGCTGACAATAAAATTCTTTGCAATCTGGTGTCAAATTTATTTTAAGAAGTGCTGCAGCTCCATACTGTTGCTGACCCCAGTTTCTGCCAGTGCCTAATTCCAGCAGCAGTGATCCATTTATGCCTGGCTTGGAAATTGGGTCTCGTAACCTGACTAAGTCTACCAGTACTCAATTTGTTTGAAGTACTGCTACTAACATGCTTAGATCTCAACAGAGCTTGTGGTTGTGAGATGTGGCTGGAGCACCACGGACAGGAGAAGGTCCAGCCTCGGAGCTGTCTATCCTTTCCCCAAGGTTTGCTTTGCTGTTGCTGGTCTTGATTTAATTAATTTAACTAATTTAATTTCTCTCCAAGCAGAAGAGAGATCCCCGGATCCTGCTGAATCACTAAATTCCCCAAAATGAACTTGCTCAGAAGTGAGTGAGAAAACTGGATACAAAATTGGGAACTGCTTTTCCACCAAGATATTGGGAGCCACGGGAATGGTTTGTGTGGGAAGCCCAGCACAGCCCATCCAACATCCCACTCTGCAGGTTCCAAACCCGCTCCCTGCGGTCAGAGGCCCCATCTGGAGGTGGGAATAGGAACGGATTCTATGGCCATAACTGCAGAGCCAGCTGGGATCCATCCAACAAGGAGAGTGCCTGGCCCCAGTCACAGCCCAGACATCCCCTGCAGGGCCTGTTTCCTCCCAAGCTCCCTGCTCTCCCAGGAGCCAGGTACACCCTCACAAGGAGCCTGTGGGATTTGTAGTTCCCAGGCTTTGGACCCACATAACAATTTCAAGCAGTGTGAAAAGCAGCACCAGCAGCTCCAGCCTAAAGCCCCAGGTCAGAACGAGCTGATTCCCCCTGGCACCAGCCGTGGGAGCAGCCAGGAATGCTGAGGCTGGTCCTGCCTCTGGGCACATGTAACACAGAGAATGATGAGGGAGGCAGAGGAGTCCAGAGGAGCTCCAGATACCTCTCATTTCACTTCTAATCAGCTAAGCCAGTCAGGAGGGTCCTGGCAACACCTACCATGCCATCATCCTCATCCCGTGGGGAGTAGGTCAGGGTGCTGGAGGAGGACGGGGTCCGACGGTGCTGCTTGAAAGTATTGGTCCCGTCAGCTTTTAGTGGAGATAAAAAAGAAAAACAAGCATTTAGGCTCCTCAGAAACATTTCCAAGCTATGGGCCAGCCTCTGTAGCTGTAAGTGTTCCTTAGAAAAAGAAAAGACTGGGGATTCTCCAATGCTGGTTCATGACTGGACATATCAGCACAGGTAGAACAACCCTGATCTCTGAGAGCTTGCCCAGAGAAGAGCTCAGATAATATTCTGTCAGGTCCACAGGTTAAAAATACTACTAAAATGAAACTTTATACTCCCACGTATCTCAGTCACCAATAAAAATTGCCTGGATGCAGGGAGGTCTGGATACCCTTGAGGCACAGGGGAGGCATGCTAAATTAAATATGAGATATTTGTATAGAGATCATGTTACTGACTCATATAAAAGTCTGAATGTAAATATTTGGGAGTCCAAAATCATCCAGAGTCCAGGACAAACGTAATCCAAACATTTTTCTCGGGCAGATGTTAATTTCCTTATCTAAATCAGTGTCAAGTGTTTTTGTCTCTATTAAAGGATGGGTATTTGTATTCCAAAATGAAACCAGGCCTCTTCCTACATTCACCCCACGTGCCAGGGCTCAGGCTACCCTCACCTGCTGAGCTTTGAGGAACAAGGCACAGGAATTCTAAATGAGCAGGGACATTTGCATCCCCTCCTGTCAGAGCTAAAAATGGCCACGGGGTTTTACCAAAGCTCCAGAGTGACTCACAGTCAGGCACGGAGTGAAGATGGAAATTTTCAGCACTGGTGATGACTGTCACAGGGATCAATAAGATTTGGTGCTGAGCTCAGTATCAAACCCTGATATACTGAAAACTACTCTGTTTTCATCAAGGGCTTCCCAGTGGTACTGCTCAGTCAGCCTGAGGGAAGAAAATTCCTGTGCCTGCTCATTTCCATCATGTCAGGACACTTGGGCTGCATAACACCAAACCCAGCCCCTCAGCACCTGGTTAATGTCCAGAGGGATTCTCCCAACAGCTTTATGATCTGTAAAACAACAACAACAACCACCCTGGGATCACACACAGTGCTCTGGGGAGATACTGTACACGTGAAATACTCACGCTTTGTGATGGTGGTCACAGTAGAGAAGGCTGGTCCAAAAGTTGTTTCCATTCTTGTCTGAAATATTGAAAAAATGAATGTCAGGGCATTTAAAGCCTTCAGACTTTGCCTGAGCTGGTGAAATACTGCATACACATTCTCAAATTTTACCCGTGAATAGTGAGATTTTAAGTGGCAAGAAAATGCCGTATTTCAAAAGAAAGGATGAGAACACAGGAAGCAGCCCTGTCCCCTCTCTGTGCCACCAGCAGTGGCCTTACCCCGTTAGTGTTTTCAGAAGTAGTGATGTTTGTTGTGCCACTGGAGAAACGATTGTAGCGAGCGTTCTTGTTTGAGCTCATAATCTAGGCCAGCATCTGTTAGTCATGGGAAGCTTTCTCTGTGGAAGAAGAAGGACACAAAGGGAGTCAGGTTTGTTGTGTGTATTTTCCTGGGCTCGGAGAACACTCTCCTGCAGCATTAAGCCCAAGTGTTTACCCAAACTCACATAAACCTGGATTTTCAGGAGCAAGAGATGAGGACAAAATCAGATTCCTTTGAATCGTTCCTGGATGAGTGTTGAGCATTTTTTAAATATATGATTATCTTTTAATAAGATCCTCATTTCTCTCCCTCCACCGTTTCATTAGGCTCAAGCTTGCAAAGTCAAGAATTCCACAACAATAATCTGCAGAAACACACTGGAGTTTGCTTTCTTTAACCTCTGCCGAAACCCGATGCTGCTTCAGGGCACAATTATGCTGCTGTCCCAGCAAATCTGACAAGATGCTCTCAGTCTCCTTTAGAGCCAGGACACCCTCAGGAAGGAGCTGCAGCTCCTCTGCCATCACACAGAGATGCTCCTGGCTCAGGCAGGCAGGAGTTTCCCTCAGAAACAATGCTCAGCCAGACACCGGGGAGGTGAAGTGTCTCAGGTGTTTCTAGCAGTTGGTTTTCTCTTATCTGGGAGTGACAAGTCCTAAATCTCCAAGCTCTTTATAAAAACTGTGATTTCTCCATTTTACAGGAACCGAAACTGAGGCTCAGAGAAAAGACAGGGCCCCACCATGCAGCTGTGACCTGGGATTCATCCAGGGATTCCCACCTCCCTGGAGGGCCCTGGCACACAGGGCTGGGCACATCCTGCACACGCATTTTAAACACTGCAAAGGTGACACTTGAGCTGCCTTTGGCCAAGGCTCTGCTCAGGGCCTGACACAGCACTTCCTGGTGCTCCCTGCAGCTCTGGATCCAACAGCTGTCAGGCAGCCAGGAACAGCAGCAGCAGAATCCTGAGCAGGGAATTGCTGCTCAGGTCTAAACTCTCAGAAACAACTAGGGACAAAAATCATAAAAAAACAAAATTCCAAAGAAAAACCAACCAACCAGAAACCCTGAAACCAAACCCAAAACCATCTGAAAACCGGGGATCTGGATAATGTTTTCCACACACGTGACAGCACTGTCCTGGCTGCTTGCAAATGCCAGATCCCTGAGGAGACGCTGAGCACAGAGTCTGGAGTTGTCTCAAAAGCAGCAGGACTGAGGCAGAGTTGTGCTGCTGCATCAGGGAGACCTGCGGAGTTTAAAGCCGGGCTCCAGCAAACCAGAAGTTTGACTTGGGCCATGGGATCCTTTTATTCCTGTCTGTGTTCCTGAGGGCGCAGAGAACAGAGGGAACCGGGAGGGTGAGAGGTAGAAGAGGGCAGACAAAGGGTTTGGGCCACTGGCCGTGGCCCCGTGAGATCTGAACCCCACTCACTCAGCCTCTCTCCCTCTGGCAGCCTTGGATGAGCCACTGGAGCTCTCGGCTTCCTCCCGGCAAAAATTCCCCCCTTCTGCACAAGCCTGAAGATTCCCTTCCTCAACTACAAAGCCTGAAGATGAGAGGTCTCCAGCTGGGGTCTCCAGATGATGCAGTGCTCATAAATTAAGCAAAGCAAGTACTTCCATGAGTGATGGCACAAACTGCCACATTTCCTGGGATTTCCCATCTCAAGGTTGCATTATCTCATGTCCAATAACATGTGTATCCCTAAAATTCCCCCCTCCGCAGGTTCCCTACATCTAGCAGTACAGCTGGGCTCACCACTCTCCTCTGGAAAAGGGATTCAGCACTCTCCTCCTCCCATTATTGGGGGAAATAGAGAAATATTCCACTTTCCAGGGATATGAATCCATGATGTCTTTTTCAGGGAACCTCAGCAACACCTACCCACACACCCTTTATCCTGCACCACTCAAAGGCAGGAGCAGGGATATGCTCCCACTTCATCAGCCATGTCAGTTAAGGTTAAGGGAACCTTGCATATTAAATATTCCTCTTGTGGTTTAGAACAGTCATTCTTAGATGAAAAGAGAGGAAGCCCATCCTGATGGAGGATCATGGGCTGACTGGAGACTCAGGCAGAAGCTTCGTTCCCTCTCATTTTCAGGGTATGTATCACCTTCAGATGTAACAGATGGAGACTCAAGCAATGGGATACACTCAGAGACAGGGAAAACAAAAATGGGGATAACTGACAGCATGAGGAGTTCTGTGATACCATTAAAGGTTGGATCAGACGTGCCACAAGCAGTGACTGCAGCCACTTGAGCCACTGACCCTTCCATCCCTGCCTGGGAACCTCCAACAAACCCAAAGTGAGGGAGGGAATGTGGAATACAGGGTTTTTCCACTCACTGTTTATAAGCATGACCTGTGCCTGCAGCTTGGCTGAGCAAGGTACCTGCAGCAGCAGCAGGGAGCCTGCTCGTGTCTGCTCCGAGCAGAGACCAGAGGAATGTGAGCAATGGAAAAAATGTTGAGCAGAATATCAGCCAGGCTGCACAACACCAGCTGCCACAGCAGTATCTGTTTTCAGCCCAAACCTCTGCACCCACCATAGGCAGGAGCATTTCAGCAGCGCAGATGCCTCTCCAGAGCATTGTCTGACAAGCTCCATACACCTTCCTTTCCATCTGAGAAATCCTCCATCTGAGGATATTGGTTTTTCCAACCGATATCAAAGAATTTAAAAGGAGGGAGAAAGGAGCTGACGTTGTCAACACTAATACCAGCTTTCTACAGCACTTGCAAAAATCTCTGCCAGATCTCTGCACCTTTGCTTGGCATCTGAACCCTGCCAACTACATTGTCCTGTGCTCCCAGGCCTGGAGGATGAGTGTCCCTCTTGGGTGGCTGGTGTTGGGAACCCAGCCTGTGATCCAGATTCTCCTTGCCTGGGCTTAACTTTTTTTTATTTTTTAACATGCAACATCAGTGGTTTTTACAGTAAACAAAGAGGGGGGGAAAATCTCCCCTGGAAAAAGGAAGCTGTATTACCCAATGTTCAGTAAATCCCACAGCTGATCATAACCAAATGTGAGGAGAGGCAGGGATAGGTTTCAGCATTTGCACATCACAGGGATCAACTGAGGCTTTTGAGACTCAGTGAGAAGAAAAGCCTTAAAATCCTACTGTAGTAATCCAGGCAAGGAAAAACCCAACCACCAGTAGCTGCAGAGGCAGCTGCAGGGGGAAGCAGTGCTCTTTCTCCCCACTGCTGAGGGGAGATCCAACAGGATCATCCCGTGACAGTACCTCAAAGCTGGGAGGAGAATCAGGACCAGTGGCCTGGCCAATTCCAGAGTCCTGGGGCCTGGTGGGACTGGCACAGAACCTCAAGGGTCTGCCCTCCCTCCCCTCAGCCCCAGAGCACACACACACACTTGGCTATTCCCAATACTCCACTGAAGATCCTGACTACCAACCTCAAAGCCCAGACTTTGATGGGGAACACGGCACAAAGGGAAGGAATGGAGTATCCCATCCTTCACAAACATCCCGATCAGGAGCCAGTTCCCAGTGCAGGAACCACACCTTGGCACTGCTGGGGTTTGTGCTCCAGCTGTGCTCCGGGAGAGCCACGGGCACGGCCCTGGATCCTGCAGGGAGATGTGACACGGCAGGGAGTGGCTGGCAGCCACAGTGTCCCACATGGCACAGAGTCACCTTCCCAAGATGCCAGCAACAGTCTCCCCCTGACACAATCACCAGTCCTTGGGGCTCAATGACCTGTCCTACACCTGCTGGGTCTTCCTTTCCCCCCTCTCTGCCCACTGAAGCTCTCTCCAAGGTTCTTCAACCCCAAGGAAACTGCTGGGCTGGCAAATTGTCCCACAGCAGGAGTGCTTGCCAGTGGGAAAGGCAGGCATGGGTTATCCTGCCCCGGCTGGAACAGCCTCTGGCTGACGTGAACTTCCTTATCTCACAGCTTGGGTATTTATGGCATAAGACACAAGCTTCTGCTCCTCTTACAACACTGCACGCAGAACAAGAAGGGTTACACAACCTTGGGAGTATTGGCACATCCCCAGGGAAACACTCCAATGAAAGCTCCAACAGCTCCGTGGGACGAGGACAAAGCACACAGGTGCCAAGGGCACAGGGTGTTTGTGGGCTAATTAACTTTTCTGTGACCATCAGCACCCCAGGTGCACCCTGTCAAGGTGACGAGGACTATCAGCATCCTGTCTGACCTGTAGAGCACAGGTTGTAAGAATGCAGAGCTACGGCAGATCCCTGAGATAGACACCTCTCATCGGACACTGGACAGGAGGCAGACAGTGGAGCCCAGTGGTCACTGCTCAGCTCAGGGAGCACTAGGCCAGGGTTCCCAAGCACCACTGCTGAGTCGGCTTGTTCCAGCTCCCAGGGGAAGATGGTGAATAAAAGCCAGCAGTGAAATCACCACGTCTGCAGGTGACACTCGGCTCTTCCGAGCAGTCAATACCACGTTGGTGGCGAAGAACTTACGAAAAACCCACAAAACTAAGGAGACAAAGAGGTTGTAGATGAGCTAAAATCTAAAAGACCTGACCCAGCAGGACATTTCTTATACTCTTTAGATGTCAGTCAGTGTAGGAAGGACATAAAACACGAACAGAAGTTCAGGCTTACTGACAGGACACGGCACCTCCACCTGATGAATCTGTGGAAGAGTCTTTTAACTGTTCCTAAGTTTTTCTTGTAAGTCATACCAGCTTTTCTGAGTGTCTTACAGTGAGACCATAATTGTACTGAGCCGTCATTAATAAAACTAAAAGGGATATTTTTAATTGCTGCTACTTTTACCAGCGCTTCCACTGACTGCAGGGCTGTGAGAGCACATTCAACAGCTGTTTGAACACTGCCATGCCTTTGAACAAAGTGAGTTCAGAAAGGAAAAGCATTTCATATGGTGCTTTTCCTAAAGGATAATGAAGCCTTGGGATAGAAGAATATTTGCAATACTTCATGTTAAAACCTGAAGCTGTAACTTTCAAATGCTCCCAATAGCTGGATCAAAAGTGATTGCTCTGGTGAAACGAAGCACCTCAATTTTCCCAGAAAAATAAAATTAAATTAGAAGTTAGAACAGAGGCCAATATTCAGTGCTGTTCCATGACACAAAAGTTACATTTGAAGCTTTATTTCCATTTCAGGTAACCTGGAAGGATCCACCTACAACACCATTTTTGTTATGAAGCCCAGGGCTCAACAGTTCTGACCCTGCAACCAAAATTGTCCTGTGTGGGCTCAGCACCCCCTCAGTCACTGCTGGGCAGGAACAGGCACATTCACAGCTCTGCCACACAAGGACCTTAATCAAAAGGTGCTTTAAAAGTTGGCCCTGCCACTGCAGAGCTGCGTGCTGTGCCTTTCACAGCTTGTGCTCTTCCACATCCTCCCTCAAAGAACAGGCCCCTTCCGAGACCATCACATTGTTAAACTGTGGATTTGGTGAAATAAGAATAAAACCCCAACCAACCCCCAAAACCAATAACATCCTCCCTGTCCAAGGCAAAAATCTCACTCCTGCTGCAGCTCCTCAGGAGGGAATGGCCAACTCTGTGCAAAGCAGATCTTGATGAAATATCTTCAGAAGCTGAGAACAGTCACCCACACCACTCACACCACAACTGGTGCTCACTCAGACTTGTCTGACAGAGAGAACAAGTGGCTGCCAAGACCCCACAGGGTCCTGTGGGCTGGCTCAGCTCTGCTGTTGGTCTCCCTGCTGCAAATCTCCCCCGGCAGACAGAGGGGCTTGCAACTCGACTGAAAACCCTTGGAAAACATGGCAGGTCAGCAGCAAAGCCTGGGGGATGGGGAAATTTGGCCTCTGTTCTCCCAAGGAAGCCAGAGGAACATTTGTCTCACCTGGATTCTGCTTTCCTGGAGTCCTGCTAGACCCAAAGCAATCAAAGTTCCTCTCTTCTTTATTCCTTAATTCATGTACCATGGCTGAAGCCTTTTCCAACTGCTTTGCCTTCTGGTTGGCTGCACTGCATCTTCTGGAAAGCTGTAACCACCCCATCACACTATGGGATTCTTCCAGATTAAAGTCATAAGAAACCTGAGCCCATAACCATGACTCAAAAAGCACAAAGTATCACTTCCACCCCCTGTTCCCCCCAACATCCTCCAAAGCTTTGACACTTCATCACACACACTCTTCTCTGCCCTCTGGATGCAACTTGAACACTTCAAAGATCCAGCTGAAATGCATCATCTCCTTCAGAAAAAAAAATCCAGCAAATTCCAGTCACCTGCTCTTTTTTTTGTACAGTTTCCTTGGACTTTGCCACTGAGAACAAGCAGGAGGCACCAACATTCATGGATCAAACTAGTGATCCTGGGAGAAATAGGCACCAAATCCTTGATTCTAAAAGAAATCAGTGGATGTGGACACTTCCACCATTGCAAATCTACTGACAGCTTTCAGACAGAAGCACCACTCAGTGTCCCACAGCCCCCAAACACCACGGATTAAACTCTCTCCCCCAGGGTGACTCAGAATTCCAGGGGAGGCAGCAGGACACTGCCTCTCCTCACAAACTTGGCTTCTGTGCTCACAACTCTGCCTAAGGAATATCGAGTATTTCCCACTTCTGAAACATCAGGAACAACCTCAGAACACACTTGCTGGGTTGCTGCAATCAAGCATTCCATGTCCTTGCAAAGGTCACTCTGAAGGATCATAAAATCAGCGTGACAGAGCTCCAGCTGTTGGACACGCCACAGGTACCCACTTCCAAACTGGTGCTGGATTCCAGGTACCTCCTCCTCTCTGCTGAGGGATGAAAACAGTTCCTCCCTCACTGCTGAAGCGGAGCAGCTTCCCCGGGAATGCTGCCGACAGCCTGACACCCGGCACCCGGAGCAAACGCTTCTCCTTGGAGGAAACTCACCCTTGGCCATCCTGGAGCGGCGGAGCCCGGCAAGATGCCACCACCATGCCCAATTCCTGAGTTGTGGACAGGCTTTTCCTCGGCCAAAGTGCCTCTTCCGCTATGTGTGTGCGTGTGTGGATCGCTCCCCAGTGATGTAAACACAAAGGCATGCGGAGCAGTGGGCGATATGTAAATCCAGCTGGAAAATCCCACAGCTCAGCCAATCTCCACGCTGCCTCTCGGCTTTGCCCTGGCTGCTCCGGGTTCAGTTTAGTGCAGGAAAAACAACCCTCTCTTAGCATACATGGATTTATTCCCCTGATTGGAGAAAGCTCCAGAGAAAGAAAAGTCCTTCGCTTGCTTTAAGGGGAGTTTGAGTTTCTCACCGTCTTTACAGTTCCCAAACTATTCAGGATTCTGAATAACAAACAGTGACACGGTCTTTGCCTGGAGAGACAATCCAGGGAAATCCAGTTAACTAAGAATAGCCACAAAAAGGTAGAGCTGGGGAGCAGGACTCGCCTGAAATACAGACACTGATGGTGGGGGACTTCTACTGCCAGGACACCCCCTCCCACAGCTGAGGCTCTCCCAGGAGCAGACACTGCCCCACTCCAGCCCCCAGGACACCTCCTTCAAAGCAGGAAGGTGACTCTGAAGCTCCAAGCTCGGGCTGTGCTAAAGGCAGAGCAGGAGCAGCCTGAATGGGTAATTTGGGGTGCTTCTGCCCTAGGCTCCTGGGGGACTTGCTGAGCTCAAAGAAGGGTGACACGTACCCCTTTGAGCAACCAGCTGCCTCCTTCCTTGTCCCAGCTGTCACTACAGCCCCTGATCCAACCCACGGGTACAGGGATGTGCTGGTGTGTGCCTCACCGTGCCCACAGCAAAGGGGCACAGGCAGGGAAGGGACAGCAAAGGGAATAAAAACCGGGAGGGAAGAATTCCAACAGACTGAACACGGCCACGTAATCCGAGTACTGGAATCCAGGAAGGATTTTCTCTCCAATGCCCTCCTCCTGGCACACCTGGGCTTGGCTGAGATTACCCGTGAGAAAGGTACAGTCACGCTCCAGGAAATCCCACACTCAGGGCCAGCAGGGCTTGGAAGGTCCCCAGGAACAGGTGAATGCTCAGCCCTCGAGGTGACCGATGGCTGAACCCCACTGAGGCTGCAAAGTGCTCAGCACTGCCCAGGAGCACCCCCAGGTGCAGCGCAGAGCTGGCACCAGCACACGGTGCTCTGCAACTTTCTAAAGCCTGCAGGGCTCCCTGCGCCTCTGGCAGCACCTTGGGACTGTGGGGCCTGGGAAGGGAAGGGCTGACTTCAGCCAGGGGACACAAACTTCCACGGGATGTTCACCCGTGGCTTTGGGCCATCAGAGGCTGCGCTGCCACGGGAATGGGCCGGTGAGGGCCCACCCTGGGATCCCCTGGATCAGGGAACCAAACCACCTGAAAACTATGGATTGGGTTTTTTCCTTCCTTGAGTCCAATCAATATGAAAATCCCTGTTTGAGTGTTAGCAGTGAAGGCACCAGCATCCCCTGACTGGAAACACCACTTTGGCTCAGGTTTCCCACTTCCACCGGGTAAAACGTTCCCTCCCTCAGGGCAGCACAAGCTCCCAGCACTGGAGCTTTCTGCATGGATTCACTCTGTCCCTTCCCTGCTCGAGACAGGGGACCCCAGGACCTGGAGGGAATCCAGCAGACTGCAGACACTCCCTGCTCCTGCAGCTTTCTGCATGATTTTAGGCATTTCCGTTGCCAGGGGAGGTGCAGGTTGGACAGCAGGAGGAATTTCTTCATGGAAGAGGTTGTCAGGCATTGGAAGGGGCTGCCCAGGGAGGTTTGGAGTCCCCATCCCTGGAGATGCCCAAGGAACACCTGGATATGGCACTCAGTGCTCTGGGATGGGATTGGGCACAGGGTGGACTCAATGGCCTTGGAGATCTTTTCCAACCTAAATTTTGGGATTCTGTGATCTCACACCACTTTCACTCACCAAGGGCTTTCTGGAACCACCCTTCACCCCCAGACCTTCTCCTGCAAGCCCCAAAATCCTCGTTGTGGCTGGAAGCTGAAACCACTGACAGACAAATACTCGAGGCCAAAATGCAGCAGCTGTTTAAGAGGAACCCGACTGCTTATTACAGGCTGAAAACACATCGCTGGGGGGAAAATGCACAGGGAGGCAAAATTAGAGTGCTGGGACTGAAACAAAGGCAAGGCAACGTTGCCAAAGTGGAAAAAACAACTGCTAGGTCACGGTTCTTAACACAGCTACACCCGGGCAGGGACAACAGCCTGGACCTGGCGCGTTATGGACACGCCAAGCCCAGCTCTTGTAACACTCACCAGCCCCCGACAGCACAGAGCCGTTGTCTCAGACCCCAAAAGAGCTCAAAAGGAAGCTGAACCCAAGGGAAATCCTCCCTGCTGCCCTTCCCAGCACACCAGCTCAGGGATCCGGCAGGAGCAAAGCGTTTGACAGCGTCTGTCAGCGGGACAGCGGCTGCAGCGGGAGGGGACAGAGCCCAAGAGCTCGTTTGAAATGAGTAGAGGATTCACAATCCACTGCCTGATCCAGACCTGCAAATGCTCTGGGACAGCTACGGAGACCTACACCCAAATATCCCACATTTTGTATATTGTGAAGCCGAAGTCCAGGGAAATGAGGTTACTGGGAGGGCAGGAGAGAACCAGCAGCAACACGTGCTGCGGTCGGACAAGGAGTGGAGCAGAAAACGACAAAACTGAGCAGAAAAATCCAAAAGCTAAGCAGAGCCTGCGATGAGACCCAGCGAACACGCCGGGAGGGCAGCGGGGGCGGTGAGCGAGACCCGGGCGGGATTCACCGGGCACGGAACAGCGCAGATGATGCTCGAGCTCCTGTGAGCGCCCCAAGAGCCCCGCTGGCAGCCCCAGACACAGCGGGCGGGGGGCACGGGGCAGCCCCGGGAGCCTCCGCCAGCACTTCCCCGGCCCGCG
This sequence comes from Falcunculus frontatus, assembly GCA_013398115.1. NCBI lineage: Eukaryota > Metazoa > Chordata > Aves > Passeriformes > Falcunculus > Falcunculus frontatus. The sequence continues at coordinate 242,322 of VZRV01005587.1, read as the reverse complement.
GCCCAGCGCACCCGGCCCGGCCCGGCCCGGCCCCTCCCCTGACGGAACCGTCCGGCGCGGCCCGCCCGGTTCCCCCCGGCCCGCCCGTACCTCCCAGCGGCGGCGGCGGCCGCAGCGCCGGTGCCCGGTCCCGGCACATCGCGCCCGGGCCTGCTCCCCGCTGCCGCCCGGCCCGGAAGAGCCGCGCCCGGCGCTCCTCGGGACTTGTAGTCCCGTGCGCCGCTTCCCGACCGCGCCACCGCCCCGCTCGGACTACAACTCCCGACACGCCCCGCAAAAAGTCACTCCATGCTACAACCACTGTTGCTACTGGTTCGGCCCGGCCTCCTGCAGTGACCAATCAGGCTGCGGTATCCGCCGCCTCGGGCCACGCTGCGCTGCGCGTCGCCATTGGCAGGGAGGAGAGTGGCGGCCAATCAACGCTGGGAAGGGCGGGGCGGCGGTCACGCCAACCTCTGGCGATTGGCTGTGTTCTCAGCAGCCCGACCAATAGCGGCGTCGCAGAGGCCATAAAAGCTGTAACGTGGCCCCTGTGCGCTCTTTCCAGCCACAGGTGTGGGACGGGACAGGGCGAGCGGGAGGGGCTGGTAACGGGGATATTACCGAGGGCGGGCCGGTGATGATCCACATTTACCTTTCTGACACCTCGTCTGAGGGCGGCGGGCGGCCGCAGCCCCTGCTGAGCAGCCACGGCTGAGGTCCGCGGTAGCCGCGGCCCAGCTGGGCCGGCGGTCGGACTCCTCCCCCTCACGCGCTGCCTTCTTCCCTCAGGGCTCGGCGGGAACCGGCGGTGGCGGCGTCTTGGAGCCTCCGTGCCCGATCCGCGGCAGTCCCCGGCGTTCTGGGCCAATAAAACGCGGTGTCGCTTGTTCTGGTGTTTGCGGTAAGTGGGGCTGAGCCCCGCGGGGAAACGCTGCTGCGCTACAAGGAGGCGGCTCTTAAAGCACAAAGAAGCAGCTGCAGAATGGGCTGGAGGAAAGAATTCACCGACTTTCACTCATCTCCATGGGTTAGTTCAAAGTGAATATCCTGGCAAAGTGGTGGGTGTATTAGTGTTAGTGAAGGGATTTACACTTTTAACTCTGTTGCTACAGTGTGTAGATGGAGAATTTAAACCTTTTTTTCTACTCAACTCCGTGGAAGATAACAAGTTACTCCGATAATGTTTTCCCAGTCTCAAGTCCAGCCTTATTCTTACATGCTTTACTGCTGTATTTCTGTTTTGGCTTATATATAAGGCCGGTTTCATAGCTTACAGGTGAATAAAGTTTTGAAAAGTCTGGATTTTGCTTCCGTTTTTCAGTTTCCATGGGTGACATGTAACACCACAGACTGGAAATTTTGTGTGGGTACCCAGTGGAACCGGAGTGCATTGAAATGTGCTGCACTTTGCTCAGCCCCACTCCCTTCATTTGGACTCTTGGAATCACTTAGGTTGGAAAAGGCCTTTAAGACCCAAGTCCAACAGCTATGCCACATCCACATGGCTCTTCCATCCCTTCGGGGATGGGGACTCCCAACACTGCCCTGGGCAGCTGTGCCAGGGCTGGACAATCCTTTTTCTGTGAAGAAATTCTCCCAATATCCAATTCTAACTGGATCATATCCCGGTTCTGCCATGTGGATCCAGAGGGGTTCAAGGCTTAACTTGAACTATTTGAGTGACTGACAGCGCTGTGTGTTTAGACAATTGAAACACCACTGTAGCCATGGAGATTATTAAAAAATTTTATTAACAGGAATGAACCAAAAGCTGTAAACAAGAGCCAGCAGAAATGGGATGTTGCAGGTGAGGCCGAGTCCTCGCACATGGCTGGGTGCACTGAGCAATTAACTCGAATAATTAACGCTGCATTGAGCAATTCCGCGTGGTGGCAGCAAAGGCCCGTGGAAAAATCCCAAATGGCCGTGAGGGGGAGCTTTGGAGCCAGGCCAGTGTGGATGCACTGGGAAACCAGTCTCACGTTGGGAAGTGGTGACTGGGAGAGAGGGGCTGAGCCTGCTCAAAGTTTAGGTCTGAACCACAAACATGGCTGTGAGGTGTCTGCTGTAGCAGAGTCTGTTCCCCACAGAGAGGTTGGAAGTGCTCCAAAAGGAAACATTTACATCTTCCTCATTTAGAGCAGTTTTTATTGGTTTTGGACCCACACTGAGCAAGAAGTGACCAGGTGTCAGCTACTGAACCCAGACAGATGCCAGTCTGAGAGAGAGGGAAGGCAGCAACTGGACATTAGGAATCCTAAATTTTGCCTTCAGGGAGACTCCTTGTCATCTCAGGATAGGGTGGCTGCTGCTGCGCCAAGGGCAGGATAAGAAAGAGAGTCGTGGAGCTGCCTGGCTGGTCCTGCCCCACACAAAACCAAATTACTGGGATGAGGAGGCCCTGACAGGCCCCCCATCACAGAGCTCACCTGGCTGCTCCTGTGGGACTGGCAGCAGGGTTTGCCAGGCATGCAAACATTCCTGCAGGAATGGGTTTTCCACAAGTGATTTTAAAATTTAAATCAGACAATTTTAAGATTTGTCTTTCCCTAAAACACTATTTAGAGAAAAAAGTAGGTTCATTTTAAGAGCCTTTTTCACCCTGTGAAGCTGTAGCTGCTTGTGTTGCTCCCTGAGGAGTGAAGCTCGGAGCACGTGGGAGCTGCAGAGGCTCCTTGTGCCCGTCAGGAAGGTGGTGCTGGAGCCAAAATTCCAGGTAAAATGTGGGGCAGGGGCATCTGAGTCAGCAGTTGGGGGGGCTGGTGCTGGCTGGAGGGCCAAGAATGGGTTATTCTATTTCATTTGAAGAGGCCACCGAGGCTCGACGCAGTGGGGCACCTGCTGATGTGTGCATGGAGTTTTCAAAGGGAAAAATTGCCAAAGGCCAAACACTTCATCCAGATTCAAATTTGTACTTAGAAGTGCAGCTTGACAAAAAAACCAGCCAAAAGCCTGACACAGACCAAAGGGGTGAGGAGGCCCTTGAAGAGAGCTGGCAGGAGTCTGCAGCCTGTAAAATCACTGCCTGCAGCTTCCCCCCAGCTCTCTGCGGTGAAAAGAAAGAGCTGCCCAAGAGAACTTTGAAGATCTCAAAGCATTGTTGCAGTCTGAAAACACCATCACACTTACAGGAAGGTATTTAGAATAAGCTGCAATACATTAGGTTTCTTCTCAAAGTACTAGAAACGGCGGAAGGAGGAGAACCAGAGCCTTTCCCGAAGGGATGAACATTCAGAAATCTCTGTACACAGCCAGGTGTGCAGGAGCTCACTCGGACAGACAGCCAAGCTCTGTCTTTGCAGGGAACAGGAGAATCCCTCACTGTGGAAGTGTGTCCCACCTCACAGGGATGGACAGACAGGAGAAAGCAACTACAAAAACGGCTGCCTTAAATCACATCCTTCCTGCATGCCCCAGGCCAGGGCTCTCAGCTGAATTCTGGGTACGCAGGGAAAGAAAAGGGAATTCAGGACTTTTTTTTTCCTCCTGAGTGGGGAGAAGGTGTTGGTTCCCCTGCGTCACACCCTGGCTCTCACAAAGGTTACAGCAGCCTCACAGAGCAGGCACAGAAGGAGACCCCAGCCCCTTCCCAAACACCCACCTCCCACCTGCGAGCCAGGCGGGAACGCCGATGAGGGGAGCCGGAGCCAATGGATGCGACGGGGCTGCAGAATCCAAGAGAGCTTTTCCTGCTGCTCCTTTGCCCTGGTCTCAGCTGGCTTTGGGGGCAGACACAGACACGACAGACAGACATGCACACACTGCCCACGGGCCTGAGTCTCTGTACAAACACCTGTTAGGACCTGCAGCAGCCCGAGCCTCGCACTTCCTTCTTCACGTAGTCGTGGAGCTTGAATTTGGGCTCGTTGGGCAGCTTCATGGACCTGTGCTTCAGCTCCCTGGGAAAGGAGAAAAATGTTACTCTCAGGCTGCTGCTTCTGGCAGGGAGAGGATTTTGTCTGGAGGAAGCCAGAGAGGGAGTTTGGACAAGGGCATGGAGTGACAGGACAATGGGAATGGCTTCCCACTGCCAGAGGGCTGGGTTAGATGGAATACTGGGAAGGAATTCCTCCCTGTGAGGATAGTGAGGCTCTGGCACAGGGTGCCCAGAGAAGCTGTGGCTGCCCCATTCCTGGAAGTGTCCAAGGCCAGGTTGGACGGGGCTTGGAGCAAGTTGGGATAGTGGAAGGTGTCCCTGCCTATGGCAGGGGGGGGAATTGGATGGGCTTTAAGATCCCTTCTAACCCAAACCATCCCAGGATTCTATGATTCCAAGCTGCCTTGCCCAGCTCAATTGAACACAGCGTGGCCTGGACACTGCTAAAGCTCCCCCAGATAGCAAGGCCACTGCTCTGGTCGCTTACTTTGCGATGGCTGTGAACGCTAATTCCACATTGAGGCCGCTTTTGGCACTGGTCTCCATGAAGGGCACTCCGTACTCCTGTGGGACGAGACATAGCGGTGTCAGGAATAAGCGCCAAGGATGTTCCCAGGGACTCCCAGGGAGTAATTTTTGAGGACAAAGAAACAAGAAATGTCAGTAGAAACTTAGAGGAAGAAGAACAGATGAGGAGAAAGGCAAGAGCATGACAAGGGAAAAAAAGCCAAGTGCTTCCAGGTGTGTTTTGGGTCAGACAGTCTCCAAGTGGCCATTTCCTGTGGACATCCTCAGCTACCTCACCTACCTTGGCAAGTTTCTCTCCATCTTCCCGTTTCACCACTCTGTCCTGGGCTGAATCCACCTGCAACGGGAATGGCAGAGAGACATTTGTGGTGATTTGGAAGGTCACCAGCAGGTACCTCCTGTCCCCTTATGCCCTGCCAGGCTCTCTTGCCCGTGGCTCCAGCGTCGGAGGAAGAGGAGCAAAGCCTTGGGGGCAGGCTCACCTTGTTTCCCAGTAACATGAGGACCACATCCTGCTGTGCGTATTCATGGATCTCTGTCAGCCAAGCCTGGAGGGACACAGCCAAAGAGAGGGGTTGGCAACGGCTCCAGGAGAATGGGAACGGGAATGATGGGGAGCTGCCCCAGTCCTGGGCATGAACACCCTTGGTGGGCAGTGCTGCCATCCCAAGCAATGCCGGGGATGTGATGTTCCATGGATGATCCCTGTCAACAAGGGGGTACCCTGGGATGCCCCTGAGCCCTGGGGACCCACTTTGCCAAGCAAGCCCAGCACCCCACTTTGGCTGCTACCGGATCCCCATTTCCAAGGGTAACAGCAGCCTTCTGATACCCCTGCCCACTACGTCTGCCCACTCTGTCTGCCCACGGGTGCTTGTAGGGCTTTGACCCCAATTCCTCCTCAGCTGGGACATTCAGACTGAACCTCATTTCAGAGGACAAGGCTGAGGGCTGGCTCTGGGATGTGCCCTGTGCCCATGCCCTGCATGTGCTGCCCCCGTGCTCAACACACTGATCCTGGCAGGCACCTGAACCTGCTTCCCCGAGCCATGGGGTGGCTTCCCTGCCCTCTAATCCAGCCTAATCTAATCAAACCTGCCCTAATTACCTGTAATCCCTGACCCCCTGGTGTGAGCAGCCACGTGCTGTCTCCAGTGCTGTCGCTGGGCTCACAGCGATTCCTGGTGATAGCCAGTGGTCCCTGGTGATCTCTGCTCCAAACCCAGCAGGAGCCCAGGACATGTGGATGCAGCCCCAGGACTCCTGGGTGGGCTCAGGGCACTCGATGCCATGGATGGGTTGGAGTCACTCCTCACTCCCTTTGTTTGCCTTCTAACTCCATTCTGGCTCCATCCCTTCTCCCAGTGCCTGGCAATCACCCTGGGTGTTCATTCCTTCCCACTGGGGCTGTGTGTCCCTCAGGGACATCTCTCCCATGTCCCCAGGATCACCGATGCTGCAGACAGGGCCATGTTATCCAGCAATGTGAAACCTCTAGGATTTTCTGTGTCAGCACAGGGCCACCAGCCCCAAGCAGACCCAGAGCCTGGTTAACACCCAGCACTCACCTTCCTTGAGCCATCCAGCTCCTCAGGCTGGAAAATGCCACCGCTGGCCAGTCCCAGCTGGTGGGAAGCATTCTCAGTGCCAGTGACACGGGAACAGGGTGGCAGGACCTGCCCTGTCCCTGCCATGGGACTGCAGGCACAGAGGGGTGGCAGGTGTGGAGCTGCCAAGGGAAGGATGCTCCGGAGCAGGGAGAGCTCCAGGCCCCCAGGGGATCAGGGGCTGTGGGACCCCAGGAGTGGGTGTGACACATCGCAGCCCCAGGGTGTTGATGCCACCATGGCACAGGGTGTTTGTGCAGGCACAGCTGCTCCCCGTGGATGCACACGGCGTTCTCATGCCCAGGACACAAGCAATTACATCCAGTTCAGTCAGGGATAATTGCTCCCCAGCTCGGGACATGCTCTGGCAGTGCTGGCACAGGTGGCCCCCAGCAGCCACATGGGGCCGGTGGGGCAAAGGGAGGGGACACTGAGTGCCCAGGTGTCCCTGACCCCCCCACTGCAATGCGGGCAGCATCTGCTCTCCCCCCTCTGCCAGGTTTGAGAGCCCTCTGCCCCAGCACTGCTCCCCAGCACCCCTGAAGGACCTGCTGTGGGGAGGGGGCAAACTCGGGCAGCACCAGGGACACCCCCAAAGCTGGCAAGAAGGGCAGGTGGGCTGGGGAGGTGCCACAGGATGTGACCCTCTCCCTGACAGGTTTGGACTAAGCTGGGGGTGGGCAGTGAGGTGCCCAACCCTGACCCACTGTGACCTGAAGGAACAGAGGGGGATGAGGTAGCAGCTTGCTGGGGAAAGCTCCCGTGCTCAGCTACTGCAGCAAGTTCTCTGCCAGTGCTGTAATTACACAGCGTTAATTGGCCGGAGCAGCGAATCCATCACCCTTTTATTTGCTGTGAAAGGGAAAACCTTCTCTGCCTGTCCCCTGCCTGTCCTTGCAGGTGCTCAGCAGTAACCATAGCCCTTCTGCAAGTGACCACAGCTCCCACCTCCAGCACACACCTCCTCCTGAACAAACCCACAACCACAACCCAGCCTGTCACAGGTGAGGGACAGCAGGAGGGGCTGGGGGTGCTGCTGTACCTGGATGTTGTCGAAGGACGCTTTGTTGGTGACATCGTAGAGCAGGAGCAGGGCTGTGGAGAGAGGGACAGGGCGTTAGTGCCAACGCCAAGCTGAGCCCATGGCTCAGAACACACTGCACAGTCCCTGTGGCAGGTCACAGCTGGGGTCATGAGGTCCCTGCTGTGAGATACAGAACACACTAAAATCCAGCACAGCAACACTTCACCCTGCTGGTATTTGCAGAGCCTCCTCCATCCCGTGGAAAACCACTCTAGTGATTCCTGACTTACCTGGCCTGGAGTGGCAGCTCAGGGCCGTGGAGAGGCAGAGGGAGGGGCTCCCCAAGAGCAGAGGTGGCCGTGCTTACCGTGGGCATCCCGGTAGTAGGCGTGGGTGACGCTGCGGAAGCGCTCCTGCCCGGCCGTGTCCCAGATCTGGAAGGCAAATGGGAGCACAGGGATCAGACCTGACCAGAACCCACCAAAACCAGCCCAAATAGCATAGTGTAACCCCAGGAAGCTTCTCCAGCTTTTGCTCCCAGGGACATCAACAGGAAAAATGACCAGAGCAATGAATATGGAAACAGCATCTTCTCACTCCTCAGCATGGGGACACAACGTGGCCAAGGGCTCCTGACACGGCCCTTAATTGGAAAATCCATGGAGCAGATGGATGCATGGGGACCTGCTGATGTGATTTATCAGCCCTTAATGCAACAGGAGGTTTGTGAAGTGCACACTGCTGCCTGGAGGATCTGTGTTACCAAGCTCAGGGCAAAGGGCTTGGAGAAACCGTCACGTCTCAGGGGGCTGGAGCAGCTCTGGCTGTAGGGGTACACGGAATCTGCATGTCCCATGGGCAGGAGGCAGGCTGAGCCAGGGAATGTGGATCCCTTCCAGGATCTCAATCCCTCTCAGCATCCTTTGGCTCTCCCAAAGCAGGAGTGGCCTGGAAACACCGGGCAAACCCCACAGGTGCTGCTCTGGTTTCACCAGGTCTGGCTACAGTCACAGCACAGCAGGGAGGCAGCAGGGCTGGGACAAGGATCACTGTGCCCAGAACAGCCCCTAGCCCTGAGCAAGCTGCTGCCAAGGGGACAGAGCAGCCAAAGGGGTCCATAAGGCTGTCCCAGGGCAGGAAACACGACCAGAAAGGATAGAGATGGGGCCCCATTTTGGGGGTGCTCCTCTGCTTTGTCCTCTGAGGGGCTTTGTCCATCTCTGAACACCCGGGGCAGCAAGGGAGATGCTTCCAGGGCCATGGGGACATACCTGCAGCTTCACCTTCACCCCATCCACCGTCAGCACCTTGTTCTGAAAGAGAATGGAAAGGGTGCTGAGGGATGAGCACAGCTGCAGGATGCCCAGGGAGACACAGCCAGCCCCCCTCCCGGTCAGTGTTTCCCCCAAACCCTCGGGCTGATCCCCCCTCCTGCTTTTTAAACTCCCATCCGTTGGTCCCAGGACCTGCAGAGCCGTTTGCACTATGGCCCAGTCAGAAGATCTCTCCCTATTATCAGCATAAATTGCATCTATTTGGATACCTAAACCCTGGCAATGCCACGCCCAGCTCAGGCTGGAGACCTCTGGCCATAAATTAATGAGCACCAGCGTCCCACCTTAATGGCTTCAAAAGACAGAGTCAACCACTCCACATCCAGCCAGCACATTAAAAATAACCCTGCCCCTGCCTCTTGGACCTGTTTTTCTCCTGGTTTCTCTCTCAGAATTTCCCCCACCCTGTTTTGCTTGGTTTTGGGAAAGGTGGGAGCCTCTCAGTGCCCCTCAGGGTGGCTGTGTCAGACAGGGAGGGCAGGAGATGGATCCTGACTGTGTCCCAGAGCAACCACCATCCCAGCAATCTGCACCAGCCTCTCCAAACATTAAAGGAATGCAAGCCTACAGATCAGCGGTCCCAGGGGAAGGAGCAGAGAAGAGATTAATTTGCTCGCCAGATCCATAGAAATTAGCACAGTAATCAGTGGGACGTGCTGGAAACATGGCCAGGGAACAGCGCACCAGTGGGATGAGGCAGCTGGTGGCTGCTCTGGTGATAATTTAAATCCCATTTCCTCAATTTGCTCCAGAGCTGGTTTGGGATGCTCCCATCTCCCTCATTACATGGCCATGGGATGGCCAAGGCTGCCATGACCCCAGCTGGGCTCCGCTGGCTCAGCCCTGGCTCATCCACCCCCAGCACTGGACACGCCACCGGCTCCAGTGCCACCAAATCCCCCCCAGGGATCCACCAACTTCCACCCTGCATATCCCACACCTCTCAGCACCATCACCCCTTCAGGTGCTGCAAAGGCTCTTCATTGATGGTTTTAATGAGGGCAGAGGGAAGCATCTCATCCCCTGCACATCTACACAAGGATCTGGCGAGGAGGAGAGGGCAGGAGAGAGCCGGAGCGCTGCATCCTCCGTCTGCTCAGGCAGGCACAGGGAGACGGCCGAGGTTTATAAATACCTTCAAAGGCAGCGACTGAGACGGGGGAGAGAAGTGATTCACAGCCCGGGAGCTGTAAAAATAGGCAGCCAGGGAGTGGGGTGGGGGAGCTGGGAAGTACTTGGGGAAAAGCCGGGATTCAGGGAGCCGGCTGGGGGTTAAGGGCTCCCTGCATGTGGAGTTGAGCCTTTCCCAGGATGTGACACCAGGGCTGCTGAAGGCTTGAAGTGCCTAAAACCCAGGGTGCCCACTGCCACAAAGTGCTCCTTGGACCTTGGTGCCTCTGCCCGGGGCTCCCAGGTGAGCAGGGACAGAGCCATCCCCAGGGCAGAACCACAGCCATGGCAAACGGCGCTGAGCTGCACCTTCGCCTCGTCCCAGAGCATGGGGGACAGCCCTGCCCTAAGCTGTGCCACAGGTGAGACAGAGCAGGTTTATGCTCTGCAGGAGATCCACTCTTCAAGCTCACCTTGCCCTCCAAAACCCCAGCTCCTACGTGCAGGTGCTGGAGCCGCAGCGGAGGCACAGGCACATCCCGCAGGCTCTGCGCTGGCACAGTGCCATTCCAAACACCATTCCCATGTGCTGGCAGCCAGCTGCCAATACCACCTGCCAGGGACCATGCCAGGGACCGTGCCAGGTACTGCAGAGGAAGGAAAAGGCTCTGTGTTTCACCATCAGCCCCAGATCTTGGCACAAGGGGATGAGGACACTTGGTGACAAGGGACAAGGACACAATGAGAGTCACGCTAAAACCAGCACTGAACAGGTGCCCTTCCCCATGGCCACACGAGCACCTCCAGCTCAGAGCAGGGTGTGTGGCTGTGCCAGTGTGTGTGTGACATGACCATGTCCCCAGCGTGGCCGTGCTCCAAGGCTGATAGACCACCATGGGTGGGAGGGAGGGAGAATACGGCCACAGCCCTGAGCATGGATCATCTAGGCCACAGCCACCTTGAAGCATCTGGTAAGCAGCCAAAAAAGCTGAAGCTCCAAAGGTGCCCCACATGCACTGACCTCCACTTCAGGAGTTAATTAACACGGAGCCGCCAGCAACAGGAGTCACACTAATTACGACTGACCTATATTTTAGGGAGGTAAATGCTTAGACCTAATTAAAGTCTGCACATGGATCCAGGTGCTGCTGGACCAGTCTGGGGAAAAAATTGATTTTCTGAGGATTGGGTGTGGAACAGAACAGGGTTCCAGGGTGAAAGGCTGTAGAAGGGCTCCTGCAGGCAGGAGACACAGCCAGAGCCATCCAGAGCGTCACTCCTGCCTGCATCCCTGCCTCCATCCCAAAGAAATTTGCCCAGAGAAAAGCTGTGGCTGCCCCATCCCTGGAAGTCTCCAAGGCCAGGTTGGATGGGCCTTGGAGTAATGTGGTTTAGTGGGAGGTGTCCCTGCTCAGGGCAGCGGGTGGATTGAGGTCCTTTCCAACCCAAACCATTCCAGGATTCTGTGATCCCTGCCTGCCCCCAAGCATAGGGTGGCTGCAGAACATGGGTGAAGCCAAGAAGAAGATGGGAGGAGCAGGGTGGGAAAAGGCAGGAGCTGGGTTGGGAAAGGGCAGGGGCTGCTGCCAGCAGCACACACCAGCGTGGTTCAGATGAACCAGATGCCCAGGTTTCCCCCCATACCATGGTTAAGTGACTTTCCAGCTTCCAACTTTTTTTTTCTTTTTTTAAGGAGCTGCCTCAATTCCCTCCCGTCAGCCCTTCCAAGGCACAGCTGGGGGCTGAGCTCCTAATAAGCATCCAAAGACAAAAGACGCCGTGTGTCAACGCGCTGAGACATGAAATGTGTTGCCAACCCTGCTGGCAAGGGGAGGGGCTGTGTTGCTCAGGGCTCCTTCCTCATCTCACTCCATTTGTTAGAACAGAGGTAACGTTCCCAGCAGCCTCCTGCCACAATTTGGGCAGGAAAACCATCCCTGCACCTCAGCTCTGCTGTCGCCCTTCCCAATTTCAGTTTTTGTGTCCTTTTTCCTGGGGTGGTGCAAACGTAATTAAAATCTCATCTAGCAGGGGCTGCAGTGGAATGCCTGCAGTGCCTGGGGTGGACAAACACGATGCTCCAAAGTTAAATAATCTTCAGGACATCAGATAAACAAAGCTGGAACCTTGCAGATGCAGGAAAAATTAAATTACCAAGTGCAGATGGTCCTCAATTAAGAGCAGCATTATCACACACCAAGGCCCCGCTGGCTGCAGCCCTGGCACAATCCCACTGCCACGACTGCCCGGGAGCAGCCGTTTGGAAGCAGAAGGGAGGGAGGGGAAGGTGCTGGAGGGAAACTGCGCCGCTCCTGAAACGTGCACAGACGATGCTTCCACACAAATCCAGCGCTGCCGCCCTGCTCTGCTCTCACAGCAGCTGCAGCATGGGCAAATGCCATTCCCTCAGATCACAGGGTCCCCACAGTGCCAGTGAATCCCACCAGGAGCAACTGGCACATCCCCAGGTGCCTGAGTCCACACCACTGAAGCTGCAGCATAACCCAGGATCAGCATCAACAACCCGGCCTCTCCCGGCTCTTACACGCATGAACTCATTAATTAAAGCCTTTAAAGTTAAATTGGATACACGGATCAATTTGCTTTGCAATTAACTGGACAAATGGGAAGCTGCTCACTGACACATTCAGGCTCCAACCAGGGGATCTCCACCCCGGCTCCCCAGAGCCTGTGACAGGCACTGGCTCCAGTGGTGCTGCCCAGGAGTTCCCACCCAAGCATCCCCTGCACAGGGGGGCTCCACTTCAACCACGGAAAAGAAGCCCCTCAAATGTCATATTGGGCCTTGGAGGCATCTCCTGAAGCTGAGCAGGAGCAAATTCCTGTCAAAATGGGGATAAATGGCATTAGTGACTATAGATCAAACCGGGTGCAGGCGCTGGGGCAGCACAGAGTTAATTAGTGCTAGTAATGAGCTGTGGGACTGACAGTGCAGCCACCCAGAAATGTCATTAGGTTGTGGTGTCACCGGGCCAGGCCACCTGAGAGCGGGGGATAGATTGGGTTATCCCTTATTTCAGGAAGTCAGGAAAAACCCAGCAGTGGAGGACTGGCTGAAGGGATGCTGGAGCACCCCAGCCCTGTGCCAAGGCCAGACCAGGAGCCAAATTCCCACCTGGCAAAGCCCAGGGAGCCCCTGCAAGCACGAACACTCCTGTGCCAGGAGGAAATTGGATGAGTTGTGATATAGCAGACACACAAATAACCACCACCTCCAACGGCGGCTGCAAAAATAGATCAAGGATCGATATGGAAATCTGCCCAAAACAGCAGGACACTGCATTAAATTTGCTCATTAAAACCCTGAGGTTTTCCCACACATGCGCAGCCAGGGAGCTGCTCCTGGTGGCTCAGCATCTCTCCAGGCACAGTGCCTGGCTCAGGGACATCCCAGCCCATTGCCATGGCCAAGGATCAAGGAGCAGCCCCACTTTGCCCCCTCAGTGCTCCAAAAACCTGGTCCCTCTAAATCCAAGCAGTACCCGATCCAGCACAGCCCAGACACACGCCACCTCCATGGAGAACACAGCCAGCCCACCGCTCCAGCCTGGGAAAAACCCTTCCAGGAGCACATTCCCTGCAGGAGAGGGGAGGGAACAGCCTGATGCTGTGCTGGAACCTGTGGAAAGCCTCTGGGAATGGGGAGAGTGGGGCAGGGACATGGGCTGGAGGCAGGGCTGTGCCATGGTGTGACTGGACATGGTGCTGCTCCAGCCGTGCTGTGTAGGGCTGGAGGATGTCCCAGGCACTGGGAATCGTATTCAACGATCCTCTTCCTCCTCCTCAGCTGTGCCACCACCAGAGACATTCCCGTGCAGCCCCAGCATCCCAGGGAGACCCGGGTGGCCAAAACACCCCGGCACGGTTCCCTCTGCCTCATCCCATAAATCTTCCCTTCAGAGAAAAATTGCAACCATTCACCTCCCCGGGCAGGTGATTAATTCCTCAGCAGCTCTGTGCATTTGCACTCTGTAGCTAAAAATAGAAATTTCTGCCTTGGGATGTTTTCCTCCCCAGGCCTTGCACACTCCTGCCTGCAGCCACTCCAACGCCAGCGGCGGTGCCAAGATCCTTTCAGAACCCACAACGTGCCGGTGCTGGCTGCTCAGCTCCTGCTCAGCTCCTCGGCAGATCCCAGGAAATGCAGATTAACACCACAGCTCCTCACAGCACACAGCGCTTCCAACCTGCTCTGCTGCCAGAGCCATCCCACAGCCCCTTGGAGGGGTCACCTCACCGTGTCCCCTCTGCCACGTCCAGCCTGGAGAAGCCACAAGCCTGGCCCTACATAAATGCCCCCCACTCCTGGTCTCCAGGTGGGCACAGCCCCTTCCCTGCAGCACCCAGCAAGTGCCCCAGGGATGTCAGCAGCACCAGCCTTTGTCCAGAGCCATGTTCACTACGTTAAATCCCAATTAACATCTCCCTGGCTGCCAGCCCTGCAGAGATAAGAGTCCAGGCTCTTGTTCGAGCAGACACACTGAAGAATTAGTGACTTATCATCTTCCAGTCACATCAGTCTGCAAATAAAAGGGTTTTCTGGCAAGAAGAGAATCCTGTCTTAGGGACAGATTAGAGGTAAGAGGTTCTGCTTAGGATCATACATTTTAAATTCAGCCTTGCTCTGCTTCTTGGCATTGCCCATGGCAGCCACAGTCCTGGGTGAGGGGCACATTCCCTCCCAGCCCGGCTGCTCCATGAAACCAGCAAGGTCCTGGGATGATCCATGGGACAGTTCCTCGAGCGAGGCACAGGCAGATGAGACTTGATGCTCTCAAGTCCAACGGGGTTGCTCAGGCTCATCCCAGCAGGAGGGAGACGGGGCCATACAAGGCTTTGAGATGTCCCCATGGGAGTGAGCCTGTGCCCCAATCTCATGGGCAACCAGAGAAATCCACCATCAAAATTCCTCAGGGTAGGATCTGCTACAGCTGACCTGGAGACCAGAGCCACCAAAAATCAACAGCCAGCAGGAAGGCTGCACCCATCCTTGCAGCTCCAACACACAGCTGGCTCCTGGGATGGGATGGGATGGGATCCTCCCCACCTGGGGATGGTCTGCACAGCTCTCCCACCACCCTGGGGTGCATTACGCACCCCTTCCATCTCTTTTCCCCCTACTTTATAAAAGAAGGGATATTTTTAAAAATATCCCTGCTTACTTCTAAACCAGGAAGCCTTGGAAACAAAGGGGGCAGAGATGGCTCACGTAGATCCGTGCCAATACTGGGAATAAGTAACGTGGTGCTCAACATATTTATCTTCATTTTCCTCATCAAGGACATGCCACGCTGCAAAGCTGAACAGGGATCTCCACAGAGCATTTATTGCTCTATCATTTCTCATCTGCAGCAAACATGGCCCTGTCAGTGCCACAGAGATGAAAAATGGCTCATCAGGTCCTGTTAGACAGGGAATCGTTTATCTGAGGAGAAATAAAGCCTTGCAGCGCTTTTCTGACCTTAAAGGTCTTTTCCAACCTAAACGATTCTAGGATTTGCCTCAGTGAGTGCAGCCAGCCCTGGGCTGAAAACTTGCCTGAAGTTTCTGAGAAGACTTTACAATCCAATTAAAAAAAAAATCAGGGCTGAACATCCAGCAGCAAACACTCTGTCAGCACCCAGCAGTAACACAGCAGCATCCACAGACAGCACTGCAAACAGCATTATTAAAGAGCACTTCTCATCCCTAAAGAAAATGAAATCCCCAAAGACTTGACAAAGGAATCTGTAGCTTTTTATCCCAAACACTCCCATCCTTCACCAGACAGCTCCCAAAAACTGCATCCTTGCTGTGCAGCAAACCTGAGCCCAGATCCTTCGAAGGATTTAAGGAGAAGAGAGTGACTGAAGAACTCTAATGAGATTTTCTGGTGGCTGTACGAGTCCAGCCAGCCTCCAGGACTGGCACCCCTCAGGTCCCAGTGCTCCCTGGTACCACAGCCCATCTCTGCATGGTGCAGTGGCAACAGGGACAGCCAGGGCTCAAACACAGCAAGTCCCGGCCCCCTCTCTGCAGGGCGAGACCCTCCTCAGCCCTGTGGCTGCTCCCCAAAGTCCAGGGGAGCTTTCTGAGGTTTCACCTTCTCCTCACAACCACGGTGGTTTCACTTTTCCACAGGTGGCAATTGCCACCACGGTCCTGCCTGGCTGCCTGCCCCTTGGGCAAGAACAATCCTGAAATCCCTCTTGGACAGAGCCGGGGACACAGGGGCTGAGTGGGCAGAGCCTCTGCCCCATCCCTCCTGTGCCAGTGCCGGGGTGGCCGCTCGGATCCACCCACAGGTGGCACAAGGCAGAAGCCAAGCACAGGAGCGTTCCCGACGCTCCCGGCACAGGGCTCCGCCAGCGCAGGCACCGTGCAGTCAAAGCTTTGATCTTTGCAAAGCTTTCCCTTCTCCCTGGCAGCAGTCCCAGCTCTCCCATTTTCCACTCTGCTAGAGCAGGCTCTTCCCCAGGTTTGGGCACCGCTGAAAGCCCCGGGAGATGCAGAGGTGCTGAGGAATTGCGGCACACTCAGCACATCACTGGCCCTTCCACGCCAAAACCACCCCAGTCACACTCAAACCAGCCCGGCCAATCCAACTCCACCATTTGCTCTCCCCGTATGGGGCTCTGGAGAAGAGCTGCAAGCCAGGATAGTGATGGGAAATCACCCCAGGGACGCAAAACACTCAAAATCCTTCACCGTGGGTGCTGGAGGTCTGGGCAGCAGTGCAGACCATGCTCCCAGGAAGCTGTTCCAAGATATTGCCAACCCTTTTACAAACAAAACTGAACCAAAACCCACACACAGCCATCTCGATTTTTTTGTTGCACACTTGGGAAGCCCAACCTCAGCCAAGAACTCCAGCTGGAGCAGCCAGGTCCTCAGGAGAGGATTTCCACCTCTGCACTAGGCTGTGGGGCTGATCCCTGGAGAATCAGCCCTCCCGGAGCTGCTCTGCTCCCGCTGCTCTCCCCCAGCACACCCAGCTGTCGGGAGCAGTTTGACCTCACATGTGTATTATTCAGGAGGGAAAAACACATCTGCCAGGCATTAACGCTTGCTTGGGAACAAAGTTATTTTCGGCATTGTTGAGCACTTCTCCCGTTAATTCATGCACATTTATAAGTGCAGCTCATGAATGGGTTGAAGGAAGTTCGGGCTGAGCCACAGAGCCACTCGCTGAGCCCCAGCCCTGCTGGGAGCCTCCTGGATGTGTCCCCCCGATGCAAAGGGGTCTTGGGAGCAGCCCCACAGAGCAGGACCCAGTGTCCAAGCTCAGCTCCTCGGCACTGACTGAATTAAGTGCTCTGGCTGCCGCTGTCCAGGCCCTGCAGCACCACAGCACCACGCTGGCACCACAGATGGCACTGTAAGGGCCTGAGGTGCCTCACAGGCCCCCTGTGCTCCCCCTCACACGGTGACCACAGAAACACCCCGGAGCAGATGGTGACAGCACACAATCCACACAACCGGTGACAAGTGCCCTGGGCAGTGTCACAGGGCTGTCACCAGCCTGGAGGGCACTGCCTTGCCACGCTGCTGCCATGGGCAGCTGCAGGGACACAGGGCTCGGAGGGCTCACATCCCCACCAGGGCTGCGGCTGTGGGGGCTGCCCAGCACCGCTGCCAAATCCGGGCTCAGCTCTAAAATTGACACCAGGAGGGGCAACAATCCCCTGACTCCTCCTCTGAGGAAAATGGAGCTATGCAGAGGCCGGGGGTCGCAGCTCGGCTGCTTCCCCACAGCTCCCAGAGCCGAGCGTGCCCAACACCAGGTAGAAAAGATAAACCAACAAAAGCCCGGCCATCTGGCTGCATGAGCTGCTGGAAGGGCTCCCTGTGCTCCCGAGAAAGGGTCTGTACTGACCCTGCACTGCCTGGGGCACTGTGGATGGATGCTCATCCAGGGACCCTTCCCCTCCGACAGGGAGGTCCCTGGACAGCATCTCCACTTCGACCCCCCAGCAGCCAGGCTGGGCTGAATTATTCATCCCCACATACAGCTGTGTTTTTCTTAATCATCAGCTCCAAATAAGCAGCAAGGCACGAAGGCATCGGTGGGACCGGCTGCTGGTGAGTGGCAAGAGAAGCAAATGCAGCAATTTCTACCAAATTCAGCATCCAGTGCAGAGCAAGGTCCTCACCAGTGGGGTCTGCACTCCCCAGATGGGCTGGAGCTCCCCAGATGCCTTTAAGAGCCTCCTGCACTTGGCTTTGGGGGTAAAAGATCATTAACAGAGAGCTGTTCCAAGGTTGGGAACACAGGGCTGACAGCCGGCCCTCCCTTGGGGGGATGTGCCCAGCACCTGGGCCAGGCCAGGCTCGGTCCCGGTGAGGAGGAGCAGCAGCCCTGGCGTGGGTAGGACCCCCAGCACGCCTGGCACACGTCACAGCCCGGGGGCTCACGGCCACGGTGCGGCGGCTCTCCCCCAGTGACAGCGTTAATGCCACAGACCCGCGCGGAGCCTTCGCCGGGATCGTTGCCGTGGTGATGCTGCGCAGGCAAAGCTGGAAAAGCCAAAGCCTCCATTTCCCCAGTGTGTCACTGAGCCCGGGAACATTGAGGCTTGGCAGGCAGGAGGAAAACGTCCCGAGACACGGGCAGATGGCACAAGGGCTGGCAAAATGGATGCGATGGCTTCGTGGCATCTGACCCAAGCAGCTGGGCATGGCTCCCACCACTCCCTTCCTTTCAATAAACTAAATAGAAAAATCCCACACAAAATGGAACAAAACCTGTCCAGGTGTTCACACCAGGACCAGTCACACCCTCGGAGATGTGCTAACGGTTTTCTGGCCCCTAGAAGATGACCTTTCCTGCCTGCTGACCTCCTGCAGGCAGAACTGACCCAGCCCCATCTCACCAACATCTTCCTCAGGCTCAGAAGCATCACTGAGACCCCCAAAGCACCCCCTGAGCTTCTCCTCACCCTGGGACATCCACAGCCCAGGGCCATGGACATTACCCTTTAAAACTGAAGCACCACGAGCTCCCAACTCACGTTAGTTATGATCAGGGAGAAACACTTCTTCCCAGAGGAGGCATAAAGATGAATTATTTGTTGTTGCTTCCGTGAGATTCACCAATGCCTCAGGGCAATGACTCGGTGCTGAGCCAGGATTAAAAATGCTGTATATCCCTGGTAGACAAACAGAGCTGTGTGAGCTCCAGGGCTCCACTGGGATCCCGAGCCGGGGGAGCCGGGCAGCTCCGGCACCCTGGGATGGAGCCAGGAGCCGCACGGGCAGCGCCCGGCTTTGCTCGTGGTGCCAACAACAAAATATTTTGCTTCCAAAGGCTCTGCAGGTAAAGCCCTCAATCCCCCACTGCCATAGGAACAGTGTGTGCCCCATCACCATCCAAGCACAGGGACAGCTGCTGAGGCACACCCCACACTGCAGCTCCCTCCACCACAAACACAGCTCTGACCTGCCGGGATGGGGGTGCTTTTCCCCATTTTTCTTCCCAAGGAGGATGACCTGCTGGTACTCGCTGTCCCAGGCTTTGGCACGGTCGATTGCTGCCCTGCCCTTGGCCACGGTGATGCTCAGTGTTAGCATCACCCAGCAGAGCCCCATGGATGGGACCCACCCCATGGCTCAGGTCTCAGGGAAGTGGCTGTTTGAGGAAAGGATGAAGGGAAAGGTGTTTTGCAGGGAAGAAAAACACAGTGAGCGCCGCGTGAGCTCAGCCAGAGTTGGCTCCTGCAGCCATCTGCAGCCATCCCAGCACTGCCAAATCTGGGACTGGCACCTCACCCTTCCCCACAGAGATCATCAACATCCACCCCAGGAATTACCCAAAGCCTGCTGGGAGCAATAATTAATTAACAAAATGAGGCAGCGGCTCAGCAGAGAGGCAGCGAGGGCTCAGGAGATCACGGGAGCTGAGCAAGGCAGAGCCAAGGGGCAGGGATGTCCCAAATGCCCATCCCAGGGGCAGTGGGGGGGGTTAGAGACACCCCAAAACACACCTGTCCCCACTTTCCTGGCTGCTTTCCCTCTGCTTTCAAAGAACAACCCAGTTCTGCACAGCTGAATTCAATATTTTATCACAAATAAAAGATGAAAGCAAAATCAAGCCAAATGTATTCCATTAAATATTCAAACCATTTAGACTTACTCTGGCCCCATTTAAATGTTTTACTGACTATAAAACGCTCCCTCACAGGTCCTGGCACCAGGAGCGGATCCAGCCCGGCTCGGATCCATGGCAGTGGATGCTCCAGTGCCCAAATTGGCCTCTCCAGGGCCAATTTCCCACCTGGCAGCAGCCAGAGAGGAGCCAACACAGCACAACCATGTGCCCACAGCCTTCCTCCAGCCCGACCTCCTGCTCACCCTGCTCCTTCCAGGATTCGGTGATCCTGCTGAGCTTGGAGCGGGGCAGGAGCAGGGATCTCCCTCACATCCCCGGACACAATGTGGATGGGTGGGAATTGCACTTCCCAGCTGAGTTTCCCATGGTCCACATCCTCTGTAGGTGTTTTGGGCTCCCACACAGCTCTAATCAGGATACAGAGGCAGATTATGCTGAGCACCTTTACAACCTCCCTCCTTCTACCAGCAGCTCCCAAGTTTATGTTTTCCTTGCCTGTGTCCTGGCGCTGCAGCTCCTGAGCATCCCAGGCCTTCTGCTCTCCCCCTGAGCTAATTAAATTCATTATTCCAACCACCCCAGGCCAGGCCAGACCCATGGGGACACCAGCTATCAACATGCACCAGAAAGCCACCAAGCACCAGAAGGGCTGCAGGAGCCTGGAGACACTGGTGCCCTCCCAGAAGCATCTCCCAAACCCCACATCCCCAGCGCTGTCATGTCAGCTGAAACGGATGCAAAATTCCACATCCAAACTATTCTGGGTGGTATTTCTGACACCAAGGAGGTGGAGAAGGCACCTTCCCACCATCCTGCAAAGAGGATTAAGCTGGTTAAGAGTTTTCTTAACCAGGCTCTGGGGCTCGCTGCCACTCCAGCAGCTCAAGCACTTCTTTGCTTTGAAGACATTCATCTTCTTTCTCTGCCTTCCCCAAGGCAGGAATGGAGTCCTGTGTCCGCTGGGATCACCGCCTGCACGCGGGGGTTTGCATCTTCCTGGGGTGCTGCAGAACTGGGGGTTATAATTTCCCAAAAGCAAGAGGCAAAGGAAGATGAGTAAAAGCCCGGGAGCTGTGAGGAGCGGGCGCAGCCGCCACGGGCATCGCTCGCAGCATCTCTTGGCAACTGAGCCCCTGCATGCAAATGACAGGCACCGACTGCAAAGCTGTGAGTGTCCCTCTGCAAGGGAGGGAGCAGCCACGGGAAGACAAGCAGGACTGGGCTTCCCATGAAAAATGGATATTTACTCCCCTGAGAGCCCATCCTGGGAGTGGGGAACAGGCACCAGCAGCAGCTGTAGAGGAGCGGCGTCCTCAGAGGCACACACGGGCACAAGGGGTAAAATCCTGGTGTGTCCCAGCTGACCAGTGCTGCCCTCCCTGGGCAAGGCTGCCAGGACCTGCCTCTCCGTGCCAGATTTGGGCACAGCTGGTCCCTACAGCACCGGTGACAGCATCGTGTCCATCCCCTGGAACCAGGCAGAAGGGGTGGGAGCATCACAGGAATCATCAGAGACTCCTGGAATGGTTTGGGTTGGAAGGGATCTTAAAGCCCATCCAGTTCCAACCCCCTGCCGAGGGCAGGGACACCTTCCACTAGACCAGGTTGCTCCAAATCTCATCCAACTTGTCCTTGAACACTTGCAGGGATGGAAATCTGCTCTGAGCAAATTGAGTCCAGCTCTCTATACAGTGAGAAATGCAAAAATATGAAATCAGCTACTGCTATTAAAATTCATCCAGCAATGGGAGCTGCAGAACAAACCGATTTTCAGACAAAGAGCTGCTGGAAACACACAGAAACATGGAATGGCTTGGGTTAGAAGGGACCTTAAAGGTCATCCAGTTCCAACCCTTTGCCATGGGCACACCCAAGGTGGGCAAACAGGCATCCCCTGCCCGCTCCTTCCCCACCTTCCCCATCCTGGCTGCAGCTGTGTTGCCCCTGGCATGGCCCCACGGAGGGGAATTTGGTCCAAGCAATTCAGCAGCACCAAGATGTTTCTCCCAGGAAAAGGCCACTTCCCTTCAGAGCTCCAGCCCTGGAGACCAACCTAAACCCACCCCGCTGCAGCAAACCCCCATCCTGACCCCATGCAGCAAAGGAGAGACTAAACACTCTGCCCAGCGCCCGAGTTCCTTTCCTCCAACATCCAGAGCTAATTTTGCACAGAAAGACGCTGAAATTAATTTATTTCCGTTTCTTTCTTCTGGCCTAAGCAGCTCTCCTCCCACTTTTTCCAGATTGATCCATCAGAAAATGAGCCCTGCTAACGCTCCGTGCCAACCGCTGAGATAAAAGCCAGCCCTTGGCTTTCAGGAGGCTCCAGGTTGCTCCAGCCCTTCAAAGGGAGGCACCAGGCAAAGGCTGTGAGGGCAGGGATGTGGGCAGGGATGTGGGCACCTGCTGGGGACCAGAGCATTGCCCCAAGGGCAGGGATGTGGGTGCCCACTGGGGACCAGCAGATGCTCAGAGCATCCACACCCCTCTCCCAGCACATGGACATTCAGGACCAGTCTGGGTGAATCCAAACCATTGTCCCTGTTACTCTGCACACCCTGCACGGCTGCAGCAAAGGTTCCCATCCTCCTGCAAAGCTCAGCTCGCTGCAGGAGGCAGGGGCAGCCCATGGAAGGTGCACATACAAACACAACAAAAAATAAGCAGAGACGCAACAGATCTCCCATGTTAAAAAACACATTATACACCGCTGATTCCACCCCTGAGCAGCACAGGGCTGAGTGTAATCAGGAGCCCTTAGAGCTCAGGGCCGCAGGTGACAGGTTTTATTTACAGCACAGGGGCCGTCCCAGATTAACCACGGCACAGCCAAGGCCGAGCAGAGCACGGAGCCTCCCGAGGGGGCTGGGCTGGGGAGCAGCTGAACCCCCTCACACTGGTGTGAACCTGTGCACATCAAAGCTGAGCCTTCAAAGGAAATATTCCCTGTGCCCACTGCCTGCTCTGGAAGCCTGGAGCTGTGCCGAAGCACCGGGGCTGGCTCCCTCCCGCTGCTCCTCTTGCAGCAGCACCTGAGCTCGGTGCCAGGAGGATGCTCCCTGTCCTCGGGGCAGCAGGAGAGGAGTGACACTGCTGCACACCTCGGAGAACACGAAGAGAAGCCACCCTGCTCTGAACTCCACCAGAAAGTGCTTCCCAGGGGTTTCATCCCCCTGATTATCGCAGGAACCATCACCCCTGCTAATGCAAAGAAGCTCATTAGCACCTCTTCCCAGGGAGAAAAGGCTCATCCTTAATTTTTTTCTTTTATGTTCTTCTCCTTTCAGGTCCAATTAGTATAAAAATCTTCACTTGCCCAACCCTGCAAAGCTCGGGGCTGTGAGGACCGGGCTGGGCAGCCCCACGGAGCCCCAGTGTCACTGGGGACAGGGACACACTGGGTTCACGTGGCCCTTTGGCTTCTCTGCTTTGGCAAGACCTCCCTCCCATTACTCAGCTGTCACGATAGGACACAAGTCCCGCTGGCTGCGCAGCTCGAATTTCTGTCGAGGCTTCTGCAGCGTTGCCAAAATTACAAGAAGAGGCAGCTCCTTCCGTGGCACTGAGAAAATCGGGATTCACACCCCTGAGCACTAAACCTGCTCTTTTCCAGGAGCCCCTTCTCCCTGGAACCTGAACATATGAAGTCAGGAAAGCACACACGACGTGCCCAGAGAGCTGCTCTGCCCTCACCAGTGAGGATCTGTGGGGAGAGACCTCCCAAGCACAGGCACCTGCCAGGATTCCCCAGACAAGACCTCGTGCCATGGCTCAGCACAGCTCATGGAGAGCAATAATTAAGCCCCTAATTATCTAGCAATGAAAGCCTGAAGGTGACACCTGTGATCCAGACACAGAAGGCAGAGAGGGGTTTGTCCCCCACCCCAGAGGTTTTCCCCTGGGGGGAAGCAGCTCAGGAACTCAGACAGATGTTTCTGCTCAGCCAAAGCTCTGCTGGGACAGGACTCCTCGCCTGGGGCTCTGCCTCGATGGCACCCACAGTGGGGGGCTCACCCAGCACTGCACCCCCAGCCAAACCCTGGCACTGTCCCAGCTCAACTGGGAAGGCTGGAATCATCCCCAAGAGCTAAAGATGCTCCCCCACTTAACCCAATTTTCCCAGGAAGGAACATTGAGGACTCAGCGCCTCCAAAGCCGACAGGTGCCATTTTGATGCCTTTTTTAATATTACAATCATCTTTATTTTCCCAGCATGAGGGGTTTGTTTTCTAAACACATTCAGATCAACATCCTTCTTTGTTTAAGAGATGATGATAAACAAACTCGATGCGGGAGGTTCTCCCTCACATAAAACAGTAGGAGGGAACAAACCTCAGGGGCCATTAGGAATTGTAATGCCAGATTAATTTTAAATGGATTTCTATTCATTTACATTCGCTCTGGCCTATGTAATCCATTAGCCATAGCTTTGGGTGCATCCAATGGTTTGACATCCTTGAAAATGAGCAGCGGATCCTGGAGCCCACTGGGACCAGTGGACGGACTGGGAGAGGAGGAAGCTGGGCTGGCATGGGGGCTGCCCCCAACATGGCTCCATCCCATTCCAGAGCGCTTGCAGGGACCAGATGGCATCAGGAAGAGTGGAGATGGTCCCCAGGACAATGTCAGGAGCCAGGCAGCTCCGTCCCCATGGTTTCCTGAGCCGGGATGGGCCCCAGGGACCCAGCGGTCCCAAACAAGGTCGTGCGTGCACAGGAGCGCAGCTGCTACACGCGCTGGCCTTGGG
The DNA here is from genome assembly GCA_013398115.1 of Falcunculus frontatus. Lineage (NCBI taxonomy): Eukaryota > Metazoa > Chordata > Aves > Passeriformes > Falcunculus > Falcunculus frontatus. Next base: position 218,005 of record VZRV01005587.1, on the reverse strand, counting down.
GAGGTCCCTGCGGTCTCTGGTGCCAGCGAGGCTCAGAGACTGGCACAAACCCTGCCAAAACCCCACAAAACCCCAAAATAACCCCCCTGTGCTCACTCAGCACCTCTCCCAGCGGGCCAAGAGAACACAGCAAACCCCAGTGACACCTTCCCACCACTGCCACCTCACAAACAGCCTCGCCTGCTTCAGCCAGCAAACCCCCTGCCAAACTCTGGGACTGCGGAGAGAAGGAGCTGTGAAACGACAGTTTTGTGATTAAAAAGACACAAATTAAAACCAGCAGAAGCCTCCAGTGTTGCCACCCCAGAGCGTCATCTGCATCACAGCGCCCACGGCGAGAGGGACAATTACCCAGCGCCCGCAAACAGGATTATCCTAATGGGAATGGAGATGCACATCACAAAACTATTTCCGTGTCCCCCCAAAATTATGAACGTCTTACAGGGATGATAATAATGAGTTTTAGGGCATACACATGATCTCCCCCACTGTATAATCTGCCCATTTCAGAGCCATGTAGCTCTAGCAGCTCTATTAGAGAAGTAAATTAACCCTAATTTGATTGCTTCTCAGTAACAGTCATTTCAGCGCTCTAATCAATAAGTCACAGGGTTTTATGGCTGCCCTCTGTATCAATCACTGCAATCAGTAATAAAACGCTTTTCATTTGAAGAACACCTGAAACACTGCGTAATTACCTTTGTATAAAATTAGACCCCAATTTACCCATTTCACCTGCTGCAGCCCCCAGCCTCGCCAGGCATGGAACATGCCTTCCTTCCTCAAGGCTTTCTGAGCTGTCCTTCATCCCTTCCCAATGTCACTGCACCAGCGAGTTATTACTCACACCCCAGCCAAGTAGCAGGTTACAAGAGACACTCATCTCCCAGAAATCCTCCAAGAGAAGTGAAGATCCAAAATCCTGCTGGGAAAAGGTGGTTGGGAAGACGCAACACTGATGCGTGGCACCACCACCAGCTCTTCACAGCACCCACCACAGCACCCAAACGGAGCCAAATCCATCGCACAGAGAGATGGCACAGCTGGTGCCCCAGGAGCAGGGCAGGGAGAGCAGCACTGCCCAGACATCCTGGGAGGTGCCAAGCTCACACTTTGGGGGGAGCAGATGGTTGGGGGACTGGTGAGGCACAGGGAGCAGCTGATCCTGGTGCCAGCGAACCAAGCCAAGCGTGCTTCTGACTGCTGCTTTGGTGGCAAAAGCTGCCTCGTGCCCTGCTGCCTTGTGCCCTGCCCTGCCGAGCTGCTGTAAAGACTCTTTGGTGCCACCTCTGTAAAGTCACCATTCCTGTTGCTCTGCTGTCCCACCCCAGGAGTGGCAGCACGGCAGACCCCATTCACCAGGGCCTGACTGAACCACAGTGTCCCCAGGGACCCCCCCCAGCAAGGGACTGACAGGAAAACACGGCCAAGAAAAGGTTTCAAGGGCCCTGGCTGGCACTCAGATGTTCCTGCCTGGCAAAGGATTCTCTGGGCACACTGGGACATTGCAGGGCATGACGTGCCCCTCTTTCTTCCTCTCAGTCCACCCTTTATTCCCTGTGTGGAGCAGGTTCCCAGTGTCCTCACTGGAACTGTACAGCTCCGACTGCTGCCCCCATGGCTCTGGGCACCAGGATGCTCTGGTTGCTCCCAACCAAACTGAGACCTCAGAGATCCCTCAGCACAACACATCCCCCCAGGCCAGAGGGAGCGGGGCCACACAGCACCACAGCCCCACATCAGCACCCCAAAGCTGTGCTCAGAAGATTCTTCCAGGGCATTCTGGTTTATATCAGTTTTGGTTTTGTTGTTTGCTGTTTCAAGAAAAAAACAAACAGTTCTTCAAAACACTGAAACTGCCTTAGGGAAGTATTTTCACGGGCAGATGCCAGGCCTCAGTTGTTACAGGAATTATCCCCAGGATCCTGAGCAGAGGACACGCTCCCCCCTCCTGTGCAAAGCCGTAACAAAGATGCTGCTGAGCCGCTGCCGTCACACCCCGAGTGCCCCGGCTGGAGCCGACATAGCTGATGAGGTCTAAGTCCTCGGAGAAATGTTTAGTTACTCCTCTGCAAAATTCATCACTCACCTGCCAGACCTCTGGGAAGGGCTGAGGAGCCCTCCAGGCACTTACCCTGAAGTCGATTCCCACCGTGGAAATGAAGCTGCCGGCGAGGAAGGCGCCGTCCTTGAAGCGCACCAGCAAGCAGGTCTTGCCGACCCCCGAGTCGCCCACCAGCATCACCTGCAGGGAGGGAGGGAGGGGTGTCAGATTCCAGGTTTTGGGAAGGCAGCCCCACTGCAGCCATTACCCCACTCCATCACAGGAGTGGGCAGGAGATGCTTGAGGGGAAAAAGCACATCCAAGAACGATGTCCTCGAACTCAGGGGAGGGTGGGGAAGACCCACAGTGGGATTATTCCCCACCCTGCACCATGTCACCAAACTGGAGACACCCTCCCCTGACAAGCACTTAACAGGTCCTTCATGGGGGCAAAAACATCCCCTGAAAACCAAGAGGTGCCGTCTGGGTGGCAGGAACTGCCTGTGCCATCCTTACTGCACCCACAGAACACCCCCACCGTGAGTGCGGCTTTCTGGGAGGGTGACACTGCCCATGGGGAGACTTCAGGGGGTCCCCAGCCCATGAGTGCCAGCTCCAGGGGTGCACTCTGCCCTCATCTTCAATGGCACCCACACATGCCTACGGCTGCCCTCCCAGTCCTCCATGGATGCCAAGGGAGCAGCTCCCAGTGCCACCTGCCTCAGTTTCCCCACCCAGCAGCCACCCTGGGCACAGACAGGGCAGGCAGCTCCTTGCCCCAAAGCAACCACGGTAGAGCTGAGACTGATCCCAAATGCAGCTCCCCAAAACCTCTGCCCACACCAAGAGCCCTCCTGCCCCCCCCAGGGCACTGACCCTGCTCCCCTTGGCAGGATGACACTGAGAAATCCGGGACCACGGAGCCGGGCTGTGCCAGCTCCTTCCGCACCTGCCATGGCAGGTTCCCTCGCTCGCAAGGCACTGCCATCAGCCTTCCACGAGCCATTAACCCGTGACAGGATTTAAATGGTTTTATGGTAGGGACTGCCCTGGGTCACACCGAACCCTCCCAGGAGCTGTCAGAAGTGGCAAATGCCACCACCACTCTGCAGCTCAGCCCTGAGAGGCAGCAGCAGCCCCAGCCGCAGGTGTAGCTCGTTTTGGGGCCAGAGGGCACTGCCAAGGAGGACAGGATCTGCCCACGGTGCCCCACACCCCCAGCAGAGCCCCACATTGGTGTCCCACAGGAGCACCAGGCACTGAGCCCTGGCACAGCGTGGTGAGGGCAGCCAGCGTCCATGGGAGTATCAGTGTGAATCCAAGGGAAGGGGGGGAAAAAAGTAATTTTAATACAAATATTGATTTTTTTTTAAATTTTCCGGACATCTTTTTGGAATAGGTGACCCTCAACAGCAGCTTCTCCCCACTCAGCATCACCAAAGCCTCACCCAGGTACACAGAGTACCCAGGGCCAGGATCCAGCTCCATGCCCAGGACTTGGCCACTGCCTCAGGCAGAGATCGGGAGCCTCAGGAGAGTGGAGAGGGAAGGAGAAAGTTTAATAAACCAGGTTTTTATTGCATATGAAGCAATTTCTGTCTGCCACTGGTTCAAAATCAGCCGGACCATTAGCAGATATTTTATCTGCCCAGTGTATTTGGGCTTATCCAAGACCCGTCTGGCTCACCCTTGTGCCATGGGGACCACCCCCAGGGAAAGCCCAAGCCTGGGCAGGCAGTGGTGGGCTCCAGGAGCTGAGGACCAGTGCAAACACAGAGGCGGCTCCATTTTAGGGAAGCTGTTGAACCATTACTGCAGCTGTATCAGGACCAACCACCTACCAAAGCAACCAAAAACATTTCTGGAACGTCCCTCACCAACCCCACATCCCAAACCTTAACACCGTGACAGCCACACCGACTGCCACAGGCACCAAGCTCTCAACACCACACACCAAGGTGGGACTTGCCACAGCAAACCCGCGTTCTCCAAGCTCGATCCCCTGGGCTCGGCTACAAAGATCTGTGTTAGAAACACAGAGGGGCTTCACCGAGTCGTGGTCTCAGCCGAAATCACTAAATGAGCCCCAAAATCACTATGTGAGCCCTAAAATCATCAAATGAGCTCCAAGCTGGGCTTGCAGCAGGTCGCATGATGAAGTGAGGAGGAAGCAAATATGTTTGCCAGGATCTGAAGCAGCGAGGAGAAGCCATCTGAGCCCAAAAGGCTGGGGACATCTCAGCAGCAGCCGGAGCACATTCGATGCCCCTCGATGGGTGCCATCACCCTGCTCACAGCCCCGGTTTTTTGTAGGTTAAAGAGGAGCCGGGAGGTTACAGCAACTCCCCGGAGCAGCCTTTGGCCGTCACTTGCACAAGTCCCGCAGCAGCAGCCCCGCTGCCGGGGGCTGTGCGGGCGCAGCCCCCGCCGAGACCCCGAGCGGGCAGCTACGGAGGGGCGGGATGCCGGGGCTGGGAGCGAGGGAAGCAGGGATGCAGGGATGAAGGGAAGCAGGGACGAAGGGAAGCAGGGATGAAGGGATGAAGGGATGCAGGGATGCCCTCCTGGTCCTGGCCCCCGGGAACTTCGGGGACGCTATACCCGGCCCCGCACCCGCCTGACCCCGCGCTCCCGCAGCCCTCCCCGCTGCCCCCTCGGGCCCCGCACCTTGAAGGCGAGGTCGTAGAACTCCCCGCTGCTACTCAGCGAGGGCCGCCCGGCCGCCGCGCCGCCGTTGCGGGGCAGCTCAGAGGCGGCTGCGGAGCTCCCCCGGGGAGCGGCGGCGGCG